>CM021110.1:77096-151026 GCA_007115665.2 Sequoiadendron giganteum
GGTTTTAAAATTTAACAATACCTTGATTGATGAAAGAGCCCAAAGAGCCTTTCTCCATGGTATCCAAGTACACATCGCAGCGGTCTTCTCTTATATGATTGGACATGATTTAAATAACTTAGCTAGGAATTATTCATTTAACCTAAGGTTTTCTCATAATGCCATCATTGGAAAAGTATGATCAAATTCTTCTATTATGAATAATTGGTCTATGTGCCTCTAGTAATCACTATAAATGTTTGTAAGGATAAAATGATTAATTGCATCAGGTAGGAGAGAATCAACTTTAAGTTCTTCAAAGATTATATTCCTCTATTCATAATTTTTAAGGGTTGTGTGTGGAGGAGGTTATCACTACCAAGAAGGGAGGAGACCTTTCCTTGCATATGTTTGTGGTGGAGGTATTAAAGAAGAACTGTATGTCTCTATTTCCATTCATTAGATCTAGCTTAGCCTAGCATATACCTGGGCTCCTTTGCCCCTATAAACTTCCATTTGTTTGAGTTTATGTTATGTAAGCATAATTCCATGCTATGTTGAAATATAAGAGGTGGATGAGGCCAAAAGGAAATAACCCTTTTTTAGTTGTACCTTCAAATTTTTTCTTATTGTTTTATGTTTTTAGCAACTTTGTGGACATAATATTTGAGGTAGGTCGTACAACAAAGAATAACATGTTCCCACCAACAACCAAGATGTGGGTAGTTATGGGAGTTTTTCCAAGACCTAAGGTTGGTCGATAAAAATGTGAAAAACTAAGCTATTTTATTTTTTCTGTCTTATCTTATACCATTTTACAAGAATGGGGGTGCAATGTATGAGAATATCTTTGGAAACTAGGCATGAAAATTTTAGGTTAAAGAGAATGGGGGTGCCAAACTTACAGTACTCATTGTCCCTTGGTCATCGATTTTCCCTAAGTGCCCTCAACCTCGTCCTCGGCGCTAGTATTGACCATGTTTTCACTCCTCCATACTCTTCCTCGGTGCTGGTATTGACCTTGTTTTCAATCCTCCATACTCTTCCTCGGTGTTGGTATTGACCTTGTTTTCACTCCTCCATACTCTTCCTCGATGCCGGTATTGACCTTGTTTTCACTACTCCATACTCTTCCTCGACGTTGGTATTGACCTTTTTTTCACTCCTCCAAACTCTTCGTCAATGCTGGTATTGACCTTTTTTTAACTCCAAACTCTTCCTCGGCACTAGTATTGACCTTGTTTTCACTCCTCCAAACTCTTCCTCAACACTAGTATTGACCTTTCACTTCTCCAATTTGATGAGCTACAGCCTAGTTTCGTTAGGTTTTAGAGTATGTTAATTAAATTTAAAATTATTGTGCCATTTAGAGTAGTGAATATAAAGCAAGCCAAGCCTATTATGGTGCCATTTAGAGTTTGTCCTCCAAGAGAGTGAGAAAGGAGTCATTAGAAAAATGACCATTGAATAGTTGGGCTATAGAGTTAGGAAAAGTAGCACCTTTAATAAGGTTCCATGAAATACTATTAGCCAAAAGATATCCAAAGGCTTCCATAAAAAACACATATAAAGTAGGAGCTAAGCAGAAAACATGAAAAATTGAATGAAAACACCTAAAATCCTCAAATTTATGTCCATTCATGGTAATACAAGTATAACCATCATAAAGTTTTTTTGAAAAAAGTAAAAAAAATTGAGGAACAAATCCTAGATGACATAAGTAGTCCAATTCAACACCAGAGGTAGCAAGAGATTAATGAAATTGCCACAAGTTTTAAGTAGAAATAAACTGCCATTTTCAAGTACTAATGCTAGTATGAAATTGTAACTAGCTAAATGGAAATAAAATTAGAAAATTGTAACCAACATTTAAGTGGAAATAATTAAAAGTAACCACACTTTTTGCATGGTTGAACCAATTTAAAAATTCAGCCAAAGGTGACAATAAGAAAATTAAAATGCACCTTTATGAAATATTTAGTGTAAGAGCCAAATTTGGATGGCAAAGTTAGTAAGAAGTAGTTTTGAAAGTGGAAAATTAATCATGAAATCATGGCTAATAGAGCATACAAAATATATTGAAAAATTCAAGAGAACTTATATCTGCACATAAAAACACTCAAAATAATAATTATATCATACAGTTCATTTGGGAATATATTACAATATGGCTTTTACAAAGCCTTTCAAATATACCTTCCCATTTGAACTACTATCTTACAAGAATATAACTAATTATTTAATAACAAAAATAAACAAGTTAGTAAGGTGAATTAACTAATGTTAACCTTAATATTCCAACACCCTACCTTAAGTTTTGCATTCCACACAACAAAACATGTCGATTGAAACAAACAAATATATATAGGCTAAGCTAACATCATTTTATTTTTCTTTAAGTTCTCCTTCAAGAACATCATTGGCTCAAGTTATACAAGTCCACACTATGTGATCCTTTTTCTTACAATAATAACATTCATTTTTATTTTTTAATTATTATTACCTCATGAGTATAATACATTCTCATGTTGAGAATCAACTTTTAAATCTTTTCCATTTTTCTTTTTTCTTCTCCTAATAGGGCCAAATCACATCTTATTGTGTTTGAGAAGTTATTGGACTAAGCATAAAAATAACATTGTTGTATTTTCAAACTATTTAACAAAATATCCTTAGCATCTTCATCATCTAATAGAGCCTTGACTTCTACCATTTGTCTAATGAGAGATCTCAAATTTCTTATGTGATTAGAAATAGTGATTATATCTCTCATTTTGAATCTAAATAGTTGAAGTTTTAGGAAAAACTTCACATTAACTATTTGCTCCAAATATTTTATTGAAATTATCCCAAATTTCTTATGATAATTTATCTAAATCTATTTAATAAAATTTAATGTCAGAAAGGGAAAAACCAATAATATATTTGACTTTATCATTTGTTTTATGTCATTCCAACAACTTATTTGCATTTGTAGGTGGTGTTTTGTTCCCATGCATGATTCTCTATTATTCATTTATTGCATTTGCATTTTTGTTTTCCAAGTATGAAATTTAAAACAATTTTTTTTGTTTAAAAGAATCTTTATCTTAAAAATATGAACCAAAAATATTTCAAAAGTTTAATGTCAACCTTGTCACTCTAAAAAGTACAACTTAAACATCCCTTTCAAACCTTGTAACTAGTTTTGAACCACTCTCCAATTCATTTTTCCTCATCACAAACATTGACACCATTTTACTATTCTAAACAACTTATTGAATCCTCTTATGCATCAAACTTATTTAATTGTTTCAAAAAAGATTAAAAAATAAATTTGAAAATATGACTTTTCAAACTTCACAGTTCCTTCTTATTATTACCAAATGCCATTATTTTAAATGAAAAACACATGAATGTTATAAATGCATTATTTCTATAAGGAAACAAACCATATATCTCTTTTTAATGACCAACTTAAAGCATATTGAAAATAGAAACTTGGTCGTTGTATAGAACATTGAAAAACTGATAACAAAGAATTAAAAAAACTACTACAAAGACCTAGGATAGGCTAGAGGCCCATAGTAGAATATTCATCACAAACCAACTAGCCTTTACAGTGATTTTGCACTCGTTGATTCCCTAAAGAAAACCTTATCTTGAGTATAATCCATCATAGTCACATATGATCACATCATTCTTGACCATTTGATATCATGAAAAACCTCCAAAATCTAGTATTCAAATAACCCATATCATCGGCGAGACAAGTTCCATCGGGGTGAAATGAAAAGGTCATACCGAGCATATAGATCTCACCGATGAAGTTCCATCGGCAAGAAACCTATCTTGTCTCACCAATCAAAGCACAAGGAGTTGTATCGGCCAAACCAACGCCATCGGAGTAAGATCCATGAGTCAACCCGAGTGCATTTGTCTCGACAATGAAATATCATCACCGAAACACTCATCTTGTCTTTCCAACAAAACAAAGAAAGATACTATCGTCAAGAAAAACGCTATTGGAATGAGTTCAAAATGTCCTCCCAACCCACTATGTCACGTCGATAAGATTACATCGGCATGAGTCTTGGCGACATACTTGAGATCAAAGGAATAATCATCGGGGGGACTTATAACATCGGCAAAATTACTAAATGTCTTAGCAATACACCATGTCTTGCCAATGAAGACACAAACAGATCAAGATAGTCGTCAGGGTGACTCTTGGCAAACGGCTCCAATCGCATTAGATGCAAATTCAAATATTATTCGTCGATCTTTCACTTCTGTCAGATCATCGAACAATTGCCAAAACAAGCTGACACAATCTCAATCATGGCAGCAAGGGCCCACCATATTATGCATCGCCAAATAAATCCTCATGGCGCTCGCCCGTGATATCGTGATCAATAAAGACCTCCCAAATTTTGATCACGCGATGGCGAGCAACTATAGATTTCAACCATCGTCAATCTTGTTCACTCAACACAGTCGCCAGCCTTGTCACTAACCATCGAGCACCTTTTCCATCCAGATTATAACATCGTTGTTGATTTGAAGCATGTGCATCTTGTAACCACTTTAGTAACCTGCTATATAACATATTAAAACCTAGAAAATATATTAAAGCACTTTCATCATCCCTTCGGCACTGTCAGATGAGACACATGGCGCTCGCCTGTGATATCGCAATCGGTTGAGACTTTGTGGTGGGGTCATCATGGGATGGCGGGGAACGGCTACAATCAAATGATGGTTGATCAACGGTCATTAAAATTTATTCCCTGCACAATATAAAGCATTTATTAAAGGCATAAGGGGACATCACCTAGGCCAGTGACAAATAATGGCTTAAGTTGTTTTTAAACATGGGGGCACAGGGCCAACTTAGAATAGGGAAAAATAAAGTCAAGCGAAAGAATTAAAACATTAAATCAAAAGGGGCTCGGCTTAGAGGAAGTGATGGGCATAAGTTGTTTTAAAACCCCCTCTATAAAGTAACAACCAAATAGATCCCTCCCAAGGTGTAAGATAAAACACTAGGGTTTTTCATGAAAACAAAAACAAAAACTTAGTGATAATAGATTTCCACAATCCATGAAGATTTGCTGAAAGTGTTTCTGGATTAGATTGTGTTTGTTTTCTTGCATCAACGTTTCAGATCAAACTCTATGATCCATCATCAAGATATGAGAGAGCATAAGGAGTAAAATGAATAGTTGCAGACCAAGAATTGAATAACAAGGAAGAGGGAGGGGGCAAAGAAAGGTAGGCACAAGAACCAAGGATGGAGAGAAAGATGTAAAACAAAAAAAGATAAAGGAGTAAAAAATAAAACCAAAATCAAACTGAGGAGAAACAAGCAAAAATAATACAAGAAAATTTAGAATTTTTAATAAATAAGGAAAAAATAACAAGCAAATAAATAAATAAATGAAGTAAACATAAAGAGACAAACAAGGAAAAACTAAAATTGACAAAATCTAAAGAATGTAAAGCAGCAAATTATAAATAAACAAGCAAATAAATAAAAAATAAAAGAATGAAAATAAATATAACAAAATGAAATAATAGAAAAACAAGGAAAAATCAAAAAAGAAAAGCAAGCCAAAAAATGAAACAAAATTACTAAAGAATAATAAAGAAAGTAAAATAAAGAACACAAACAAGGAATTAAAAACATATAAATATCATTATCTATAAATTATATGATTATTTATATAATTTATAAACATATAGATTATAAATTATATGTTAACATATAGATTATAGATTATATGTTAACATATAAATTATAAATTATATGTTACCGCATAAATTATAAATTATATGTTACGCATAAATTATAAATTATATGTTAACATATAGATTATAAATTATATGTTAATACAAAAATTATAATTAAATGAAAAAATAATAAATTAAAAAATATATATATATAAAATAAGAAAGAAACATAAAATTTATTTAACTAAGGATACTTTCAAAATTAAATTAGAAGCTTAATTTTAAATAAATGTATAAAATACAAATACAAATAAATTGTAAATTATATGTAAATAAACATATAATTTAAAAAGACAAGATAAAAAATTAATAAAAGTAACAAATAAAAATAAATAAATAAACAAAAATAATAAATAAGCATAAAAGAAGTAAAAAATGAAAATAATAAATTAAGAGAAAAAAACAAATAAGTAAAAGAGTATAATATAAATAAACAAAAATAATAAAAAATATAAGTAAATAAACATATAATTATAAGAATAAACAAAAATTATAATAAAGGAAATGTAAATAAACGTATTGATAAAAAATAGTAAAAATTAAATGAACCAAAAAATAAAATATTAAAAATCCAAAGTTTAAAAGAAAAATATTTTATAAAAAATATAACAATAAATTAGACATAAACAAACAAAAAATTAATAGGAATAAAATTTAAAAATAAACAAAAATTATTATAAATAACAAGAAAATAAACATATAATTTTAACAATAAACAAAATAAATTAGAAGAAAATAAATTAAAATATATAATATATAAAGAGAAAATAACCAAATAAGAAATATGTTTTAAATTATAACAAATTTAAAAGAGAATAAATTATAAAGAGATTATAAGTATATAAATTATAATTTATAAGTAAACATAAAATTTATAAATTATATGTTTACATATAAATTATAAATTATAAATAATTAATCAGAAAAAAAATTGTACGAAAATATAAAATTACAAATAAGAATATATAAAAATGCTAAAATTTAAAATAAATTAACAAGAAAATTGAAAAGAGATTAAAAACAAAAATAAAAATTAAAAGTAACAAATAACAAATAACTAGCAATTGCACATTGGTGTGCAATGGGTATGCCGAAGAGGTGTGGAAGGTTAATTAGAGAAAAATTGGTCTATTTTTTATACATTTGTGTAGTACATGAGGTCAATTGGTAGGTTATTTAGCCAATGATATGTTTGTGCAAAAAATGTCTCAATGGAGAAATGATAAGTTCAAACCAACTATGCATCCACTTACAAAACCTCTAAATTAGGAAGATAGTCAAGTTCCATTACTCGAATCTTATTAATTTTGCAATAGGAAGAGAGGAAGAGGGAGAGATAGGGATATAAAGATGGAGATAAAGAGGGGGGAGATCAAGAGAGGGGTAATGAGATAGAGATAGAGAGGAAGATAGATATGTAGATGGAGATGGAGATGGAGATGGAGGAGGGGGATATGGAGAGAGAGAGAGAGAGAGAGATGGGAAGTGATATATAAAGAGAAGTAGAGTGAGGAAGATATATATGGTAGAGAGATGGAGAGATAATGAGATAGAGATAGAGAGAGAGATGAAAGAATAAATATGGAGAGATAGAGATAAAGGGGAAAAGAGATATAAATATAGAGTTCTAGGAAGAGTGAGAAGGAGAGAGAGACATGTCTAGAGATAGAGGGATACAAATAGATAGATAGGGGGTAGGGAGGGAGTGAGTGAGGGAGATATGGGGAGAGATAGAGAGAGGGAGGAAGAGAAAGGGAGAGAGATAGGTAGAGGAGGGATATAGAGAAGAGGGGGAAGAGAGGGAGAGATATAGGTAGAGAGGGAGAGGGAGAGAGAGAAGAAGAAGAAGAGGGAGAGAGATGGCTCTATATATAGAAAGGGAAAGGGAGAGGGATAAATATAGATAGAGGGTGATATAGAGAGATAGAGAGGGATAGGGAAGGAGAAAGCAAGATAGGGAGATAGAGGTAGATGTAGAGAAAGATATGGATATGGAGAGAGAGATATGGGGAGAGAGGAAGAGATAGCTCAATAGATAGAGAGGAGAGAGAGAGTAATATAGATAGAGGGAGATATATATAGAGAGAGAGATAGATATATAGGGAGATGGAGGTAAAGATATAGGGATAGAAATAGATAGAGAGAGGAGTGAGAGATATAAATAAATAGAGATAGAGATATAGAGTGGGAGAGATGGAGTGAACAAAAGAGAGAGGTAGAGATAATGAGATATAGATAGAGAGGGGGGAGAGATAGGGAGATAGGGATAGAGGGGTCAATATTGAGAGAAACAGAGAAGGAGAGAGGTAGAGAGGGGAAATAGAGTTTTTGTGTGTATGAGTGAAAGAGAGAGATATAGATGAAGATAGATATGTATAAATAGAGAGAGAAGGGAAGACAAAGATAGAGAGAAATACGAGAGAGAGAGGAAGATAGAGATGTAAATCTCTATCTTCTCTTTCTCTTCTCATCTCTTTCTCTCTCTCTCTCCATATATATATACATATATCTACCTGTCCCTCTCTATATATTCCCCTCTATCTTCTTACCCCTCCATCTCTCCCTCTCTCTCTCTTACTCTCTTTTGATATCCCTATTTATCTCCCCCTCCCTCTCTTTATCTCTCAATATCTCTACCTTTACATATCTTTGTTTCCTATTTCTCTTTATCTCTCTATCTCACTCTTTCTATGTGACTATATCTAATCAAAATTTAGTTTATGACTCTCTCTCTCTCTCTAACTTTTAATTTAGATTTTAGATTTTAGAATGATAAAGAGAGGAGTGAGATATATAAATAAATAGAGAGATAGAGATATAGAGTGGGAGAGATGGGGTGAAAAAAAGAGAGAGGTAGACATCATAAGACATAGATAGAGAGGGGGAGGGATAGGGAGATATGGATAGAGGGGTCAAGAGTGAGAGAAAGAGAGAGAGGGAGAGTGATAGAGAAGGGGAATAGGGAGTGTTTGTGTATATGAGTGAAAGAGAGAGATAGATATAGAGATAGATATGCATAAATAGAGAGAGAAGTGTAGACAAAGATAGAGAGATATAGGGGAGAGAGAGGAAGATAAATTGAGAAATAATGAGAAACATAGAGATAGAGAGGAAGACTGAGATATAAATATCTCTTTCTCTTTCTCTTCTCATCTCTTTCTCTTCTCATCTCTCTCTCTATAAATATGTCTATCTCTACCTCTCTCTCCATCTTTCTACTCCTCCATCTCTCTCTCTCTTACTCTGTTTTTACATCCCTATTTATCTCCCCCTCTCCCTCTTTTATCTCTAGATATCTCTACCTCTATATATATCTTTCTCTCTTATTTCTCTTTATCTCTCTCACTCTTTCTATGTAACTATCTAATCAAAATTTAGTTTTGAATCTCTCTCTCTCTAACTTCTAATTTAGATTTTAGATTTATTTTATTATAAAAATAAAAATAAAAATTTAAAATATAATTATTCTATAGTTAGTATGAGTTTTTCATAGTCCATAACATTGCAGTATATAGCTTTTGGATTCAACTGTGTAAGTATTTTTGTCGACGTTTCGAATCACACATAGTGATCCATCATCGGGAAGAGGAAAAATGAAATGAGATTGCAAAACAAGTCTTAATAAAGGGAGAGGGAGAAGAGGAAGGACTATAAAAATTTGAGAAAACAATAAAATAATACCATAAACAAAAGAAAAAGCAAGACTACAAAGAAAAGCAAATAGCAAGACAAAAAAATAAAATTAAAGACAAAAAGATGATCTAAGATTAGAAAAGTTAATGATATATTTTAATCTTTATGATGATTAAAATATCTCATTATAAGGAAAAGAAAATAAAAAGAGAAAATAATAAAGACAAGATTAAATACAAAAAGATAAAATAAGATTATAATAGTGATATATTTTAATCATTATAAATATTAAAACATTGCAATGAAAAAATTCAACTCAATGCATTTAGAATCAAGAGGGAGGGTTGGAATGGAGGGAGTTTAAAAGGGGAAGCCACGCTAGACTTAATTGTCAACCTTCGTCCCAATTAAGATTGATGGAGTGGTTTTTGGTGGTGATGACTTCTTGCAATTTACGATTGAAAAATTTGTCTTCCTTAACCACAACCTGGGTGTTCTCAAGGAAAATGTGGTGCTTGGTTTGGTGGGAATGCTCTGTGAGGGATGACTTAGAGATTCTATCGTGCCTGATATCCGCAATATGTTCTTTGACTCTAGTGTTGATTGATCGCCTTGTTTCCCCAATATATGGGGTCCCACAAGAGCAATCAATCTTGTACACTCCAAAGTGGAGAAGAGGCGGTAAGGGTTCCTTGGTCGAGGGGATGAGATTTCTTGTGGTAGATATAGGTTTGAAAGCATAGGAAATACCTTTCCTGTGAAGAATTTTAGAAATATTATTGGAGAGGCCTTTAATGTAGGGGAGGGTGGAAAATTGGGAAGGGATGGTTCCATAAGGCTTGGGGGTTGGATTAGCTCAGTTTTTGGCAATCGCAAAAGCTTTGAGGATTTTTTTGTCATGATAGCCATTGAGTTTGAAAACACAGTAGAGATGAGAAAGTTCAAGATCAATGTGGTCTTTATCACAAATGTGATGAGCCCAAGTTGCAAGAGTATTGAAGACACTAGCCTTTTGTGTTGGATGGTGATGGGAAGAAGCATGAAGATAGAGGTATGTATGTGTGGACTTTCTAAAGACATGACGAGCTAGGGAACAATAATTAAAATTTTAATAAGATAAATATTTGTAAATTAAATTAATGCTAATAACTTTTAATTATTATTTGTAATTGCATAAAAGGACATAAATAATTAAAATAATTTTTAAACTTAATCTAAATTAAAAATTTAAATAGAATAAACTAAATGCAAAGTCAAGATATATCAAAATCCAAATATTAATAATAAAAATAATAAACTTATTAAGTTAATAAATAATTAAATAAAAAATAAACTTAATATATTAAAAAAAAATTATAAAATTGAATGTAAATTTTTAAATAAATTTAATTTAAAATATTAAAATCATAATTGAAATAAAATATTTACAAGTAAAATCAAAATATCTTTTTATACAATTTACTCTCTTTTGATATCCCTATTTATCTCCCCCTCTCCCTCTTTATTTCTCTCTAACTCTCCTACTTCTCTTTATCTCTCTCACTCTTTTCTATGTGACTATATCTAATTAAAAGTTATTTTGTGACTCTCTCTAATTTTTAATTTAGATTTTAGATTTATTTTATTATATAAATTAAAATAAAAATTTAAAATATAATTACTCTACAATAATTAAAAGTTTAATAAGACAAATAATTGTAAATTAAATTTATTTTAATAATTATTTGTAATTATTAAAACTTAAATCTAAATTAAAAATTAAAATAGAATAAACTAAATGTAAAGTCAAAATATATCAAAATCTAAATATTATTAAAAAAATTAATTTTTTAATAAATAATTAAATAAAAAGGTAAAAAATAAACTTACTATATTAACAAGAAAATAATTATTATAAAATTGAAAGAAAAATTTTAAATAAATTAAATTTTAAATATTAAAATCATATTTCAAATAAAATATTTACAAGTAAAATCAAAGTTTAAACTTAATATTAACAAATAAATTATTATTATAAAATTAAACATAAATTTTTAAATAAATTAAATTTAAAATATTAAAATCATACTTCAAATAAAATATTTATAGATAAAATCAAGTCTAAACTTAATATTAACAAACAAATAATTATTATAAAACTGAACTAAAATATTTACAAGTAAAATCAAAGTTTAAACCTAATATTGACAAATAAACTATTATTATAAAATGAACATAAATTTATAAATAAAATAAATTTAAAAAATTGAAATCATATTTAAAAATTTAATTCATAATTTAAAAAAATCTAGTGGGAGGTAGGGTGGGCATCCCTCCAAAGAAGTGGAGGGAAGCGACGAGCATGCCACGGGGGATGAAGGAAGAATTCACGGTGGCTAGCAAACATGAGGTAGCCTAGATGGCATTCGTAAGACAAGACGCAAGGCAGTGGTACGAGCCTGACATTCCCCAAGCTAGCGGCTACCACTGTAATAATGTTCCTTCTTGCATTTCGAGGAGTTGTTTTTGATTGACATCTCGCTTCAGGTAAACATGCATTTGCAGGGTGGCGGTGTTATCGAGATAGGATCATTAACTCCCAATATATGAGTATAATTAAGCAATAGTTGGTAAGGACGGATTATTCATTGGCTCTGGCTATGAATATGTGGTAGCGAAGTCTGGCCTATTTCCGACACAAAGAGCTAAGGACAGATTCATGAAATGTTCTAAATTTGTGGTGGAAGTATCGATTGCAGGACTAGCTCGGTTCGGGGTAGATACATTGATTTATCTTGGCAAGTCGAAAGGGAATGGTTCATTTAGAACAATCACAGACCAACGCCTGAAGAGAATTTTGTTGTTGTATGATTTGTTGGTGATTGCGGTGGTTAAGATGGTGTTGGGTATGGGCCATGTGGAAGGCAAGGAGTATGGGAGAGATAATCTCCACATCTCTTCCTGATTCCTTGCTTCTCTTCTGGATAATTTAGTTATGAAGGTCGAAGCTAAACAACTGATGTTGTTGTTGTTTGAGAAGGAGCTGACAGAAGGTATTGACAAGGTACTACAGGTGGTGATACTGGGTAGAGGATGCCCTTGACCGTGCGACGTGGAGCGAGTGCGTGAGGAAGACACCATCAGAATCTACCCATTCCTTTTGGATATATAGGGGACGGGCTTGATGCGACCTAGAGCCATAGTGGCAGTGGCAATAATCTTCCTAAAGAAATTCTTTAGGTTAATGTAGGTGGATCATGAGGACTGGCGTGAGGAATTCGAGGATTTTGCAGTATTGAACAAATTTAAGTGAGTCAGGACTTCAATTCCCTGAATATTTTTTTGGTGTTGGTTGGGTAGAACTAGATTACAGTCGCTTTTGGTCGCCATTATAGTGGCATGTTAGGTTTC
Source organism: Sequoiadendron giganteum (assembly GCA_007115665.2). Classification (NCBI taxonomy): domain Eukaryota; kingdom Viridiplantae; phylum Streptophyta; class Pinopsida; order Cupressales; family Cupressaceae; genus Sequoiadendron; species Sequoiadendron giganteum. The sequence continues at coordinate 89,871 of CM021110.1, forward strand.
ATGCAGGTTTTGTTTGGTCTCAGGTCATGGTGTTTGGCGACTCTTTAAACTTTGGTCTAGTTTTGAGGACATGGTTTGGATAATCGGTGATGTTTTGGAATTTTAAGCTTAAAAGATGTTGTGAAGTGTAATCTATTATTTTCGTTTTAATATAAACTCTTATTAGTACTTGACTTTAGGCAATACTATTGCAATGAGTTGTGTTTTTCTTAGTTAATTAGTTATTAATAAGTTGGTTTTCAACCAATCAAAAACAATTATTTTCTTTTGTTAAAAAATAAATTCAATTTTATAAAGTTAACTTGTAAAATATTTAACTTCATAAATTAGAAAAAATATTTTTTGTGAATATGGTTGGTTGAAAAGTTTTGTGTGTTATTGACAGATTTTGAGGAAAAGTGAAATGAACTATTATTTTGCCTACTTTTCATAAATTTGAACTATTATTTTGCCTACATTTAAGAAAATAGAACTATTATTTTGCCTACTTTTAAGAAAAAAAATCTATTATTTTGCCTATTGTTGAGCGCATCCTAGACTTGTCTACTAAGAAATCAAAAAGGATGCCTTCCTTCCAAATTTTGCAATCCTCCTATAGTGAAATTCAAACAATTGTTTTTGCAATCCTCCGATAGTGAAATCCAAACAATTTTCTTTCCCGTAAAAAAAATTATGATACATTTAACCGTCTATTATTGTTAGCAATCCATTGCATCTCTCTTTTCACGCGACATGCTATACAAAGCAGAGCAAGGTTTTCAAGTAAAATCAGGGGTGAAGGAAGCTGAAAATAAAATAATAATATAAGCATTTGTTTAAATATAATTTTCCGCCTTGATTAACTTTCTAAAAAAATATGTGTAATGCATTAATAATATATATATTAACATAAATTATATACATATTAAGTATTATATAAATTTTATGATTAATTATTAATTATTTAATTCTTTCTTATAATTATTTTACATAATCATTTCATTTTTATTATATTTTATTTTATATAAAATAATTTTAAAAAATTATTATTTAAATTTAAATTATCTAATCAATAAATATTATTTAATATAATATAATAAATTTATTTTATATTATACATATATTTTTATGTAACATAATTATTAGATAAATTTTATATTTATATAATTATCAATTTTTTCTTCTAATTATATTATACTATAATTTGATTTTGTTTGATATTTATAATATCTTTATAATATATAAAATTTTAATATATAATTGTTTTTATATAAGATACTTGATTTTTATATAATATAATTAAAATAAGATTAATAATTATTAATATTAATATAAATGCATGTAACTATCTTTTATTCCATTAAAAAACTTACATTTATTTTTATTAAATCTAAAATATTATAAAGGCAAGTACTAGCCACTATGTGGCACTTATCTCTTATGGATCAAAAAAAAATTTAAAAAATCTAAAAATTTTAAAAACAATTTTAATTATTTTTTTAATTTACTTTTTTATATTTTTTCAAATTATAAAATAAGTAAAAACCATTTAATATATGAACTTTATAAAATGCAAATATTCAAAATAATTTAAATTTCCACTTTTAACATCTTTCTAATTAACAAAAAAAGAGAAAAACATTTTTATAAATATTTTTTTGTAAATTAAAAAATATATAACTAATATATATAAAACAAGTAAAACCATTCAATATATAAATATTAAAAATAATTTAAATTTTCACTTTTAATCTCTTTCTAATTAACAAAAAAAAAGACATTTTTATAATTTAACTTTTCACCTTTTAACACTTATTTAATTAACAAAATTAGATATTTAAATTATGAACATATTTTTTTAAAAGTTAAATATTAAACCAAACTATATCAATTATTTCATACATTCAAATTAGCCAATTCACTCTAAGTCTTGAAAAATACGAACAAATTTTAAAATTAAATTTATAGAAGTAGATATTTGTTTTCATTTGTTGAAACCTTCATTCAATAAATATTGTGGTGTCACCGGATGAGAAAAAAGGGCAGAGTTTGCAAGTAAAATATTAAGTAAAACAAACAAAAAAAATGGAGGGGAAAAAATGTGGAGATGAACGGATGAAATCACTACAATCATATTGCACTGTACGTGGTTGATATTAACCATTGATGGTCCATTTTAACTCGTTCATCTCAAATAGGATACGCCTTCAGTGTAATTAGAAAAAACCTATAATTTGTAAAATGTAAGGAATAGTCATAAAATAATGAGAAACAAGAATTAGAAAAAGAAGGAACAATAAATAGAAAAGGACTGACCCAAAGAGAAGAGATGCACGAAAGAAAAACTTGACAAAACACGATGAAATAATTAACTAGAAGCAAAAAAGAACTAAGCCAAAACAAGAAGCAAGAACAAATCAAAGTTAAGAAGAGAAAAAAAAGAGAAGGGAACATACAAGAGCACGAAAAAAAGAGGACCAAGGGATAGTGTTGGTTTTTTTTACTATAACTAGGTTTATCTTCTAATCTACCTATGGTATTTCCAATTCCAATCAGGGGCAGCTCGAAGGACCTGGACCAATTGACGAGGACTTTAACAAAGCCTCCTACACTTTGGGCTCTGCAAGACCCGAGAAGGTGATCCCTTAATGTGTTTACAACCTTTGCACCAATATTATAAAACAACATTAACAACAACAGATAATCTCATTTAATAGCTCAACATAACAGGATAATAGTGAAATGAATTGGCTATTCATCAATAATATCAACTATTTGGAGCATGAGATAACTACAAAAACACTTCACAGCTTAAGATAGTCATTGATTTGCAATTTGTAGCAAGCTCTAAGCAAAGACAAAAAAATACTATACCCCACAAATAAGCAAAACTTAGACCAGTGCCATATGCCATTGGAGGAGTCAAATTCATAAGCATCTAAGGATTCATGACAGATTTAACACATAACATATAAGATCTCTAACAATATTGCCTTACAATACCATCAATTTGTATTCTAACCCAATACTACTTATCAAATCCTTATATAAACATATCCACCTATGACCCCATTCAAGCATTTTAATTAATTCCTTGAATTAAAGCTAAAATGAGAATCATACACACCACAACAGTGAGATGAATGAAACAGCCCTTGATTATTTTATTCAAGATTTTGATATGCTTATACAATGGAGAGACATAAGTTCAAAATGAATCATTCCCATTCAAATTCTAGTACTTTCATGAAACATCAAACTCCCATGAATTCAAAACCTACTATAGAATGAAACAAAACCTAACTTGCATTTTCACTTAACCAACAAGATTTTTACAATTTTCTCTACAACTTTACTTAGACTCAACCCAAAATTATCTAACGTGCTAACCCGTATTTCTGGCCTTGAAATCCTTCTTATAGAGAATGAAGGATAAAAAAAGCATCGGGCCATAAATACACATGTCACCGATCACTTGGACTGCCCTATGACATTTCAAAAATCTGTTACAACAACTGAGTCCCTAGAGAATCTTCTTGTTTATCCCATCCACTGAAAATGGTTGATGCATCGGCCAAACTTCAAGAAACCTGTGCCAAAACTATCATCAAAACATAACCAAAATCTGTTATAACTGCAATGGATGAGCTGTTATCCACCAGTAGTCAACTTTGTCTTACTCTTCCTCGGTTAAGTATTTATCCACCCATCTCTGATATTCTTCATTTGTCAGCCAATCAAAATTAACCACCTCATTCACCTTAGCACTATAAGGTTTGTATTTCACCGCTACCTGATTTGTCTCTCTCTCAAAAGACTCCAAAAATGTGTTAGTGCTAATGATCTTGTCCATAGAACTCACCAACAGGTCATAGTATTAGTCATCACAAATCAATTTGATGTGTGCATTGATGACCTCATCTACTCTATCCTACCACTGTTGCAATGATTTAACATTTCCCTGTGCATCAATTATATCAAGTAAATATGTATCACTCCATTCATCAAAAATCTTTACCAATTCTCTGATTTTCCTAAACAAATCATCTGGTAAGGCTTGAAAACCCTGCACTGACTTTACAAAAATTTGAGTAGGCCTCAATGATTGGGGCCTATTATCTATATCAAACCTAGAGGCTTTATACATGATATCTAAATCATTGGCCCTAAGGATCCACTTCTCAACTAAGGGAAAAACTACTTCCTAATCCCTAGTAATGTTCTTTATTGCATCCAAAAATAAAGAATACAAAGAATATACTGATGGCAATCTGCCATCAACCTTTTCATTTAAGTGCCTCAAAACTGTGTAAACAACTTCACTCTACTTTACAAGTGCTCCTCCTCACTTTCCTTTAAAGCTACTTGTAACTCTATAATCTGATTTAGCAACTACTTCTTAGTAGGATCCACAGAGTATTCAATCTCTTCTTCAACTGGCTCTAATGTAGGACTGAGAGGAGTTTGGATGGGGAATCCCAAAGTAGAAATAATTGGAAAAGTAGGAGGTAATGATCCTGATGTGGAAGGCAGTGTCATGATACCAAGAACACTTGAGGACTCCCCAACTTTCCTATACTTTAACATATCCACCTCAGTTTGCAGCTCAACATTCCTTTGTTGCACCCTATTGTATTCTCCAATTATAATATTGTATTTCTCCATTAAGCTCTTATTTGCAGCTTCTTCTCTCTCATGAGTCTTCTGGGCCAATTTGGCCACATTCACAGTTAGGTTTGTAGCCTCTATAGTTGAAGTTTCAAAGGCTCTCTTTATTATTAACCCTCACCTTAGGTTTGGGCTAATGTCAGTAACATTAGGCTTTCTGCCTTGAGGTGCCAATGCCCAAATTGCTAGGGTCTCATACTCCTCACTAAAGGCAGAATCTTACAGTGTTGCCTTGACCTCTTCCTCAAAATTTTGCATGGGATGCTTGGATTTTAAAATAGCATTAAATTCTACTGCTTCAGCTATATCCCATTCAAGAAAAATTAGCACACCAGCCTGAGTTACTAATTTCCTCCCCTCCTTGGGAGTGATGCTCTTGAATTCTTCCATCAATTCAACCTTTACTTCATCATCATTCTCCTGGTTAGACCTATCAGGTTTCAACTCTCTTCTCCTTTTGCATTTGTCCTAATATTATTCTAGTCTCATTCTCCATACCAGTTGTAAGAAAATTGGAGTTTTAACAAATGCATCATCATCTAAAAATGCCTTGCATGCCTCCATCCTGGCATCCTGCACACATTGTCCCTTAACATCCATATCAGATAGAATCAATTGAGTTGACCTAGGAGGGGAAGGAATACCAACCTGCATGCCTTGATCTATGACAATGATTTCATCCATCAGAGTCTCTTGTGCCTCTTCAACTCTTTGCCTCTTAGGGCTTCACTCTGATGGTGGTAGTACAGGATTATCTTTTGGTGATGAGTCCAAATCAATGATCTTTATTCCTCCAAGTGCTCTGATCTTCGAACCTAGTTGTGTTGATGCCTTCATGATTTATTTTCCTTTCTTATCTTCCTCCTCCTCATCACTACTATCACTCCTCTTTGTATTATAAAGAGGCCAATTCCCCATGGGTTGATATGTTGGCCTTGTTTTAGCAAGCCTCACATCTATCTTTTGTATGCTGAAGTCCAACTCCAATTTGACCTTCTTTTTCATCAAAACACCCATGATCTCCTTGTATTTGTCCGTCAAGAAATCAATTTTCTTGTGGAATGGGGTGAATTCCATTAATGGATCATATTTGGGATCCATTTTATGCACAATGGCCAATAACTTCTCATATGCTATCCATTTTTCCTTGTTCAATTCATGCTTGTTCAAATCAAATTCATTCCTTATCAAATCCTCAGGAAAATTGAACTCATGTGCAAACCTACCACCTTTTATCCGTTGTCTAAAAAGGTCAAAGAAGCCCTCAGGGTCATGGTGTCACCTGGGACCACACCATAAATGAAAATCATCAAAATACCTCCCAAAGTGGACCCATCCTCCCTTTGAGAACACAAAATCAGACACAATGATACAATCAAGGAAAAGAGTCCCTTTTCCCTTCCCTGTTAGGTTTTCTTCATGAATACAACCTATTTTCCACATAACCTTAGCAAACCCCACTCTTGGTGGCACATTGAATGGGAGGATATGTGGAGTTCCTTGGAAACCATACACCCTTAAAATAGTGTTGACTAGGTACAAGATAATGTCACCCCAATAGTGACAAACTTTTAAATATGGCTTCCTCCCCTTCGGTCTAAGAAATTCATGTAAATCCTTGGGGATCCTAGGTACATTTACTGTCAACTAAGCCCTGAGTCTGGAAGCAAACCAATTTTCAAATTGCACAAAACTAGCACTCTCCATGTTGTATGATAAATTTGTAGTCCAAGCCTACACCGGTAATCTTTCTCCATTTACCTCCTGCCTCAACTCCATCTTCTCTAAGAAGAAGTCAACATTCTTGTACAAGAACATGTACATCAGCAGGGAATACTAAAATAATGGAGTTTGTGCATCCCCTACATGCAGCTTTATCAACCCTTCATGTATCTTCTCTACCAGAAAAGATGCAAAATCATAAACATATAGGCAATTCACATTACTGTGTTAGGGTTAAAACCCAAAATTTGGCACAATGAATAAAAGGTAGCCAAGAAATAGTTTGCAAAACAACTTAGCCTGAAAGGCTCTTGGTCACTTGGACTAATATAAACCCTTGAACTACCTTCCCTTGCTAGATGAGGAGGAAGCAACTTCAACTTGAAAAGTGACTTTGACTTTGCATACTCCTACTTCATCTCCTCAAGATTTATCTAAATCAAGAACAAACTAGGTTCACTCAAGTCAAAAACTTGTTGAATTTCTTCACTATTTATACTTAATAAAATCCCTCCATCATTATCTTTGATCACTATCGTAACAGGGTCATAACGTGTTGCCACTGCCCTGAGCAAATCCACATCAGGGAACACATTTGGCACCACCAGCTTCCCCATGTCATATCTCCAACCATTTGAGAAAGGGTGAGGCAAATTCCGATATCCATACCACAACCTAAACATCTCCAGACTATTCATGGGAACCCTAGCATCTACAATGTTGGAATTCTTGCATACTAATCCTTCACCTAGGGTTCTTCCATGCATCAAAACCAAACCCCTCTTCCTATCATTTGTTGACAGCGGGAGTTGATCTAGGAAAGCATCATACAAATTCCTCTATAAATAATCAACATGGCCATAATGCTGCTTTGGCGGTGCCATCTCAAGTAAACTAGGGCTTCCTTAAAATTTCAAATCTTTCGAACAGACTAGAGCTATACAGAAAATGAAATTACAGAAAAACCTTGCAATTTCTTACAATTTAACTAACCAATAGCCCTAAAACAACTATCAACAAGCTTTCTGACAAGCACGCCATAATTCTTCTCAAAATCTCAATTAAATTTACCAGGAAGCACATAAAACAACTCACGGTGTTTATGCTTTGTAGAAGACCAAATCCTTGTTGTGACAGCTCATAACTTCGTCCTTGGCTCTGAAAATTCTTTCACAAAGGTGCTTGAATACTTTGTGAGAAAATAGAGTGAAATAAAATCACTTTATGTCGATCAAATTGAGCCAATAGATGTCTCGTCCACCATTAAAGATTACTTGCATGTCACGCCAATGGCTCCAATCGCATTTGATGCAAATTCAAATTCCAACTGTCGATCATTCACTTTTGTCAGATCATCGAACGGTTGCCTTCAAAAAGGCTAACATAATCTCCATCTTAGCACCAAGGGCCCACCACATTATGCATCACCAAAGAAATACACGTGGCATGCGCCCATGATATCGTGGTCAGTAAACACCTTGCATCTTTTGATCACGCAATGGCGGGCAATCGTTGATCTCCACCATCGAAAATTGTGTTCACTCAAGACAATCACCAGTGTTGAACATAACTGTCAAGAAGCTTTTTCATCGAGATTATGACATCTTTGTTGATTTTGAGCACGTGCATCTCGTAGCCACTTTAGTAACCTACCATATAACACATTAAAACCCAACAGATATATTAAAGCAATTTGATTATCTTTTCGACATCGCCAGCTGAGACACGTGGTGCTCACCTGTGATATCGCAATTAGTTGAGACTTTGTGGTGGGGTCATCACAGGATTGTGAGGAATGGCTGAGATCAACTGATGGTTGATCGACGGTCATTTAAAATTGTTCCTTGCAAAAATAAAACATGTATTAAATGGACAAGGGGACACCGCCTAGGCCAATGACAAACGATAGCTTAAAGTTGTATTTAAAGGTGGGGCACGGACCAACCTATACTTAGTGAATAATAAAGTCAAGTGAAATATCTAAAACAATTTATTAAAAGGGGCCCAGCCTAGACGAAGCAATGGGGCATAAGTTGTTTTAAAACCCACTCCAAAAGGTAACGGCCAAATAGATCCCACCCAAGGCAGAACATAGAACATTAGGATTTTCATGAAGGCCAAAAATTTAAAAAAAACCCAACATTAGGTTTTTTCCCAAACAACATGACAGACTAGGACAAGGGCAAGAAAAAATGGAATTCAAAGAGTAAAATTTTAAAGTTCCATCAGATAGGAGGAGAGAAAGGGGAGAAGGGAATGGATAAGGAGGAGAAGCCGAGAGGATGAAAGGGAAGCAAGGAACCAATAGGACAAGGAAAAGAAGGGGGGGTTTGAACCCAAGCAACGGAGGGAGACAAGGGAGAGGGAAAAGAAAGGGGGAGGATAAAAACTAGAGGCGAGAAGGAAGATTTTGGGATCTTAAGTTGGAAAGCAATGGGTGCCAAGACAAGCTCAAACTCCAACCTTCATCATGATTAAGGTTCAGGGGATGATGGTTGATTTCAATAGCTTCTTTAAGCTTTCTCCTAAAGAAATTGTCTTTTTTGGATAAGATTTGGGCACTTTCTAGACAAATGTGGTTCTTGGTGGAAGAGGAGAGTTCGGCTAGGGCTGATTTGGAGGTGCATTCATGTCTAATGTCAGCACTATGCTCCTTGATTCTAGTGGTAAAGGAATGGTCAGTTTCCCCAATATATAGAATTCCACACGATCAAACAATCTTATAGACTCCAAAGTCAAGAAAGATCTCCCTGGAGTCTTTGAGGGAAGGAATACATTTTCTCAAGGTAGAGAAGGGTTTAAAAGCACAACTAAGGCCTTTTATAAGAAGGATCTTGGAGATTTTTTGGGAGATACCTTCAACATAAGGAAGAGAAACATTAGGAAGGACTGAGGAATTTTTGGGGTTGGACCTAGAAAGGAAGCTAGATTTGGCTTGGTTGAGGGCCCTCAAGATTTGCTTGCTAGAATAACCATTTAATTTAAAAACTTGACGAAGGTGCATCAACTCTTGCATTAAGTTATCCTCATCACAAATCTGGTAGGCTCTCCAGGAAAGGGTTTTGAGAACGCTAATTTTTTACTAGGATGATGATGAGAAGATGAGTGGAGATAGAGATTGGTATGGGTAGCCTTGCGTAAAACCTTACGACCAATGGAGCCATTTGTCTTTTTTAGCAGAAGAACATCAAGAAAAGGGAGTTGGTTGTTGGACTCAAAAAAAACATTGATGGATCACGGAGTGTGATCTGAAATGTTGATGCAAAAAAAAAACACAATCTAATCCAAAAACACTTTCAGCAAAAATAAAAACCCCAACCTTAGGTTTTTTCAAACAATATGAAAGACCAGAGACATAAGGCAAGATAAAATGGAATTCAAAGAGAAAAAATTTGAAGTTCCGTCAATAGTCACATATGATCACATCATTCTTGACCATTTGATATCATGAAAAACCTCCAAAATCTAGTATTCAAATAACCCATATCATCGGCAAGACAAGTTCCATCAGGGTGAAATGAAAAGGTCATATCGAGCATATAGGTCTCACCGATGAAGTTCCATCGGCAAGAAACTTGTCTTGTCTCACTGATCAAAGCACAAGGAGTTGTATCAGCCAAACCAATGCCATCAGAGTAAGATCCCTAAGTCAGCCCAAGTGCATATGTCTCGCCGATGAAATATCATCACCGAAAAACTCATCTTGTCTTGCCGAAAAAACAAAGAAACATACTATTGCCAAGACAAATGCTATCAGAATGAGTTCCAAATTTCCTCCCGACCCACTATGTCACGTCGATAATATTAAATCATTGGGAGTCTTGGTGACATACTTAAGATCAAAGGAATAATCATCGGGGAGACTTCTAACATTGGAAAAATTACCGAATGTCTTAGCGATACACCATGTCTTGCCGATGAAGACACAAATAGATCAAGATAGTCGTCGGGGTGACTCTTGGTGAGATTTATATGAATCAGATGGATAGATTATATGATATCGGAGTAATGTCTCCCCAACAAAAATAATTTTTAATGAACATTAGTCAAGTCTGAATAAAAGGATCACCCAAAGTTTCAATTGTCTTGCCAATAGAACATTTGATGTGATAGTGGGTAAATTCAAAGATCAACTATGCTCATGTTCAAAGCTAGGACATTAATGGCAATATTGCTACCAAATATGTCGATGATTTCCTAAATTGAGAAAAGTAATTGAAGGCGAATTTTGCAAAGTTAGCAGCAGAGGAATGGACGAAGGGCCAAAGGATCTTGCAGTCAAAGAATTTCAAATAAACTTGTAAGTTCCCTGCAGTTAAATTTCTAGTTTTGTGATTTATAAAATGGAAAGCACTAGCTCAAGAAAAGCAAATGGTAGGAAACAAAGTGAGATTAAAAACCCTAGAGGAAAAAAGCAAAAAATTAAAGCAGAGAAGGAATCGGGGGTAGCTAAGAGGAAGTTAAACCAGGACTTAATTGATCAATTGCCCAGCTCAAAACCTAAGGCCAGGCGATCTGCACAACTTAGGGCAGAAGTGGAAAATTTAGAGGATAAATGCAAGCATATATGAGACATATGGACCCCAATTAGGGGATATGAGCTATTTATTTTTCACTACCAACGAAGGAACCGATACGAACCAGTGTGCAATCCTTGGAAGTTAAACCTAGGGAAACTAGTCTGCCCCAATGTATTTGTAAATGTAGAATTGGTGAAGATGCTACCTACCAATTATAATCCAAAATGTAAAGCTATTTATGATCCATCAGGAAAACCATTTATACATGTATCTGAAGCTGCCATCTGTGAGGTTTTTAATTTAGAGCGAGTGTGTGGTGAAAAAATTATACCTAAAGAGTTGGAAAAGGAATTTTGGAGGATGGATACTTTGTACAAGGGTTGGAGGTTGCCACTACATAGGTCTAAGCAAAATGGTGTTTCAGTTCCACTGAATGACAGTGATGGTCCCCCGTTCCATGTTGATTTGTTTGAACCCTACATGAGGTACACATATTTTTCAGTGTGTCAAGTGTTGGGAATGGAGGCCCCTGAGCACATGTCAATTGTACCCATGGTAATTGCAGCAGACATCCAATGTCACAATTCAAGTTTTTTTTATTATGCTTCACACATCTTTAAAGTACTTGATTCAAGACTGATGGCATTAAAAAGTGGACCTCCTATCTTGCACTTGGATGCTTATTCAATCCTAATGTATATGATACTTTATTATGGACAAGAATTGTAGATGTGGCCTGAAAAATTGAGGGTTGTACAATTTGATAAGGAAGGGAGCTTATTACCAGTACAACTTTGGACTACCACCTGGGATTGCAAATTTGCTAATTCTTGTTATCTACATTTTGAAGAGTCTTTTGTGAAACCACTGTACAGATTTTACAATCATTGTGAATACTCATTGTCCGATTAAATAAAAAGTTTTTTAAGGCCTAAGGATTTCAATGGACCTATCAACCACAATTGGGGAGACTGGTACTGTCTAGAAGATGCGACCATGATAAGAGTATGTGTATTTTAAGATGGACCCTTCATTCTTCCCAAGACGATGCCTAATAGGATTGCATATTTGGAGATTGCTAGGCAATTGGAATTTTCAGATGTTATGAATTTGAGTTCTTTTGAAAAATGGGCATTTGTGCCTAGTACATTATGCTTCAGTGATTTCACTGTATTAGCAAGGGATGGATATGATATGGTTCTCAACAAATTTCTGCAATACAACATGAAGAAGGGTCCACTATGAAAAGGATTTGATCCAAAAGGTATATTGATTTTGCCAAAAATAAAATGAACTTGGGAGGATACAAACACATACCCTATCTATATGATGACTTGATCAGGAATTTGGAAGCAGAGGAAGCCGAAAAATTTCTTGATGAGTATAACAGGGGATTGCAAGATACAGAACTATTATCTTCTGATGAAGAGGCATATGGTTATGGTAGGCCTAGCAATACAATTGATAAAATTTCTAGATTGAGAACTCAAGACTACAAGTATGTTCCTAGGGAACCTGATGTTGAAGAGACTGCAGATACTAACACAAGGCAGATAGCATATAAATCATTTGTGGTTGATGATGAATTCATTAAAACCTCAGAATTTAAAACCTTTTGTGCAAATTAAAAGGAAAATTAATAAGGGAATCAGTGGAGAATATTACACCAAGTAATGAGGAACAACTGCTGAATAACTTAAAATCAGGTGTGGAAGAAGAAATGAAGAGCATGACCCCTGAGAAAGGAAGGAAATTATTAGAAGATGCAGGTGTCATGATCTTTCCTAGGTTGGATTTAAACTCTGATTTGGTTTTTGATAGTTTTCTGAAAGAATAGTAATGCCACACATAAACTCACTCCTGAGGGGGTAACAGAGATTTATGCAGGATCTAAGTATAACCCAAATGAGGGATCACTTATGATATGGGCCCTATATCCTCAACAAAATAAATTTGTTTTAATCGATACTGAAAAGGCTTTGGACATGTAATGACGTTAAAATTTGGTGAGAATAGCTACAACAGAATTGGAATTAATGTGGCCAAATTAAATAAAGACCAAATCCAAAAGCTAATCAAGGAAAAAGAAATGTATAAGATTAATAACGAGAGACTACTCAGATAAAATGATCACTTGAAGGACATGATGGGAATCACGCTGGGATCCACAAAGCAATTGCCTCATGGTGAAAGCTCCCAGGCAAGAGACCAGTGGGAAGAATCAAAAGCGTACTCACAAGGTAAATGTGATACACTCATTGCAATAATAAGGAAGAGGCAGACCAATTTAATGACTTGGCTGAGTAAGCTCTGGGGAACACATTCACACAATTTTACTGCACTACAAGAAGATAAGAGGATAGATGGCAGGATCCGAGAGAATTTCCAGGAAATAAAGCAAAGGGATGCTCCTGATAACATAGTTATTGATACTGTAAACAATTTTATGAAAAAACATAAAGACTTCCATGATGAATTACAAGGTGATGAGCAGGGGATGATCAATGTCACAAAAATGGGAGTACCAATGTTGTTAGAAGATGGAGGGGAACTAAAGGGAAAAGACAGATGGATGAAGGAATGTGAGACGATGATGCAAACAAATCTAGAGACAGCCACATGAAACGATTTAACAATGGATGGGGCATGTGAACAGAATGAGAAGATGTGCAAAATGGAGATAGCCATAAGGAATACGTTGGAGGATGCTGATACACACAAGTGGCTAGCTTACCGAGATTATCCGTCAAACATCTATTTATGGCTTAATAGAGCATAATTTCTAGTTTGTTATTGTTGTTAAGCAAAAGACATTTTTGAAAGGACACGCCCTTTCACAATTTTGATATATTTATATCTATTTCATAATGTAAAATAGATATAGGCAGATAGGAGAAATATACAGTAGATAGTTTGCAATGAAACTTTCATTTAAAAGACTCAGATGCATGTATGACTTTTGATGAATTTAATGAAGATGTATGAACTTGTGGCTTAATCTTGGTATCAGTTGTTTGTGGAATTATACAGTTATCTGGTTGTCTCCATTTTGATGCTTTTTTGTTGTTTAAATTGATATATCAAGCATATATTTAGTTTACCGATACACATTTGTTGTATTTGTGTGATGTGATTATTTGGTTCTTTCAAGTAAATATTAAACCCTTCTAGTCAATCATAGTGACTGAAGAGTATTAATTGAATCAATAAAAAGAATCACATAACTAGGATTGTCATTCTATCTCAAGTAGATTTTGTCAATCATTTACTTGCACATTTATACAAGTTATAAACTACATTTGTGTGCCAAACAATTTGAATTTTGTCATCATAGATTACACTTTTCTAGATCTTCATTAGACTCCATACACCCAACAAGGCACTGGTCTCACACTTTCATCTTTTAGTTTATCCATTTTATTTTTTGCATCTATTAATTGAACATATTCTAATATTACACATATACTTTATTAGGATTATATATGTTCACTATAAGATTGCCATTGTGAATAGATTGTTGTAAAAAAAATCCAGTTTCAATGCCAAATTTAGCAATTACTTTGTTGCTTATGTCAAGTTTCATTAACTAAGTTATTTAGTGGGATGAATAAAGTTGAGTTATGACCCTTTCTCTCTTTAAAATAATTAGACAATATTAGGGAGATCAATAAGGGGAGAAAACTAAACTCCTTCAAAATAGGGGTAGTTGTGGATTTGTTGGTTTTCTTTGTATACTATATACTAGTTCCTCTAGGATAAATAAGTCACTGTAGAAATGAAAGATGTTTGATTATCTACCTAATATTATTTTGTGTTTTTGAAATGGAAGAGATCTACAACTCTATAGAAATTTCTATATGCTAATGGTCTAATTATTAGACTATTTAGATCATTTTAATTGACTACTACATAATAGTTTATGTGTTGAAAGAATTGTTTCCATTCTTTGTAGTTTTTACATTGGAATACAAATCATATTTAATTTCACACCAATATACTTCTTTCATAAAGATATTTGTTTGATTTTTCCTTGCTATTTTCATCTTAAAATTTAAATAAATGTATTCTATAATATAGAATTATTTTCAAATTGGGACAAAAAGGATTCTGAGAAATATATTTAATCATAAATTTTACAATCATAAATATCATTTAATTTGTATGTTGTAACTTCAGTACTTTTAGTTAAAATAAAAATAACTTAAATTTATATATACATATAGTTAAATTGGCAAAGTTGTTTGTCCATTTTATTTTTTACATATGTTAATTGAACATATTATAATATTAAACATACACTTGATTAGGATTATATATATTCGCTGTAAGATTGCCATTGTGAATAGATTGTTGTAAACAAAATCACATCACTTAAGTTTTCTCAATTCGCAAAGTTAGACCCACCTAGGTTTGGTAGCACCTGAAGAGAAGAAGGTTCAAATCATTTGGCCTTGTTTGTTACCCTAAAATGTATCAAGAGATTGGAAACCTCTTGAGGTATTCTTACCTGCATTTTTGAGAGCTAACAGCCTCCAAACCTCCAAATCCACAAAAAGACTCCACTTGTACAGCCAAATTCTTGCCAAACACAAAAACCCTTGTTTTAGACCAAAATCATGAGGGTTTATTGAATCTCCTACTTCCACATGCTTTTCTTCACAAAACTCTTGAGGACAACAGCTATACCTTATTTATTTCTCATCCCACTCCCTATTTATGCATCCTACAATTACAACATTATCCATGGGGCCTCTTACACAAGCTACACTAATCACAAAAAGTGTAAGAGCCCCTTTATATCATGTTTGGACTATAAAACCCTCAAAAATAGGGTAACCGGGTTGTATGCAAAGAAATGAAGCTTTCTAACTCAAATCAATGCCTTAATCCCTCAAATTAGATTCAAATCAAAGCTAACACATATCTTCACAACATGGAATTCATTTCACATAAAAATATGGCTGTATGTGACTATACAGTGCTACAAAACAGGAAAAATATAGAAATTTTGAAGAAAAACACAGATTTTGGAATGTCAAGAGTTTGTATTTTAAATACTCAACCATAAACAACCTTTACAATGATCACTTTATGAGGTGTAGGTGCTCCTGCGCCACTACCCCATCCAAAATTTTCTCATATTACACAAAGCCACAATGTTCATCCAAGATAAGCCAATCAAATCCTACCTTATGTGTCCTAGTAATCAAATTGGAGATGATCCTAAAAATGACATTGCAAAGGGTGATTGCTCTAAAAAATCTAAACGAATTTGCAATTATTTCACTACTACGATCAATGTGTCATCTTTCATGAAATTTCCCAAAACACTATTCATTATGATCATATGGAAATTTCTAGGAGAGCTACAATAGTTGTCACATCATGAATTAAAATTAAACATTAAAAAGTAGATCATGAATTAATTATGTAATGGAATAAAAATTAAAAACATCATGAATTAATTATGTAACCACATAAGTCAAATATAATTCTATCAATAAATTAATATCAAATAGCTAATACAATTGCATAACTCATACATTTCAATGTCATTGATCTTCTTCTTCATCCAACTCTTTGTCTGTATCATCCGATCTAGATTCAACATTGTAAGGATTGTTCATATCATCATCATCGTCATTGATATCAGTTTTGATAATGTCATCATCCACATGGATATCATCTTCATGAACATTAACTCCTACATCATCATGATCTAGTTCCTCCTCTTCGACATCTTCGTCAGGCACATCATCAACTAACTATTGATCCTGATCATCATCTACATCATCTTCTATTTCTTCGGTATCTTCTTCGTCCACCACATTATACTTTACCGGCCTTCCTCTTGGATCATGTCTATCAACATATGACCAACCTGGTTTACCTGGAACCTCTGAGTAAAATACCTGCTCACATTGGCTTGGAAGAACATAGGGCGCATTTCCAGCTCGCTCAAAATACCTTGTATTAACCATGGTAAATCCATTATCATGTTCAATAACAGTTCTCTCAGGATCATCTTCATTCAATCGTAGCCTGTACCATAGGACGATGAACAGAACTAATTTGAAGGACTTAAAGTCACACTCAAGTATATCATCCAAAATCCCATAGTATTGATTTTCTGAGACTTCTGGATGTATGTCGCTTCTAGATGAAACATTAGTCACCTAAAAGACTATAGTTATCCTAGAATCACAAGTTTTCTTTGTGTCATCCAACTTTTTGATTCAAAATTTATGACCATTGCACCACATAGCCTTGTGGTCTTTCACCTGCAATATGTCAAACATGTAAAAATTATTGCAATATCATCAGTTGATAAACATATTTATTCTTGGCCGAATGTATGCAAAGAAAAAAATCTCAACATATATATGCATCAATATAATTGAAAATAATTAAATAATATGGGTGATTAATATATTTATGTGTACATGTTTATCTCTTAAACCATATGCTAAATCAATTTCCCTTGGTGTAACATTGGAATCTCCATTATGATGAGCTTCTTTAACCAATGAAGCCACACCTTCCCATGTTAATGCGCAACCAGATTGTTGACATCGTTCAATTCATACTGTCATCCAATCAATATTGTTTGCAACGTACAAATGTAGTGCATCCCACTCTCGGCCAACTGTATCAAAAAAAATTGAAATTCACAAACGAAATATAATTAGTTAATTACCATGGTATACGACCTTAATTTATAAATGATATATATTGAAGATTAATAATTATATAAGTACAATATATATAAAAACCAAATGTAAAATGTATTCTAATTAATCTCCATGGCCATCTTATAATTACCTGTCACTTTCCTCAATCTACCTTTCCCCATCAGGTACTCCCCTTCGAATTTTTTAATGGAGTTGGGATCCCAAATGTGATCTACATGGATCTTTTCTGCAAACTTAGGAAGATATTCAGTAATGTACACCATGGTCTGGTATACCATATATCCCTCCACCATAGAATCCTCAGGATGTGCTCTTTGTCTAACCAAAGCCTTCAAAAATTTCAAGTGCCTCTCAACCATCCACATTGACCTTGTGTGTACAGGTCCACACAATTCAATCTCCTCAACTTGGTGTATGAGGTAGTGTTCTTGTGCATTGAAATTTTTTGAAGGTAGATACTTTTTCATTTCACACCTTAGACGAGGAATTTTTCTCTTCCAATAATTTATATCTTCTTTATGGATTGCTTTAGATGACAGCCATCTACAAGTGATTTAAGGCACAAATATATTAACAAGAGTTAACAAAAATATACAATGAATTGAAAAAATATCGCTACTTACCTCATGTATTTTCGAAGATCATATATAACTTGCTTGACATTGTTGTCGAAGTTGTCTAGGAGAGATAGAGGTAGAACGTACTACAACAATTATAAAATGATCTTTTCATTATTTTTCCAAAAGGAGTAAACATAATACACTAAAAAGTATATGTAGTAGACAAATATATATATAATATACCAGAATAATTACCTTAATGAAGGTATGTCAATCATGCGTTTTCATCCCTGACCCAAATTCACCTTTCTTTGTTATGATATTGTTTATGTTCACAGCAAATCCTGTGGGAAATCAATTTTTTCATATGACTTCTTTTATAGCATTGTTTTGTTGCTCTGTTAATAACCAAGGAAGGGAACTTATATTAATTTGGTCTCCATCGCTATTTAATTGAATGACATTTTTCATTGCATGATTGGCTTTCTGAATGCCACTACAAATTTTGACAATTTTTTCTTTGTGATGCCTTCCATCCAATATTTTCCATAATGTTTCTGTCATATTCTTTCTGATATGCATTGTATCAAAAAAATGTACAATTTGTAGCTTCTCATAGTAGGGCAACCTACTAAATTGTTTGGGATAATTTTTCAGTCCTTGTGGAAGTCAACCATTAATGCCTTGACGACCTTCATGAAGCATATAAGTTAAACAAATTAACAATGACAATCATTGTCAATTACAGCATGATTTAAAAATATAAATTCAAAACATATCATATATGATGGAGATGTATAACCTTGATGCTATTATATTCTATACGAGGTGTCATCAAACATTGAAAAGATGTTTTTCAGTAGTTCGATACTTATTATTTATGTGGAGGAAGTGCTTACTCCAAACACCTGCTTTCCTAAACTTGTTGAACAACGAGATTTCATCTTTGAACCACAAATTGGACATGCAAATTTTCCCATTGTTTGAAGACTTGCAAATCATATATAATTGGATTAAATATGTCAATTTTTATAATTATATATAATGAATAGATTATTTAAAAAACATGCATGATATCTACTTCATAAAATTAAATATCATTAAAGTCATGCAGTCGAACGTTATAACATACCAAAAAAATGTGTTAGCCCTGGGGCATCATGAATTGTCCATACAAGTATTGCATGGAATTGAAATTGTCTTTGTCCTATTGGTCTAGATACATCATACATAGTGACACCATTCCATAACTTTAGTAACTCGTCGATAAGAGGCTCAATATATACATTCATATCTTTAACTCTTACCTAGTTTAATGAACATAAACATTACATAATTAGTATAACCATTTTACTGCAATATATATAAATTAATGTACATGACTATTAAATGAAAAAAATATGTCATTATGCAACAAATAAGACAAATGAGATACTACTACATTAAAGAAATTTGATGTAAACAATTACCTGGAACAATCATTGCCAACATTATGTGCTCCCTCTTTATTGACATCCATGGAGGAATGTTATTGTTGATAACAAAAATAGGCCACACCGAGTAAATAGATCTCAGCTTTCCAAATGGATTGACACCGTCCGCTGCTAATGAAAGCCTGAGATTACGAGGTTCTTCTTTAAAGTGTGGCCATTTTTCCTCCATGTCCCTAAATAAGGAACCATCTGCAGGCATTCGAAGAATGTCATCTCCACTTCTATTTTGTGCATGGTAATCTATAAATTGTGTTAAGATTTCGCACCTAAATAATTGTTGCATACGTGGAATAATGAGAATATAATGAAGAACCTTGCGAGGCACCTTTTTTGTTAGTTGAACTGTTTGATATCTACTGACATGACATTTCAGACATTATGTTGCAAATTCATGTTGTTTGTGATATATAATATGATCATTGGGACATGCATCTATTACTTGATACTCCATTCCAATATCTTTCATAATGCGATATAAATCTCGGTAGGAGCGAGGTAAAATATTTGATGGCGGTAACAAAAATTCACCAATCAATCTACAACAAAAAATAATTTGTTAATATAAATAATATTAATGGTACATATTTCATCCTTTATTTACTAGTAATGAACTAACAATAATTAAAATAGATAAAAAAAGATGACATATATGACATACCTTAACATCTGTGAGATTGCTATGTTGGATAAACCATTCATAACCTTCAAGTTCACCAGCAATTATACAGCAGAGAGAAGAGTTATTTGGGATCCTTCATAGAGGGGCTTGTATGCCTTCTCAAGTATAGGTAAATCATGAACATCATCAAAGTCATCTTGATCAACATGATTAGTTGTGCCACTAAATGTGTCATGGATCAATGTATTTGTACCATCATATTCAACTATGTTTTCTGGCGCATGATCATCTTCTTCCATAGGATCATTAACTTCATCTTCAATATTCACAGCTCCATGTTCCTCTACTTGCAAAACCATATTTTTCGGGCCGTGATAATCCATATCATGTGCCCTAGGGCGCCCCACCTTTATAATAATGACAGACACAAATAAACCATGATCAAGTGATTTTATATATATATAAATTTAAAAACAATATAAATATTTACAAATTCAATCAATATAAACATATATAATGAACAACTTACCAATGGACAATAATCATGCTCCCCTTCAACGTGACCATGTTGCCTACAATGTTTCTCAAATGTTGTGATTAAAATTCTTCTCGTCTTTAAGCCCTTGCAATTATTGCAAGGACAATAACATTTCCCATCACCCTTTCTTTTCAATCTAGCCCACAATCTATCAAGTGACTCTTCATTTTGTTCTGGACTAATATTATCTAACATGATTTTTCTTTACCAAGCTTGAATATTTAGATCTTCAAAAAATATCAAACTCACACTCCAATAATTTTTAATCATAGACAGGTAACAAAATCTAATAATTATGATATTTTACACCAAAAAAAATTGGCATGCAACCACCCTTGCAAAAGAGAAGATAGTCTGAAGTTAATGACCCCAAAAAACACTTTAAAATGCTAATTCCATAAATTATTAAATTCTGATTTTACTATGATTTCCAACTGTTAGACTCCTAAAATCAGAATATTGAACTTGCACAACAAAATCTGGAAATGAAATTTTGAAAATGCACAAGTCTAAAAATGAAATATGATGAGATGTTGCTTTAAAATATGATTTTCAAATGTGGAAGTACAAATCTAACTTCACAAATAAATTCTGGAAATAAAATAGTATGGCATAATAAAGAGTTTCATTTGAAGTGGACCACCCTATTATATGCCTTGATAAAGTTAAAAGATCTATGAATTTTATCTACAATATAGCCTGCATAGTCATCAATCTTATTCACATCCCTGCTTTGGATATCAATAGGAAACACCTTTAGATGGCCTCCTTTAAAGTTCAATCCATTAAGAGAATAATGAAAGGGTCTTCCTTAATGATTACATCCATCTGACAAAAAATAGTGTATGGCTCTATAAGGATGATATCATTTTGAAAGACTAAAATGATTGTTGAGACCGATCCTAACATATTTATGTTGAATACAATACATACAAATAATCTTGTATAGACCTTCACTTCCACACTCTCGACAAAATTGTTTTGTAAGGACAATACTTCATTTGCCTAGTTTTGTAGGTTAAGCTAAATCTTGTTCTCACAAGCAACTTTAAATGTCTCATACAGTTCCATCTACTTATGAAGCAAGCCTCTATCTAAATTGACTTCACCATTACAATAGTGCTTCAAAATATCATAGGGCCATCCTCTGGTTTTATATGTCAAATCTATTTCCATTTGTATTGAATTTTCTTCCCATGTAATTCATGTCTTTGGTTACAATGTTTATTCTAGAATCCATATACAACTTCCTCCCTCCTATTGACATAGAATCAGTATGGAATACTATCTTGACTTTTAAGCTAAATATTAAAAATTGGCTAGATCTTATACTATGCAAAGGAGAATAAGAATAAACCGTAACCTTATCAGCAATTGAAATAGATAAGGGGTCACTCTATTCCACCCATATTCACATAAACAATGAACATGATATTTGGGGTTCCTACTATTACTATTTTTTTGTTTATTTATATAATAATAAGGTTACACTACAATATTTTTGTTCTCCTTTTATCTACTCTAACTCCTATTTCCTTTGATAAATTCAATCATACTAGTATTGTGCTTCCTATAAGAATATTATATCATGGCTGAATGAAAACAATGTTCAATGCCATGAGGCCCAAATGATATTCATGCATTGGTCTTGAAATGTCATCAAACTGACACTAGTCATTGTTATATAGTATCAAAGTTTCATTGATATTATTGGTCAATATGATTTCTCATGTGAATTGATTAAAGATTGACAACCTATATATTCATAGGGTCCAATCATTATGTTTGACAGTGTATTGGCCAATTTACTATCCAATACTATTTGCAGAATAAAATATAGTAAAATATAAAACAGTGATCCTTTCTATCTACTCCACTGTAAATAATAAAGATTGTAGAAATTTCCTTCCAATTCGAGTGTTGGAACTCTTTATTATTTATAGTGGAGTAGATAGAAAAGATCAATGTTTTATATTTTAATATATTTTATTTTTCATTGTATTTGATCAACAAATATAGTTTGATGATGATTCTTTGACTAGTGCTACAATAGTAGTATCTCGGGGTATTATATATGCAGATATAAACTATATTTGTATGATGCTTGATTTTATACCTATGTCCACTAGTTATCACCATAATTGTTATTATTATGTATATGCAATATAGGGATACTATAGAGGTAAGGAGTAACGAGCAAAGATAAAAGATTTAAGGAAATGGACTTCAAAGAAAGGCATGACACTTTACTATAGATTCCCAAAAGGAGATCACAATCATGACTATTCAAATAAACAATGATTAGTCCATGTCATAACCATGAAGGGGGCATTGAAATTAATAATAACAGTGATAGGGTAGTATGACGAACTTTAAAAGATACATAAAGAAAAGTAACTGAGAAGTCAAGAGGGCTTTTAAAACATCATAAATCTTGTCAAGGGTTCATTTTCTTCATAGCACTATGGTAACTAATAAATATTTACATCTCACAAAGTTTTAAAAGAGGAAAACCTACAAGTGTATTAAGGAGTGCATGGACAATATCTCAAGCAGCTACCACAATTAATTTTTTCAAGTGTTATGCAAGGCCATTGAAATAAAATGAATAAACTCATACATAACCTAAAAGACAAAGGATAGTCAAGTTTCTAGAGGGTAGGTATCACAAAGGATATGGGATCACTTTCAAAAGAAATGTGATGCACTTTTACGTTTTTTGCTTTATTTTTCCTAATAAGGTCAAATACTTTCTTTAAGTGTCTGAATCTACCACATAGAGATTAAATATGCGTACTCTCAAATAAAGTTGAATTATATAAACAATATTCATATGCATCCCTTAACATAAAGGACAATCTAAAGTACTAAGGAGTTTTATATCCTTTATAAGAGATTGCTTTTAACCAATTAAAAACTTGAGAGGGTAATACACAAGTTGCAAGGAAAGTTATAAATTTATCATAAGTAGCTCAATCCAAAAGGAAAAAATTAAGCATGGAAAATCATGTGTAGGTTGACCAGCTTCACTTAAAGCACAAGCTATTTTTTATAACATCTTACCTGGATATTACTTGATAAGGTAAGGAGTGCTCTTTTCCACTCAGTTTCATATGTGGCATATCTACACACAAATCACCAAATTGTCAAATAGCTAAATAAATTGTATTACTTAATAAAGTTGTTACAACATGCCATTCATGTCAAAATCAACTCTTCTTACCACGAAAATTTTGGTTTCCAATTTGATAGGTTCATCTCTTGATTCCTATACCAACTTCTAAAGGAATTTGGTAGCTTATACTTCTACATGAGAAGACATTTCATCTTGTAAATTGTTCCAAAGTATAGAACAAATAGAAATCATATATTCTACATGATAGTTATAGCTTATTATATTTTTGGCAGCATCTAAAAAGTTTAAGTGAACTGAGAAAATCAAAGAGAACTTGACCTTCAATTTTTCATTTTTTAGTTTGTTGCTCTAAATATCTCACAATATTTACAAATTGGTTGCTTTCTTTTTTTCTTGTTCAAATCAAAAATAGATACATTTGTATAGAGTCAATATGAATTCAAGAACTTTAGGTAACATATATACCATAATTGATTTTATAAGACACTGGCATCTAAGGTCTAAAATCTATTTTTGAAACTTGGAAAAAGGAAAAAATACATCTTTATGAAGTAGTCTTCAAAAATATCATAGCTAAATGTCTCTAACTATCCACTATCAAACATTCTTAGTTCTTTGTTCAACCCTCTAGGCCTGAATCTTGATAGCTATTTCACTTTGTAGCTATCCCTATGCCTTTGATATTATCTAGTTATGGCTCCCAAATCTATTGAAAATTGATCATTAGGGTTAAAATTGAAACCTTGCAAATATAATCTTTGTCCAAATCTATCAAGAATTTTCCATCAGTTATAAACAATTCCCTTATAAAGAATTTGTGAGGTCAGGTCTAAAATTTGGAAATGAAATTCTGAACATGCACAAGACTAAAAATGAAATATGATGAGATGTTGCTTTAAAATATGATTTTCAAACCTGGAAGTACAAATCTAACTTTACAAATGAATTCTAGAAAAAGACAATGAGTACCCTCAACTTGGCGATATCTTCTTAAGTTTTTTCTTATTTTCCCAAAGAAAATCGTCGAGCAAAACACTATCGCAATAAATAGTCGAGCTCATTTTTATTTATGTCGGCCACAATTTAACTTTGCAAGTCTGTTGAAATTTCGGTGAAAGATCTTCATCGAAACGTCAACAAAAAATAAGGTTCGTCGAAATTTTGATGAACGTCGGGGATAAAATTTTAAAAAAATGAAAATTTCGCACAAGTGCCCGACGATACATCTGATTATATAGCTTTCGTTGAATTTTTTAATCAAATGAGTTAGTGTCATTGTTGTGTATGGTTTTGGTGCCTATGGATTGTCATCTATGGATGGGATACCTCTAAAATAGCATGTTAATGCAATGCATCTTTGATGATAATACACATAGTGTCTATGTGTCACATGTGTAACGTTCACCCCCTGAGGTTGTAGCATCATGTATTTTGACATTCCATCAACACATTATGAAAAAAAATTGTGTTATGATGTAACCATGTGTGTGTGTGTGACATAGATGCATGTGTTTTACTATGCTATGTATCCATGCATTACATTACATCTTTTGGTTAGGCAATTAGATCATCATTATATTTAGTTAGCATACATCCATGTGTGTTTATCAAATATGATAGCATCTATTTTAACATACATCCATAAATACAACATCCATCACATAACCATACATGAAATAAAATAAGCATACACATAAAGTAAAGAACACCATGATATCAAAATTAGTATCTCATGTATAAATATATATCAAATGTCATGTACGTGTATTGTGCCACTATCATCAAAAATAAGTGGTGGCTATATATATGTATCAATTTCTATAAATCAAGAGTGTTCTAAAAACTATGTATCATCACTACAAAAATGATATACAGAATGGGATCTCTACGACCCAAGCATGTGGCTCCCTGAGCCATCTAGGTCTGGAGGTTGTTGGTGTTGTGGCTAGATAGTGGAGACAAAATGGGACCTATGTGATCAGGAGATAGACACCATTGTGAGTAGCCCTTTGATCTCCCCTTGAAGGGAGGCTATTTTTAGCTTGACTCACCTCAGTGTGTCTTAGATCTATTGGTCCCCGCTAGCATCACAATTGTTTCCTACCTTGTAAGGTTATTGAGATGGCTCTAAAGAACATCACATGCCTGCTCAACACTATATGCTCTCATCATGAATACATCTCATTCAAAAAGGGTAACCCTTAGCTCCATTGAGATTTGATCTCTTTGTCCCCTAGGGGTGATAGTATCGGTAGTATACTACATGATCTCCACCTGTCCCTCCTTGTAGGCCATCCTCAAATGCACAACTTTATCAAAGAGGTGGGCATGGCACACCACTAAAACTAGTCAGTAAGAATCTAGGATAGACCCCTAGACTAGCATGGAAGGTGCCACCTCTTATATGCACTGATCTATAAGCCCAGTCCATCCTTGTGTGCCCACTGCAACCACAAAGAGAAGATATCCATCAGTATCATGAGATGTATATACATAAAATTAAAACATAAGCACATACATGAGATGAAAAATTGAAATGAAATGACATTAAAAAAACTGTTGTACCTAGGTCCCATAGCTACCAATGTGGATCAGGAGATGGAGCGACATTAGGACTAGCATCGCTCGTGTCAGGTGCTACTCTCAAAGTTGGTAGATATACCATTGGGTGGAGGGAAGACGATGGTGCTACAAACAAAACTAGGGTAGCGAGTGGAGGAGAGGACATCCTCTACCACCGCATTGGCCTCACCTCTATTGTATCCATTGTCGCCTCCTCCTACTATCCTCCATCTTCATCTCTCTACCTCTACCTCTAAACTGGTAGTGCATCACCCTAAAGGTTGGGATCCCTCTAGGGGAATCCATTGGAAAGATTGGTGTAGGGTGATGTGTGAGCCACTGGGTCCTAAAGCCTCTGGCCACACCAACATCATCAATCATGAGCGTCGTTGGTTGGTCTCAACCAGGCTCATCATCGTCTAAAGGGATGATGTTTGTGATCAACAACTACTGATAGTCACCCAGTCTCATCGCACTCCTCATGACTCATGCATAAGAAGGGACCATTGAAGGGATAGTATGAATGATGTTGAATTGATACATGACCCTCCTCCAGTAAGAGGGTATAATGACAAAATATGTATGACCTAATAAAAATCAGTTGCGTTGTAGGTTCCTAAGATACATGTTATCATCAACCCACTGAAACCATCAGTAGGGCCACCACCTAATCTGATCTAATCTCAAAACATCAAACTGTAGATTTTTTTGCCTCCACTGCTTGATGAGATCATACCAGTGGGCCATATACACTAAATAATCATGTGTCTGGGGATACCCCACTAGCCGCATGCATGTGATGTGAAAAAATTCCCACACCTACAGTAGGGTGCATGCAGTTAGACCCTAAAACTCATAATGCACATACCTGCCCATCTAGTGGTATAGGTGCATTAGCATGCTACATCCCCACATAAAGATCATCATGTGCTCCTTCATTTGTCTAATAGTATGCACAAGGCCCCCGTTAAGGTGATAGCTTTGTGCATCTATCATGACTCGTGTGGCCATGGTGATGACCATGATGCATCATAACAATGGCACTATAGAATTGCCTTTCTCGAAGCAGTGGGTATAAATGTGACCGACCTCATCATCGCCATCAGTGTGACCCAAGCAGTATTAAACCCCATCTGCCCACTCCCAAGCAGAATGTGTATCATCAATTGTGACTCTTTTCCCATGGATGGGAAGACCAAGAATGCAGTCGAGGTCCTCGAATGTGATAGCCATCTGGCCCCTCAGGAGGTGGAAGGTCGACATGGTGGATTCCCATCACTCCATAAGTGCCATCAACATATGGTTGTGGTAATGCATCTCTGGCATGCATTACATGTGTTACAGGTCGACCCATCATAGATGCATCTCCTCCCCATTAGATAAACATTGATACTAGTCTCAGACAAGGTGTAGCACCCACCCGTTGGGATGCTCCCTAATCTCTGAATACTCTTGCAAAATTAAAAGAGATTCAAGTTAGACCACATAATATAGAAAATATGAAACCTGCTAAGTAGTGCCTCTGGAACATAGGCATGTAACATAGATGTTTGTACAACATGATGTTGTCTTAGGGTTCACCATTAAAGTTGGTTAGACGCCAACGTGACTAGAGGACCCTAGCATGTGTGTGGGTCCACAGCCCGCCAATGAGATGCCAACGTACGAGAAGGATGTACCTGTGTATCTGGGATGCCTATGTTGTTATTTGCTCTAGATTCTCTCTAAAAATCTCAAAAAACGCCTTAAATTATAGTTTAAAGACTCACATGGTTTGGCTTGTGACCCTCGCGGACATCCTGTCATAGCTAGTCTAGTCTAGACTCCTCGTACTCGCATTTGCATGGAACTTTTATGAATTCTCTCACAAAATTCAATAAAACTCACATGATGAATAGTGAAAATGACCCTTCTAGGGCCCACCTAGGTATATATAGGCCCCTCGGGGCCCATTTTTCTCGACAATCATGGTTCTCGCATTTCTCCTAATTTTACCCTACTAGGCTGGGGGAAAACTTAGGAGGGGGAATATAGTCACCTCTTAACCATATTTTTCTTTTGAGCCATCAAATTTTTTCTTGATCATTTTTCTCGCCTTGGTAGCTTCAATTTTTATTTTTTTGGACTACTTAAAATTTGATTTTTGCATAATCAAATTTTGTGCATGTTTTCACGATAGATGTATGTTCCGTAAAGCTCAATTTTTGGGGGCATATTTTGTACCTACCTACTTGACCTCTATAGTATCCTTCTTGGCATGCAAATCTATAAAAATTTCAAGTTTTGTGTTTGTTCTCTTTTCTACTTTAGTGTGGCTGATCTTTCCAAAAATTGAGCCCACTAAAGCAGGGGAAAAATATAATGTCACAAAATTGCACCCTACGAGAAATTTCACATTTACACATTTAACCTTGCAGTTAGTACACCTAATCTCACATTTATGACAAGAGCCTCATGGGTTGCAATTTCATGATTCCAACCCCATGAGAACCAATGATGAAGTGGCAATGATCTGCCACCTCATTTCCCAAAAACTGATGAGTTGGACACCTACACAATGCGCTATCATCCTAGCAGTTTTACAAGTTTAAAATGAGGAATCTTGAAATCTTGAATCATGACATGTGTCCCTGCAGTCATATTTTTTAGAGTAATGGCTCCTCCTGCCCTTGTAACAACAAAACTGCCTTTCTTGCTCTCATTTTGGGGGTTCTTTCACATTCTTGACTTCACTACTTCAATCTCACTCTACTTTCTACTTCTCCTTCTTGCAATATCACTTCTACGAGTGAAGCTCTACTAAATTGAGGCCCCTCCAACATCTGAAGCTCTCTTTCCAGCATTCAACGGTGTGTTTGTGCATTCAAGAGGGGGTCAAGGACTGTTGGTAACACTCTCTTGTTCTTATCTATTTATGGATAGATTACTTTGTTTACTTGTTATTCTATGGTGTGGGTTCTCCTCCTCAAGCGGGGATTGTTTTCACCACTTTTTATTTGTATAATTTTTTGTCTCTCTTTATCTATCTGGCTGTCCATGGAGGTGGGAACACCAAAATAGGGGTTTGACTGTGGTAAACCTCAAAACAGCCCCAACATTTTTCCTTGT
This sequence comes from Sequoiadendron giganteum, assembly GCA_007115665.2. NCBI lineage: Eukaryota > Viridiplantae > Streptophyta > Pinopsida > Cupressales > Cupressaceae > Sequoiadendron > Sequoiadendron giganteum. The sequence continues at coordinate 119,468 of CM021110.1, forward strand.
TTGTCTTGTGTGCAAGTTATCGAGATGAGGCTTGTAGAAAGGTTTCAAGTGTGCACTCCATTTATTTGTTATATTGAATAGACCTCGAATTTGAGTATGATAGTAGGATTTTAGCATCTTTGTTCAAGTTTTTGGTTCCCTATTTTCCTTGGACACCAGTGTGTCCCTTGGACTCCAACGTTTCACATTGGCATCCTGATATCATGTTGTAGTCCTTTAGCCAAGAGCTATTCCTTCTAAGATAGAAATCCTGAAACCAACTCTCTCATATTTTGAAGCATTCTTCTTGAATAATTAGTTTGTATACAACCTTATTTGCAATTTATTTATTTAGTAATGCTTGAGGTAGTTAAGGGCAATTTGCTCCATGGGATTCTCTTGAGAATGAAGAGACTTGTAAGTAGTGAATCCCCCTTATCTTACAATGGTGAAGTAAAAATATTAAACATAAAATAACCTATCATACCATACTACTCAAGACCTTCCAAAATATGTAAATTGATTAGGAAGGCATATGGTTACTGTTAGGAAAGAAAAGTGCAAAAATGCCTTCCAAATTCTAATCCTCGAGAGAGATACAATTATATTACAAAACTTTGCAATTACAACCCATTTAAGATGCACATATGAATATCAGAATAGAAAATAAAAAATCAATACAAAATGAACACAAGATTTATGTGGGAAAACCCTTAGGGGAAAAAACCCACACACCAAAGTAGTAACCTTCTTGTATTTCAGTAAATGTCAATTACATATAAGTTACAAAGTTCCACTTTAACAGGTGTTGATTCACATAATACAATTGACTCTATTACAGTAAGCCATACACATTTTTACAATGCATTATAGCATACAATACATATTACACACTTTGTTATGTCTCCAAGTATTACCAGGAAATAGTCGTTTCAACTCCCATAGACGAACGGTCACAATAATATTTAACCGTCAATACTCACTACAGTTATCATAATGTTGAAGGGACAAGGAAACAAGTCCCTTTGATTCATCATTATCACATAAACATGTGTGTTGCTAACTTCTATTACCACCTCCCATCAAAATATCGAGGTGATGGCATAACACCTCCCTTCGATACCATGAAGTCCCACCAAATCTTTGCAAACAATCGTCATACCACAACACCACCAACAGACCATCGCGGGTCGATAGTATATATACCACACCACCACAAGTCACAGAGACCAACCACTATAGGATGTTGCAAAGTAGTCATACCCGCACTATCTTTAGTGATGAGTCCAGTTTATGGTTCAATTATTAATAGATTTTGTTTTCCATTTGCTACAGTTGTCATAGACTTTGATGCTTGGATGTTGACCTTTTTTATGATATTTCTTTAAAACCATAGACTTTGGTCATGAACTTATTTTCATAACTTTTAAATGACATTGACATGCTATATGAACTATCTGTGTTAATTTTATATGTGATTAATGAATGTCACTTTGACATAGTTACAGATATGCAGTTGTTGTGTGTACTAATATTGTCATGCACATATAATTAGAGGCCCGCAAATAAGTAAGATTATGCCAGTTGGTCATCCACCATACCAATCAACAAGGTGGAAATTCAATGAAGAAAGGATCTTGACAGCAGAAAGATTCCTCATTCAAATCGAAGTTGTAACCACCTTATAAATGATCTTAATTATCTATTGAGAAAATATAGGAATTATTGTTGTGCTAGATTTGCGTTGAGGCAAAGATGCCTGACCAAATTTTGCGAATGCATAACCGCCTCTCCACTTTTTATGATTTCCCTAAAGTGTCATCCTCCAAATTTTTTGGATTTTACCACCTTGATAGGTGCTGAGTTAGTAGCTTCTATAAATGAGACTTGGATTCTCCTTCTCAAGGGGTTGCTTAATCTGATGATGTACTCACATTCTTAGTTTTTCAGTAATACAACCATGTTGCTTGATTGTACTCATGTTTTTCCAATGAATGAAATTAAGTTATAAGTTTATGCATCTGAGTTTACATTTTCTTTAGGGGATACTCATCCAAGGGGGCCCACTTGGTGAGTATTCTATCACGTACCTTAGTTTAGTTTAGTTGTTATTTTTTGTTCAGTAATTAGTTAAGAATTTGGTATTGTATGTTCCTGCAACCACTAGAATTTCATTTTGTGACTGTTCCTACAGCCAAAGCAGACAAAGTAGTTTCTTGTTTGTTTGCTCAAATTTTCATTTCTATCATACATTTTAGCTTATTTTAGTTATTGGTTAATTCTCAACACTTATGTTATTTCCTTCCAAGAAATTTACTTTCAGCATTGAGTCTTTCTTAGCTATAGGATGAATATGGCTACTTTAGATTCCTAGTGCATATATTGTGCTAACCTATTTCAAGTTTATGTCCCTGGGTCGACAAGTTAAATGCACCTTCATGATGATTGAAATAGCTATTTAGGTTAGATGTCCAATCTCTGAATCACAATTGTAAGGGCTTAATTGTTAAATCATTGTAGGAGGCCAAAAAATTTGGTGTTGTTATCGAGGATGGTGTCAAACTAGGGAGTTCTTTGGATTAATTGATAGTTTTTCTTGTTGTAGTATTTTTGGAAGTTGTTCTTAGTATACCCCTCATTTAGGAAAGCAATGACCCCCTATTATTTTTTCAATTCTTTGTGTGAGCTAGTTGATAGTGAGTTGATACCATACGCATAGAGAAAGGAGGAGAGATGCTTGTGGGAGATTCCTTCCTAACAATATTGATCTATTCTAGATAATTGAGTATTAGAACCTACCTAGAGAGGAAGAGGAAGAAGAGCCACACCCCTTTGATGATACATTTCCAGATCTGACCAATTCAAAAGTTTCCTCTGAATATCATAATCTGATTGAGAACCCCCTTGCTTTGGAACTTCATTAGGCAGGCATGGTTGATGCAAATAGAAATAGACTTAACCAACTAGCATTTCCTTTCCCCATTGCTCATCAGAATGAAGTAGACAACCTCAAAAATATCCCTGCTTCAGTCCTACCTAAGTTCTATGGACTTGTCACAGAAGATCCTGATACATTCTTGTTCGAGTTTGATATACTTTGCGGGAGTTATGACTGTACTACTGATTCCCATAGGCTTAAGCTATTCCCTGTCACCTTGAAATAAGTTGCATTGAGATGGTTCATAAGCCTAGGCAGAGATACTGTGGAGACTTGGGAGGACATGAAGACAAAGTTCCTTGAGAAATACAAGGAGTATTGCAAGGGCGGTGACATGAGAGGAGGTGAAATTTTTAGAATGCAACAAAAGGAAGATGAGAACTTGAAAGATTGTATTTCAAGGTTTATGTTTTGCTTACAAAAATCTCCACACCATACACTCAATGAAGAATCAAAGAAGTTTTTTTTCTTGAGATGAATTAATGACAGTTGCATAGATGCCTTGGACCTAATGGGAGGAGGATATATCACCCAAGTTCCTTGGGAGGACATCAAGAAGATATGACAGAACTATTCTAGGGCAGCTTCAAAGAAGGGGAGAGCTTACCAATCTTCCATGGGTAAATCATCTACCAGTGGAGTTTCAAGTATGGAGATTACTCACTTACTAGAAGACTTCAAGAAATACATCATAAAAAATCTAGCTACTCAGTTGGATACACTTCAGGCCAAGAAGAAACAAGAGGAGGCAGAGGCAATGTTGACAGAATATTGCCCTCATTGTAGACAAAAGAAGAAGGACTATAGATGCAAGATGATAGCTAATATTGAAAACAAGCAGATGGCACCTGAGTTCAATTCAATCCAAGGTGAAGAAGATAAATTCTACCATGTCACAAAGGAGGCCATGGGCTCCAAGACAAGGCATGCCTCCAGATCCACTATCTTTTGCGAGGCCATATTTCAATTCTTATTCATCTAGTAAATAATGGAAACCTCATAACCATCCATTTATGGAGTATATCCACCACAACCTTGGAATAACCATCAAAATGCTTGGACCAACCACCAAAACTCTCTACCTCAGTGGCAAAAAATCTCAAGGGAGTTGGCAGCAGGTTCAGGTAAATTGGCAGCCACCTCCAGGAAACTGGAAGCAAACATCTCAATGGAGGGGAGGACAGCAATGGCCAAACCAGACAACCAATTACATGCAGCCACCTTCTCAGCATTAGCAACCTGCTATAATGCCCCCTCCTACTAGTTCAAGTTCAAATGCACCTAAACCCACTCAGCTACTAGCTCACCCCACACCTAACCCAAATAATAAACCACAACAGTAGCTGGTATACTTTGCTGATCCAAATAAATTCCCTGCATATGTTTTGAGTGTAAGTAACATCCGCTTGTGTTCAAGAACTACTTTTCCAGCTCCTTCCACACCCATTATCACTGAGCTTCATGTGGAAGAAGAGGACCCTTTGAATGTCCTCATTCAGCCAAGTGCACCTAAAACTCCTTAACCAACCCCAATCAAGTAGACTGAGTCAGAACCACCATTTCCCCAGAGGTTGGAAAGTGTGAAACAAAAGGAAGAAAAGGAGGGCACAAATTTTGACATTTTAGATCATTTGAAGCATATATGTGTCCAAATACCTCTATTTTAGGCCATAAAATATGTTCCCATATATGGCAAAGCAATCAAGGAAGCATGCCTTAAGAATTCAAGGAGGAAGAATAAAGACCCCACTACGATTCATGTGGTGAGATAGTTGGCTAACATCATGCTTGGGAAAGTGATTGTTCCCAAGTATAATGACCCAGGGAGTCCTATGGTAGGAATTGTTATAAATGGGATCTAGATAAAGAATGCTCTAATTGATTTGGGAGTAGCCATAAATGTAATGACTAAGGACATCCTGTAGCAACTAAATGTTGCAAACATGAGACATACTCCTACTATCTTGCAGCTTGTTGATATTTAGATATTGTTAAGCCTGATGGGATAGTAGAGGATCTTGTGGTAACTCTAGACTCTTGGGAGTACCCAACAAATTTTATGATTCTTTCTCCTAAGGCTACACTAGGCGGGTACCCCATTAGTCTTGGAAGGCCATGGTTAGCAACAGTAGACACCTATATTAGATGCCAAAAAGGAGACATGACCATTTCTAATGGAAAGAGCACCAAAAATCTTGTTCTCTACCCTCTTGCTCAGCCCTCCCGTGATAGGAATGATCTCATATGGCCACATGTTGGTGAAGAGGTCGAGGAAGTTAATTATGTGGTGCAGCTTATGATGTTAAGAAAAATTCCTTTCATTCAGCTTCAAGATGAAGATGAAGTATTGTCTAACATAATTTAGAACCATTATGACGTAGAAGAAGCATCATCCTCTCATGCATTTTATTATGTTGATCCAGTGAAGACACTCTTGCCCACTCTTCCTGCAGTCGTTCTTCCTGCAGCCGCTCTTCCTACAGCTGAATTTCCTATAGCAACAGGTATGTCTCATAAATTTTTTCCACATGAACTCAAGGTACCAAGCATTAGTGAAGCAGTTATGGTAGAGTTAACTACACAAGTGCAGGTGTCAGAAGGAAAATATCTAAATATTAACAGCAAACTGAATGAAGAATAGTAGTTGTCATTGGTAAACTTACGAAAGGCCCATCAGTGTACATTTGTGTGGGATTATAATGATATGAAGGGATTGGACCCTAAGCTTTGCACTGATAGGATATACATAAGAAATGATTGTACACCAGTGAGGTAGTCTCAAAGAAGAATTAACCCTACATTGAGAGAAATTGTAAAAGGAGAACTACAAAAGTTGCTAGATACAGGATTCATCTACCCTATTTCAGATAGCCAATGGGTGTCCCCATTGGTGATTGTGCCCAAAAAAGGAGGGAAGTGGTGATTTTGTGTCAATTACAGGGAACTTAATGCTGCCACCAAAAAGGACCATTTTCCCTTACCTTTCATAGATCAAGTTTTGGACTCACTTGCAGGAAAGTAGTACTTTTCTTTCCTAGATGGATTCAGCGACTGTAACCAGATCCAAATTGCACCAGAGGACCAAGAGAAGACCACCTTTACCTTTCCATGGGGGACCTATTCCTACTCAATACTTCCATTTGGCTTATGCAATGCACCTGCAACTTTTTAGAGGGCAGTCATTAGCATATTTTCAAATATCTCTCTTGATTGCATGGAAATATATATGGATGAATTCACTACTTATGGTGTTCATTTCAATGAAGCATTGGAAAATCTCAAGAGAGTCCTACAGAGATGTGAAGACCACAATCTATCTTTAAATAGCGAAAAGTGCTTCATGATGATGCAGGAAGGTGTAGTTCTTGGCCACTACATCTCTCACAAAGGAATTCAAGTAGATCCTGCAAAGATTAAGGTGATCACCAATCTGCCTATCCCTGCAAAACAAAAAAATGTTAGAATTTTCTTAGGACATCCAGGTTATTATAGGAGGTTCATCAAAGACTTCAGCAAAATGGCAGCACCATTGTATAATCTCCTAACTAAAGATATTGAATTCCAATGGACAGAATACTATGACAAGGCATTTTCTAACTTGAAAGCAGCTTTGACTCATGCTCCTATACTCAAGGGTCCTAATTGGGAGCTTCCTTTTCACATCTATATGGATGCATTAGACTATGTTATAGGAGCAGTCTTAGAGCAAAAAGAAGGAGCTATTGAAAATGTTATTTATTTTGTCAGCAAATATCTGCAGGGAGCTAAATTCAACTATACAGTGATAGAAAAAGAAATGTTGGTAGTGATCTATTCCCTAAATGAACTTAGGCACTACATAACAGGCTACCAAATCTTTATGCACATCGATCATGTAGCCATTAGATACCTCATGAATAAACCCCTGATATCAGGTAGGCTAGAAAGATGGTTATTGCTGATGTAGGAGTTTGACATAACTATTGTGGATAAACCATGGAAGGCCAATGTTGTTGTAGAATTTATTTTGAGGCTAACTACAGAGTGATACCACAATACTGGTTTACAATTTTTGGGCAAACTCGACACTGAAGTATTTTTTTAAACTAAATATTCACTTTCGGGCTCCTATAGCGGCTAAATCGTGAGGAATTTGAAGATGATGCAAACTAGTGGTTTGTGAATTTTTCTCTATAGATTCTAATATATTTTTTTCAAAAAGTTTGGAATCAGATTGCACTTTTTTTTCATCTCCTTCAAAAACTAGTGTTTATCAGTAAACAACATTTTTAAAGAGTGATGTTCACCGTATACAATATTTTTTTTTTGTATGAAGGATAAAATTCTAGTTTTTTTGAAATTAGATTTGTAACTACGATATCTAACCAGTTCATTTGGTTTCATAGTGTTTTATTAAATATTTTTTCCTTAATCAAGTTTCGAAGTCAAACCAATTACAATTCAGACATAGGAGGACTATATACAATATAAAAAAAATTGTATGTATCAAAATTCAAAAAAAAATTAATGGATCGAGGACATAAATACCCAGCATAAACATATTTTTCAAAATTTTATTTTGATAATCTACTATTTCTCCACATGTGCAAAACAGAGAGCTTGATTTTTAGTGAAAAACCTACATTCACAAAAAATCAAAAATAAATTTAATAATCAAATTTAATTTAATTAAAATTATATTTTTTTGGAAGCTTATAATAAGGACTACATACTTAAAAAAAATTAAATGAATTCATTTGATCCCCCAAAAGGTAAATCAAAAGTTGTTTTTTATCAGCATTTTGATAGGTGTAAAGGAGACTCCATTATAGGTATGGTTTAAAACTAGTAGGGTTCTATCCAAGGGGGCTTGGTCTAATGTGGTTTGATCAAACCCTCTTCAATTGGAATCCTTTAAATGGAAATTTTCAAGGCCTAAATAATTATATTTTCTAAAAATATGTGATTTCAACAAAATTCGGGATCTCCCAGAAAGTGTAAACTACTATTGTGGCAGCACCCCACATCAGAAGACAATCAAGTTGTAAATGACTCTTTCCTTGATGAGAATTTATTTTCCATCAATGTGCAGACACCCTAGTATGATAACATAGCTAATTATCTAATCACAGGGAGAGTTCCTCCTCACTTCTCTCCAAAAGAGAAGAGGGCGCTCGTTGAAAAATCTTTTCCTTTCTCATGGATTGTTGGATGTTTGTTCTATACTAGACCAGACCATGTCATGAGGAGATGTGTGAGGGAATATGAGACATATGATATCTTGCATGCATGTCACAATGAACCCTATGGAGGGTATTTTGCAGCCAAGAGGACAGCAATGTATATTTTGAACACAGGATATTACTGGCCCAAACTTCACAAGGATGCAAGGAGATATATAAGGAAGTGTGACAGATGTCAGAGGATGGGTCAGCCAACCAAATCTGATGAGATGCCACTTTACCCCCAAGTAGTAATCACTCCATTTGATAAGTGGGGATTGGACTTTGTAGGACCCATTGATCCTCCATTAAATGATAAATCCTATATCTTGGTATGCACTGATTATGTAACCAAGTGGGTAGAAGTTAAGGCCATGAAGCATGTAAGAGACAATATAGTTGTAGAATTTCTTTATGAGGAAATTTTCACATGGTATTGGGTTCCAAGAGAGAGTGATTGATCAAGGGGCTCAATTCACTTCAACCCTTGTTACAACACTAGTCAATGAGTACAACATTAGGCATAGGAAGTCTACTCCTTAACACCCTCGGGCCAATGGCCAAGTTGAGGTGACCAAAAGAGAAATTGAAGTCATTATGACCAAAACAATGGCTATCCATACAAAAGATTGGGAAAGCAGACTACCAGAAGTTGTTTGGGCCTACAAAACTACTTGGAAAACAACTACAAGATTCACTCCACTTGATTTGTTGTATGGAAATATAGTTATGATGCCCATTGAATTTGAGCATAAGACTCTTAAGACTGCAGTAGACTTGGGGATGGATATCTCTAAGGAAAAAAGGGACACAATCATGTAGCTGAATGCTTTGGATGAGATGAGGAAGGCAGCCTTGCATCACATAGAGATAGTGCAGAATCAGAGAATAAGGTGGCATGAAAAATTCATCAAGGATAAGAAATTCTAGCCAAGTGACTGGGGACTGCTCTATAACTCAAGGTGTCAAGACAATGTAGGAAAATTGTAGACAAGGTGGCTAGGACCGTATGTGGTTGCTAATTTTTTTTCCAATGGAGTTGTTCAGCTCACTACCATTGACCCTATCAAATTTAAGTTACTTTTCAACGGTCATTGCCTCAGGTTGTATCACAAGCCAACTTCCAATGAGGAGTTCCTACAGCAATTCACTTAGTATGCAGTACCCAAACTTCCTACAACCAAAGGAAGTAGACCTAGTGTCCCTCCTTCTAGCTAACTACGGTATGTAACTTGTCATAATAAAGACTTCCAATTTTGTATGGGTCCACTTCTTCACCCATCCGCCCATCCATCTCCACCTTTCTCTCTCTTCTATCACACCACCATCATTTCACTTCATTCCACTCCAATTTCATTGATTGCCCAGCTGATTTCTTGAAAAGTGACTGGTACTTTCTCCATAATCTTTGCAATAAATCTTCCACGAATTTAGGTACGTGCGCATCAATTTTTTATGTCTTAATTGTCTTTTAGTACATCCATTCAATTGTTGTAAATTAATATGGGTGTTCTCCATAGCATGTAATTATTCCTTGCCCCTGGTAAATTGTCATTACCACCTCGCACGTGAAGACACATGTGCAAATTTAGGTTGGGGGGAAAAGTGTGAATACCATGTCCACATGTCTGTCTATACTGGTTCATGTCAGCAAAGTTTAATTTATTGAGCCGATTTGAATTCTAAGTGAGATGACGTCTTGCATGTGTGAAACAACATCAACTGCCACCATTCTTCTTAATCATAGCCTTTACTTATTACTCCTTTACTACCTTTATTTCTCCTGTCATAATATTAAGCCAAAAAGGTAAATTTAGATGACACTGGCATTGGAAATTTGGAAGTGTTGCAGGAAGGAGAAGTTTGGCTTTCAAACAAAGATTATAAGAAGGAAAAATTAGCAGAACGATTGTTTGATTGTAGACAACTGAACAATGGGAGGTGAGTTAATTTGAAATGAACCCATTGTTCATGATGTATTACTACAGGATGCACCTTGCCTGGTTGAGTTTAGAAATTATGGATGGTTAGATTATTTCTTAAAGTTGAATGGTTTTGATGAAGACGTTGCATTGGAATTTTCCCAGACATCATCTGAAGGAAAGGCCACGGTAAAAGGGTTGGAGGTCATATCCACTGAAGTGAGGATTGTAGAAGTTATAGGGTTACCTGTCGACGATGAACATTACCCTGCTACCAGAGACGCCAGGTCAGCTAGGGCTGAATTTATAGAACCTAGCAACCGTCCCTTGAGTGTGGACAAACAAGGTGTGACGAGAATTTATCTGCCTGAGCCATGGAAGCAAGTAGCAATTTATGTTGTGAAGTACATTACTTGCGAAGTTCATCAGTCGGATCTACATTCTATGCATTTCAAACTCCTGAACCACATGAGGCACGAGAGAATAATGAATGTGCCAAACATGCTTTACCACCTTCTTTCAATCATGGTGGCTGAGACCCAAAAAGGTAGTGATAATTTTGTTTCCCACCATTGTCTGATCAAATTATTAGTTGAGAAGTCTCTGCATGATGAGTCTAATATAACTTGGGAAGAATTCATGAATATTGATCAAATTAGACCAAAGCATTTGCGACCTAGGGTTTTTTCTCAACCTCATAGGGTTAGCAGGAGAGTGAGCAATATTCGGGCCACTCCTGGAGCCTCAACTTCTGGCGTGAGCCCTATTGTAAACCCTCCTGCAGCCAAGAAAACCATAGAGATTAGTTCTTCTAAGGCTAAACATTTAAAACAAAGAAATTGCCTCTCCAGATTCTGATGACGATGTTCATCTTGGCATCCTAATGAGACCTAGGGCACAGAAGAAGAAGGCAGAAATAAGTAAGGGAAAATCTAACAAGAAAATAGCAAAAAAAGAAGTGCCAAGCTCTATGAAATGGAAGGTTGACATTGTTCTTCCTGCAAAAATAGAAAAGCATAGAAACCCTCCTAGAAAATCAAGACCAGCTAGGCCATCCTTTGGTGTATCTCCAGAGGGAACCCCTGACCCTAGAGAAACATCATGAGAGGATACAAAAGCTCCAATGGAGAAGGTGAATTTCGAGGAAAATGGCACATTTGAGGAAGCAGCAAACATAATTTTGGCGAATCTTTTTGACACCGTAGAATAAGTTGAAAGCCAAGTGTATGGGGAAAATCAGGAGCTCTTGTAGCAAGAGCAGAAGCAAGAGTTCCTGCAGCAAGAGGAAGAATGAGAACTAGAGGCCCTACAGCTAGAACTGGGAGAACAGTCAGCACCACTGCAACCAAAATTGGTTGAACAAATAGAAGCCCTACAATTGTTACTCTATGAAGAGCAAGAAAAAGTGCCAAGAGAAAATTTGGTAGGAATACACAGGCCCTTTGATTCTTCGACGCACATGGTAGCCATGAACTTGTGGAAAGAAGTGCAAAGGAGGGAAGAAGAATGGAAAGTGGAAAACAAGGGTTCTATTGGAACCCTAATTCACACATAGCAGAAACTGATGTCGGATAGCTCGTAGTTGCAAATTTCAAGGCATTGACCAAGCAAAAGAACAACTCTTCCCCTACTGGAGGACCAGAAAAACCTTAGGTTAGGGGGAGTGATGAATCCAGTTTATGGTTCAATTATTTATATATTTTGTTATCCATTTGCTACAGTTTTCATAGAATTTGATTCTTAGATGTTGACCTTTTTTATGATATTTCCATAAAACCATAGACTTTGGACATGAACTTATTTTCATAACTTTTAAATGACATTGACATGCTATATGAACTATATGTGTTAATTTTACATGTGATTAATGAATGTCACTTTGAGATAGTTACATATATGCAGTTGTTGTGCGTACTAATATTGTCATGCAGATATAATTAGAGGCCTGCAATTAAGGAAGATTATGTCAGCTGGTCATCCACCATACCGGTCAACAAGGTGGACATTCAATGGAGAAAGGCTCTCAACGGTGGAAATATTCCTCATTCAAATTGAATTTTTAACTGCCTTATAAATGATCTTAATTTTTTGTTGATCAAATATAGGAAATACTATTGTGCTAGATCTACATTGAGACAAACATGCCTAACCATATTTTGCGCATGTGTAACCACCTCTCCACTTTTTATGCTTTCCCTAAAGTGGTGTCCTTTGGATCTGTTGGAGTTGACCGCCTTGCTAGGTGCTTAGTTAGTAGCTTCTTTAAATAAGACTCATATGATCCTTCTCAAGGGGTTGCTTAATCTGATGTTGTACTCTCATTCTTATTTTTTTAGTAATACAGCCATGTTGCTCGATTGTACTCATGCTTTTCCAATGAATGAAATGAAGTTATAAGTTTGTGCATCTGAGTTTACATTTTCTTTAGGGTATAATCATCCAAGGGGGCCCAATTGGTGATTATTCCATCCCGTACCTTAGTTTAGTTTAGTTGTTATTTTTTGTTCAGTAATTAGTTAAGAATCTGGCACCATTTGTTCTTGCAGCCACTAGAATTCCATTTTGTGATTATTCCTACAGCCAAAGTAGACAAAGTAGTTTCCTATTTGTTCGCTCATATTTTCATTTTTGTCATGCATTTCAGCTTAGTTTAGTTATTGGTTGATGCTCAGCACTTATGTTATTTCCTTCCAAGCAATTTACTTTCAGCATTGATTCTTTCTTAGTTGTAGGATGAATATGGCTACTTTGGATTCCTAGTGCACATATTGTGCTGACCCATTTCAAGTTTACATCCTTGGATTGACAAGTTAAATGCACCTTCATGATGATTGAAATAGCTATTCATGCTAGATGTCTAATCTATGAATCATAATTGTAAGGGCTTAGTTGTTAAATCATTGTAGGAGGCCAACAGTCAGCACCATTCATGATCCACTATGAGGTGGCAATAAGTCTCTTGCACTATCACACAAACTAATGAAGACCAACCAAATATCACCATGGGGTGGTAGGTAACACTGTGGGTCCACACTCCTTTCAAGTTCTCCCAATGGTACCGTGGTAAAGGTTGAATAAAACACTTTTAATACACCAAGCACTTGTCAAGGAGACTATAAACTTCATCTCGTCAATGTGTAAATGTCATCCCAATAAAAGAGTTAAACACCAACCCATGAAGAGCTTGTCACGCCAGTAAGTTTAAAGCATAATTTCTCAACATTCTCCCACTTGATAAAGTACTTACTGGCTCCTTCCAATGCTTGAATTCACTGAAGATCATAGCCCCCAAGGTCCATTAAACTGGAACACCATTTGAACTTATCTTTGCTCCCAAGCTTTGTCAATGCATCAAAAACATTCATCATAGTATCAACCTTTTCTAGATTAACCTTTCCATATTCCACCATATCATGAACAAAGTGGCACTACACATCAATATGTTTCATCCTAGCACGGAAAGTTGTATTTTTCTCCAAAAAAATAGCACCTTGACCGTCAAAACAAATAACAACCTACCCTACATCAAAACCAATATCCAAACATAGTCTACTAAGCCAAATAGCTTCCTTATAGGCATGAGTTTTTGGAATGTACTCCACCTCGTAGTGGATAAAGTGACTACAGCTTGACGCTTTCTCATCTAGCTAACTACACCACCAAATAACATGAATACATATCCACTTGTGGATCTTATGTTGTCAACGTCCTCTTCCTAATCAAAATCCACATATCCACGAATGCTAAGTGAACTTTTTGATCTAGTAGAGTAACCATGATAACATAAGGAATACTCAGAAGTACCCTTCAAATACCTGAAAACTCTTTTCACAACATCCCAATGCAGCCTCCCTGGATTAACCATAAATTGAATAAGTACTTCCACTACTTGGGCAATGTTTGGCCTGGTACAGACCATTTCATACATTAAACTACCAATTGCACTTGCATAAGGCACCCTGGTCATGTCCTCCACCTTAGTAGCATATTGTGGATAATCTTCAACAGAAATTTTTATTCCCTACAATACTGGAACAACTAATTGCTTTCAATCTATCATATTAAATCTCTCTAGGATAGCATTTATATACTTTCTTTAACTGAGCCAATTTTTTCTATTTCCCCTGTCCCTTTTGATTTCCATCCCCTGAATATACCTAGTTGAACCTAGATCTTTCATTTCAAACTATGCTAACAATTGAGACTTTAATTCAAAAATCATACCCTTATCATTCCCAATGAGCATGTCATCTACATATAGAGAAATAATAAGAACACGACCATTTTCAGATTTAAACTATGCACAATAATCAGACTTTGATCTCACAAATCCCAAAGACAACACATGGGTGTCAAACTTTTGGTACCACATTCTAGGTGACTTCTTTAAACCATATAGAAATTTCTTTAACTTACAAACTAGGTTTTCCTTACCTTTTTCAATGAAGTGCTCTGGTTGGGACATCCAAAAAAAACTCTTTAAATCACCATGAAGAAATATTGTCTTCACATCCATTTTTTCAATCTCTAAATCATACGCTACTGCAAGTGATAATAGAAATCTAATAGATGCTAGCTTAGCTATATGAGAAAATATTTCTCCATATTCAATTGCCTCCACCTGGGAATAACCTTTTGTGACCAACCTCAATTTATGCTTCTCAACATTTCCATCCAAACCGATTTTCTTTTTGAACACCTATTTTCATCCAATAGGCTTTCGACCTTCAAGCAAAGGTACCAAATCCCAAGATTCATTCTTCTTCAATGATGCCATTTCTTCATTCATGGATTCCAACCAATAATTTTCATTAGACACACCCACAGCCTATCTAACAGTCCTAGGCTCATCAGTGTCAGCAATCAAAGCATAGGCACAACTGGAATCTAAAGTAGAATAATCAAACCTTTCAAGTTGTCACTTAGCATGCATAGACCTCTTCATTTGTTGAGGTTGAGGTTCTTCTTCTTGATCAAAAATTTTATAAATACTTGATCTCTGCTCAATTATAGGTCCACCAGGAATACATAGTTCATCATTTTCTAGAGTAATAGGAAATTCAAATACCTCCTCCTTTTTAGATTCTTTGACCTCTGGTTGTAGACCAACAATAGAAGTTTTTAGCTCACAAAAGATCACACTTCTACTATATAGCACCTTCTCTATATCTAGATTCCAAAGCTTGTACCCTTTCACACCAATTCCATAACCAATGAAGATACATTTTACGGCCTTTTTCTCTAAGTTAGATCTTTTTTCATTGGGCACATAAGCATACGCCTCACAACCAAAGAATCTAATGTTTCTCAAAGAGGGATTCTTACTAGACCACGCTTCCATAGGTGTCTTGTTCACGAGCACCGAAGTTGGAGATCTATTAATTAGATAACATGTTATAGCTACAGCCTTAGCCCAAAATTTTTGTTCCAAACTAGGGCTACATAGCATACTTCTCGCCCTTTCCATCGGCATTTTATTCATCCTTTCTGCAACTCCATTTTGTTGTGGAGTATAAGGAGTGGTCCTATGCCTTTTAGTTTTGTGATTTTTGCAAAACCTATTGAAATCTATTGAATAGAATTCACCTCCATTATTTGTCCTCAAACATTTTATTTTTTTACTAGTTTGATTTTCAACCAAGGTTTTAAATTCCTTAAACTGACTATAAACTTGAGTTTTACTTCTAAGAAAATAAACAAATGCCCTTCTTGAATAATCATCTATGAATGAAACAAATTACACAGATTTTGATAACAAAGGAACATTAACTAGACCAAACACATCAGCATGAGTATAATCCAGAATTCCAAAAGATTTATGAGGACTAGAATAAAACAAAACATGATGTTGCTTTTCATATATACAATGTTTGCAAAAATCAAATTCAAGGTTACAATCATCAAGCTCTTCAAACAAGTTTTTATTTTTCAAGGCTTTTAAGCCTTTTTCACCAATGTGGTTGAGCCTTTAATGCCATAGCATTGTTTTCTCTTCTGGGAGATTCATCTCCAAGGAATTACCATCCACAAGAACAACGTCCCCCTTCTCTACTTGGTCAAATTTATTCGACTTTATAGAAGCACTATTACATTGCACTGCACATGCATCCAATTTATACAGAGTGCCAATACATGCACCCTTAGCCATCACCATAGAGCCTCTATTTACTTTGCAAACACCATTCGATAAATAGACTTGTACACCAACATCATTAAGTTTACTTATAAACAATAGATTTCTAGCTAGACCTAGTATATGCATCACACCGTTGATTCCCTTTATTCTTCTATCAAGAAAATGAATTCTGACTCTTCCACAACCAACAATCTCCAAATGAGAATCATCACCTAGATACACCCTTCCACTAGCATACTTCTTGTACTTTGAGAACCACTCTCTATGAGAGGTCATGTGAAAAGACACACCTAAGTTGATCAGCCAAACATCGTTCGATGCCTGAGTTGAAAAGGTCACTATGAGGGCATTTGCATCTCTTTGAGAATATTCATTATCTAAAGATTTGTTCTTCTTTTTCTTCCTCTTCTCCTCTTTTCAATCTTTTTGAATATTTCCAATCTGCCCATAGGTCCAGCACTTCACCTTAGACTTTTTACTAGGAGACTTTGATCTCCCCTTTGACTTGGATTTTTACTTCTTGTCTTTCTTCTTTCTTTTCTCCTTTGATCTTCCTTGAATAGAAAGGGACTCCTTGTCCATCTCAAAATATTTTCTCCATATTTCCTCTTATAGTAGTGAATCAACCACATCTTCCATATTGAAAGTAGTTGTTATACTCCCAATAGCCATTACTAGGTGATCCCATGTGTTTGGAAAAGGACACAACAAGAGCATACATTGATCCTCGTCATCAATTTTCACACCAACAGATGCCAATTGAGCAATGATCATGTTAAATGAATTCAAATGATCTAAAATGGATGCCCCTTCCTCCATTTTCAAAGATTACAACTTCTTCCTAAGAAATAAATTGTTTACCAGAGATTTCCCCTGATAAATGTCACCAAGTTTCTTCCACGGAAGTTTTTATGTCTTCTCTTCATGGATATTCAAGAGCACTGAATCAGCCAAGAACAATTTGATCAGACCCTTGGATTTCTGATCATTTTCATCACAATCACCTTACAATGTTGTTGATAGTTTATTTCTGGATACTACATCCCAGAGATCACGATCAACAAGCAAATCTTCCATTTTGAGTTTCCACAACTCAAAATTGCTACTGTTGATTTTCTCAATTTTTATTCTTTTGAATGTGCTTGCCATCTTAAATTTGTAATTAGTTTACACTCATATTTCTCTACAAAACTCCCATTTAACAAGATCAACATAAAAAAAAACCGTCTTAACCACAAGTATAACAAAATTGGTCAAGCTCTGATACCAATTTTTAGAAAAGAAAAGTGTGGAAACGCCTTCCAAATGCTAATCCTCAAGAGAGAGATACAATTATATTACAAAAATTTGCAATTACAACCCATTTAAGATGCACATATGAATATCAGAATAGAAAATAAAACATCAATATAGAATGAACACCAAATTTATGTGGGAAAACCCTTATAGGAAAAAACCCACACACCAAAGCAGTAACCTTGTATTTCAGTAAATCTCAATTACATACAAGTTACAAAGCTCCACTTTAATAGGTGTTGATTCACAAAACTAAATTCATAGCCTTTGATCTCAATTCACTTGGATCATATCATTGATTATTCTATAATAACCCATACACACTATTATAATGCATTACAACATACAATACATATTACTCACTTCGTTTTGTCTCCAAGTATTACCAGGAAATAGTCATTTCAACTCCCATAGACGAATGATCACAATACCGTTTAACTGTCAATACTCACTACAATTATCATAATTTTTAAGGGATAAGGAAACAAGACCCTCTGATTCTTCATTATCACATTAGCATGCTTGTTGCTAACTATTTTTACCACCTCCCATCGAGATATCGAGGGGACAACATAACACCTCCCTCAGATACCACAAAGTCCCACCAAAGCTTTACAAACAATCACCATATTGCAACACCGCCAATAGACCATCATGGCTTGGTGGTATATGTTGATGGTGTTTTTATGCACTTCACAACATAGGTAATATGTAGGTGCATTACCTCTCTTGAAAGACAATTCTCCACAATCAGATTGCAGAACACTATCCCAAGGTCTCTCGGATGTCAGGTCATGATGATGCTTGGAATATATCAGTTGTTTGATGTGATTTTATGGAATCACAAGGTGGTCATACATGGTCAGAGCTGTAGGAGAATTGAGTCAATGAATGAAGTCTTAGGGATCTTGAATTACTATGCTTTGCTGCAAGTTCGGGCAGTAGTCTCAGACTCCATTATTTCGTCGGATTTGGCTTTACAATGTGCAACGAACCTTAGCACAAGTTGTTTCTAAAAAAAAAGGAAAAGGGAAAGGGAAAAGGGGTGAGGAAAGAGGATGTTTCCTGGACCTACAACTACTGATGAACAGTGATCATGGAGGTTCCTGTTGCGGATAGTTTCCTTAAACAGAATTTCACTTAAACAAAATTCTCACAATATCATGAAATTTGTGCTATCTTCTAAGGACTGCAGATATTCATCATTCATTTGCTATGGGAGGGTGAATAAAGATGAGATTTAATAAGCAGAAATGAAATCAAAGTCCAGACTAACTTTGCACAGTCATCTACCTTCAGCAAATGACCAAAAGTATGGACAAGAAAAGCATACACGCAGCAACAATCTTCAAAATTAGAGATAACATACTAAATCCACCAAGTCTAATCTGAGAATACTAGAACAGCAAAGTAACTTAAAGCAAAGCTATAATTAAAAGGGAGAAGAATCATGAAACATGTGGAGAAAACCAGAAATACACTAGAAAATGATTGTATTTTCAATTATATTCTCAGCAGTATGTCTTTACAACAACTCAACTCTCTTAAAATGAGAGGAGGAGAGCCCTATTTATAGTTTTCAAAAAACAAAATGAGTGGCCAAGATCCAATTATACTGTGTGGCCAAGATTCACTTTACATTAGGGTTTCACCTACCCTCAAATATATTACATTTATAAAAAAAAAAAATTCTTCCCTATTCGTCATCTAGTGACAGTACTATAGCAAATTTGTCTTTTAGCCATTTGCCCTTTGTTGTAGCTATTCTTCAAGGAACTCATCATCGATGATGGGATTGCCCTCTCACTTCTTCAACATGGCATACTCCATGAAACATAGGATCAGGGATTGAAACTTATCCACCTCCATGATGTCGGATCGCAAAAACTGGTAAGACCACTCCTAGGAATTGCTGCCAAGCTTCTTCCAGTCATCATCATACTTATCAGCATTGTCTTTAAAGATTTTTGATTACGTAAAGGCTCGTGCAGTGAAGCACATGAACTCAGTGGTGACCTCGGCGGACATCCCATCCTCCATGATCTTCAAGAAGTAGGGCTTTATATTCTTAGGATTGATCTTGACCGCGGGCAGCTCGTACCCTGTCATCAACTTGAGGTACCGAGCGCACTCCTCTTTGGCATCCCTTTCCCATTCAATGTCAGGTGCCATCCACTCTAGAACCTGCTCAAGCCTCCTCTTCCTGTGATCAAAATCTCACTTCCACGTGTCCACTAGCCAGTGATCATCATCTTTGAAGGCAAGGTCCTTTTCCCAAACATCACTTGGCAACGCGAGTATGGCCTCAATCTTTGGGTAGGCCACCTCGTACTTCCTTAGGAACCTTTCACAGATCTACCTTGTGTCCTCAAGAGTTTTCTGACTTGTCGGAACTAGTTTTCCGTAGTCTTGTCTAAGTTTTGTCTCTTCTCTAGCTTGTTAATTTGTTCTTGGGACAGCAACTAAGGTGGGGCTAATGATGTCGTGGACTACTCATCTGGAGATGACCACTGCTGAATATAAGCCGTTAAATCAACCACCTACTCCTTTAGTTCTTCTTTACAGACCTTATCCTGCTGGATAAGGTGCACCACAATGGCGACTGACTCTTGGAGATGCTCAACCTTTTATTCCCTCATGGACACTCCCAAGTCAATGGTGGAGACGTTGTAAGTTATACCTTGTTCTCCAACCATCGGTGTTGCTATTTGCACTGCCCTTGATCCCGAGGCATCCATGGTGAATTTTGATCTGACCCTTGGCTTCTTCTCTTTCTTGGTGCTTATTCATGCTCTGGCCATAATGGCTTCCAGTCTCGCCTTGGGATCCTTCAAGGTGGGAGTCTTTTTCCTTAGCTAGCTTTGTAGCCAATCGAGCACTTGGGGTTCTTCCCTTGGTGGTTCACTTTGATTCCTGATGTCCCCCTTCTCAAGTTCAACGGTTCTGACAACAAGAGCCTTCTCCTTTGTTCCTACATTTTCCTTTCCTTCATCAGGGTCTTGTTCAGACATTTCATGTCTAGCGGGGCACTCGGTGTGTAGCTGCTCCTTAGGTGAATCCTTCTTTTTAGCATCCTCCTCTTTTTCATTTAGAGTATCTTGATGTGCCTCAGGGTTCTGCTCTTGTTTGTCCTTGTGGAGGAACGCTTCCTTGTCATGCTCTATAGTTTTCCATGTCCCCCAATTGGAGACCTATCACCTTTCGTCTCTGGAGTAGCAATCTCACCCTCTCATGCAATCCGGTCCTCGGCCTCCTTATCCTCAATTTCCTTGAGTTGCTTGCCCCACTCTACATTGAGCTCAAGATCATTCGACTCTCAGATCAGTTTAGCATCAAGGTCCTCACTACCCTCACTAGAAGTCTCATAGGCCACTTCATCAATCTCCTGACGCTCAAACAAGGGATGTTCGTGATATTCAAACTCTTCGTACTTTGGCGCCTTCTCAGCCTCTAGTTGTTGTCATTTGAACTCGTCTAATATCTGCATGGTTGCTTTCATCTTTGGTGATTCAGTACGGGGGGGGGGGGGAGTTGAAGCGCAGGCCATAGCCTGAGCTATTGTAACCTGGACCATCAGATTGGAGAGCATCCCTAAAAGCTCATATGGCACGTTCTACATGTACTTTACAAAAGACCTCGGAAGGCTAAGGACAGGCGTCGTAGTAGTAGAAACGGCAGGAAGGGAAGGAGACATGGAGGAAGAGGACATAGGTGAGGTGGTGGCGGATGATGAATCCATGGGAATAACTTGCAACACAGGAGGAGTAGGAGCAAGGTGGATGGAGATGTCCACCGCAGGCGGGGAGGAAGCAGAGACTGCAAGCGAAGCATGAGGGGTAGGGGAAGCAGCAGTAGCAGTAGTAACAATGCTAGGAAGGGACCCTGGCAAGCTAGATCCTCCCCTTCTAATCTCAAGGGATGGACCTTTGGTTAATACAGCCGCCTCTGTGATGCCAGTTGTTTTCCTCCTCTTTTTGGAAGGTTCAGGCTCAAGAGCCTTATGGGCATAGACCTTCGGTTTGGGCAGCTATTCACTAGCCTACTTTCTTTTCTTGGTCTTCACCAATGGTGGGGTCTTGGATGTCTCCTTGGTTGCAGTGGCAGCTACCCCACTTTCGGAGCCACATGGTTCACTTACATGTTCACTTGTAAGCTCATTGAATGTCAAAATGACCCCTTGTTGTTTCAATTGGGCCACCATCTTGTCGATCCATGCCCTCATTCGGATTTCAACGGGCCTAGTGAGTACACCGATGTCGTTGAGCTCTAGTCCATTTCAGTCGATTGTAGGCAGCGGCAAGTTGGAAACTACATCATAGCCCAAATCGACCACCGTGTCTTCATCCTCCTCAAGCTTGTCAAGGACTGAACACAAGTTTACCCTTCGTACATAGATGACGGTCATACGCATGTAATGCCACAACCGCACCTCGAGATCGTCCTTGCAATTGGCCCAAAAGTCCTCGATGTTGTGGAGGTGGGCATATTCACATCCCAGTGCCTTTCTGACATGACCATAAGGATCCATTCGTGGCCGCGTCATGTATTGCTCGAAGTTATATTTGGCCAGCTCTTTTTTCAGAATATCCTACACAGTAGGAGGTGTGGATCTTATACATCCCTTGACCAAGGTTAATGAGATAGGTGGGGCCTACCAAATTCTTTTTGCTTAGGATGCTATGAATGTGTTGTAGCTACCGGGTCAGATCCAAGAGAATGATCCAATCATTTGGGTATCGGGGCAAGTTGTTCGGTCTTTCGATGAATCCCTGAGTGCGGATGTAGGTGAACCTGGGGAACTGAATGTACCAGAAGGCGTACTGCCTAAGGAGGTCCCTGGCACCATGGGATATCCTCTTATGAAAATCCCCTCCTAAGGACCAAATGACATGAGCGATGAACGCATCGTTCACCCTGCAGTAATCCCTCTTAAAATTCTGGAACTGTAGCTAAGGGTACTTGTCATAAGGTTTGAGCTCTATCCCCGATGGATTGTTTGGCATCATTGTCAATCCCTAATAATTCCGTCGATCGGCTAGGGAATACACCAAATAGGAGGTCATGAAGAATTTGGTGGTTCTCTTTACGGTGGTAAATTGCTCGTGGAGGCAGTCACTGATTATCTCGCACCAATAGAAGGCAGTGCCCTTACCGCGGAGAATCTGCTCTATAAAGTAGAACATCCATTCTTGGAAGAAGACCGCACTGGGAAGGCCCATTACTCGGCTGAGTAGAGTTATGAGGTCATGGTAATCCTCGAAGAAATCACTATAGAAGAGCTCCTGAGGAAGCTTCCCAGCACTACCTCGTTTGTCCTTCAACCAGTACTGGTTGATAAGCTTTTTGCACCCCAACAGGTCCTGTTCCCACAACTCTTTACATTTTGCCATGGTGGGCACCTCCATACTCTCAAAGGTAGGAATGTGGAAGGTTGTTGTTATACTTGATGGAGACATATCCGCAAGGATATTTCCATCCCGGTCCACTATAGTTCTAGTGTTAGGTTGGTATGCCTCCACACATGCCATTACCAACTCCAGGGCGACTAAGGCCAGTGGAAAACCTGCAGCCTTAGCAATTCCACTGCTCTTTATTAACCTTGCATTTTCTATCTTGGGGTTCAATCTGACCCTCTGCGTGAATTCGTCAACATCGACCTGTCCGATGTTGGTGTCTGTAACATCCCTCCAAAGGGTAGTTATCTTGGATTGTATAGGGACACCTTGGAACTTGTACTTCATCAGGTCTTTGTCTTCCTTGCCTCTTGGTGGCTTGACTGTTCCTTTCCCTTTCTTGGAGGCACCGGAAGTCTCTGCACCGGATTCCATAAATCCTACATAAGAGATGTGAATTAGTAACAATAAACTTGATAAAACGGCCACCGACAAGTCCCTGCATGTCAAGATTAGTCCTGAAATCACAATTCACATTCACTAAGCATATAAACTCAATACTTCATCGTTAGAAAGTAGTGCAAACAATTCAAACTTCCAAGACCAGAATTCCCTTGGCAGAATGTCATTGGAAAGGGCAAAATGAGGATGGAATTCCCAAGGGCACTTCCTGGGGTTGGATTTGAGGATTTGAAGGTGGATACGAACAAAAACCTAATTTCAACAAGTGGGTCGAAATCCATTTTGGATTTGGAGGTCATTTAATCCTTCATTTGGGAGCTCAGGTATCATCTGCAGGAAAGCCATCTAAACAGCGCAGAGGACACAGAATTCCAGGTGTCGAAATCTGGGTCTAGGATTGTCGTCACCAGGAAGCAGCTACGGGTTGGTCGTTGGAAACTGTGGAATGGAAGCGGAAATTCGAAGGGGGAATTCTGGAAGACAGTTCCTAGAAGCGTTCAAAAGGTTCAGGACAACCAAACGCCTAACAAAGAACCAGGAATTAGGGGTCGGGAAGCCGTCTCGAATTCGCCATTTGAAATGGTGCTGGTGGATCAGAATCTCGAGAGGGGAATTCCGAAGCACAAAATCGGGAAGGAACTCGAAGAAGAGATTCTGCTAGAATTTGGTTTCGGCGGGCAATGGACTAGAGTCCGAGAGCCAGGAAGACGCTCAGCCACGGCCATTTGGGAAGGCGGTGACGCAATGGAATCCTAAGATGGGAATTTCAGAGGTCGAAGTCTGATGAGGGAAAATATGGTCAAAGGTTCAGCCTGGAAGCTGGAAGACTTTGCAGTCGGGAACCGAGGTTCGAAAAGCCGCTCGGGGACGGTCGTTGAAATGGCGAAGGCAGAACGGAATTCTGGAAACGAAATTCCAAGGATTGAATCCCAGGCGGATGGAATTTTGGCAGGTTGCAATTTTGAGTTTAGACGGACTTTGAGAGTCCGGGATCCCAAGGTTGGGAAGACGCTCGAGCGGGGCCATTGGGAATGGCGAAGATGAAATGGAATCCCGAGAGGGGAATTCCAGAGGTCGAAGTCCGATGAAGGAAATGTCACCGACAATTCAAAGAAAACGACGCACAGACGGCCACAGGAAGACCTGGGCCCAGGAGACGCCAACGTTGTTCCGAAGAACAGCCGCAACGTGGTGAAGCTCCGGATCAAATTTTCGGCCACTTAGCGATCAATTTAAATTTTCTAAAAGGTAGATTTTGAGCGGAGGGTATGGATTTATTTAACTTCAGTTCAATTTTACATTTTACCTTCATCAAAACACGGAATTTCACAAAAAAAAAATGGGAGGGCGCGCGGACGGCAAACCTACCTCGAAATCTTGAAGAGCAAATTGTTGGATGCACAGAGGATGTCGGAAAAGCACTCAAAATCCAAGGCAAAAAAAAAAACCTAGGTGCCGAGAGTTCTCCAACATTCTCTATCGTTCGAACACTTGACAATGACGGCCAGAAAATTCACTTTTATAGCCATACCCGCCATTAATACAACATTGAATTCCTTCGTATGGCAGTAGGTGGAGTTGGTAGGTTTGAAAAGCACAGTCGGCAGTGGAAGAATCGAAGTCCGACGATCGAGAAGCCGTCCTGCCACAACCATCGAAACAGCAAAACCTGATAGGAAACCCGGAAGGGGAAACCCGAAAATTGCCACAGATGCCAGAACGGCATTTTGACAAGGAAGACCCGAGTTAACCCGAGACTTAGCAATTTTAAAAGGGGGGGACTTTGGTCAAGCCTAAAATATGGCATTGGAAAATGCATTGACCTATAGGGGCACAAAAATGGGTACGCAAAATGAGGCATAACAAAGGGGATCTGACGATCGAAAGGAGGGAAAAGAGGGTCCCCGTTCTGAACAAGGCGTGTGTGCAAAAGGCACAACAAATGGCGACTCTGTTGGGGAGAACACTCCCAACGTTCTAAAGATAAATATTCATTCTGAACCCATGATCTCTGATTTTCACAAACCTAAGACAATTTTCAAAGCTGAACTAAGAACAGTTCAAGGAAGGCGGGGTCGAATCAGACCGCAATTTTATCATGGAAGTGTGTGCATGGTGAGTTCATTTCCTTTCCTCGGAGAGAGTACGAGTAACCACTGGCTGGAGGAGATAAGCTACATAGTTCATCTAATCCCAAAAGTAACCTGGACATTGCTCTGCTACCAGTCAGGCGTCCATAGCCCCAACGGAGTTGTCGCTACAACTTCATGAACATAGTTCTACTACCAGCCATACATCCATAGCCCCGGTAGAGATATTGACACACCCATATGGTTGTCATTTATAATTTATTCACTGCTTGTGCTGGATATTTCCTTTTAGCACTTTCTCGCTTTTCTTCTTTTTTCAACCGTGTGAACAGTGAAGTTCACAATGGGCTTGAGAATCGCAGTGGTCACTGGAACAAACTTTAGATTTTTCACCTATCTCTGCTTCCCAGTGATCACCATACCATTCTTTGGAGATATTTTAAATTTGTTTTCTGTGTTCCATGCTAAGAATGGGGATTCAAGTAGATAGCCATCCTAGGTTAATGCAAAGTTTGAAAGTTGAAAACTGATTCATACAAGCCTCCAGAGGGTAGCAGTAGGGAATGAGGGCTTATCTAGAGAACAATACAAAAATAGATAGTGAGGCAAACCATCCGTCGGGCCAAGCATGACCACCATAGCAGAACAGGGAGACACTTCCCAAAATTACAAAAAAACAGTCGGGAAGACGCAATGGAATCCCGAGATGGGAAAAGAATGAAATCTATCCTAACCTATGTACAGGTATTTACACTAATAGCTAGCGAGAGCTCAGACCTGGAAGTAATGCTTAAGGTGTTGCCCATTGACTAGCAATGGGAGGTCTTCACCAGTGAGAGTCTTTAGATGGAAAGCATTACCTCCAAGGATTTCAGCAATCTAGAAGGGGCCAAGCCACAGCTCGTCAATTTTTTTGTGTCCCCCTTTCTTTTCATGGGCCTTGTCCTAGTAGAGGACTAGATCAGAAATGTGGAAGGCCTTAACTTTGGCTCGACGGTCGAACCATCTTTTGACTATGCCCTGGTGCTTAGCAAAATTTTCTATTGCACGGTCTCGTACTTCTTCAAGGTGCAGTAGCTCAGCGAGGCGAGCTTCTCTATGGTCCCCTCCTTCATAAAATTCGTTGATGAACTGAAGGGTTGGGATTTTCAAATGTATGGAAAAGATGGGTTATAAGCCATAGACTAGATGGTATAGGGAATCTCCAAGGACAGCCTTATGCCGAGTGAGATCTGCCCATAAGGTGAAACGAAGTTGGGTGTGCCAATCCTTGGGATTCCTATCTAGCAGCTTCTTAATCACCGTGATCAGGTTTTTGTTGGTGGACTCATCAAGGCCATTTCCTTAAGGGTAATAGTTAGAGGAGAATTTGAGGGCAATACCATAATCAAAGGCCCAACTTGTGAATTTCAGTGAAGCAAACGTAGGCCATTATCACAGACTAGAGCATATGGACAATCGAAACGATTCAAAATGAAACTTTGTAAGAAATTAGTCACTACTTCAGTTGTACATTGCCTACAAGTTATTGCTTCTATCCATCTAGTGCAGTAATCAGAAGTGGTTAGAATGTACCTATGTCCCGCAGACGATGGAGGACTTACCGGACCAATGAAGTGGAGACCCCATTGCGCAAAAGGCCTTACCTCCAAGACAGGTCATAGCGAGACAGCAACGTTCCTTTCTCTAGTTGCGGCAGTCTGGCACACGTGGCAGGTACAGACGTGATCGTGAGCATCCTTGAAAATAATGGGCCAATAGTACCCAGCTCTCAATACTTGATGTGTGGTTGATAGACCTAAGCCATGGCCAGTTCTGAACTTGTCATGGAATTCTTTAAGAACGCGATCAGCTTCCTCCTTTCCTAGGCATCGCAAATAGATACCTTCATGATTTTTCTTGTACAATACAGAACCCAGCAACATATAGTGTTGTTTTTCAGCCTTAGTGCTCACCTCTGGACTCCTTGCAAGTGAGGCGGGCATTTGTGGTTCAGCAGGTAGTACACTATGTCATCATACCATTCTCCTAGGGAGACGTCCTCCAGCTGGTACTATTGTACCGTGAGTTCAGGTTCGGCATTAATAAGCACCTCTGCCATTGTTCGGGTGAGTGCCTGTCCTCTTACCAGCTTCATCGGTTGGATCTCCATGTCATACTCGTGTAGCAACGCGATCCACTTGGCCCTCCATTCGCCCAACTCATTCTACATAAGTAATGTTTTCACTACGGGATCGGGAACTATGGCAAAGACCTTGTTGCGTAGGATGTAGTGTCGGAACTTCTTGACTCCTTTAACAAGGGCGTAAGCTTGCTTTTCTAAATTATGATAGCGGAGTTTGACGTCCTTCAAAGGGGCACTCATGAAGGCGATCGGATGCTCACTCCCCTCGTCATCCTTTTGCGTCAGAATACTGGCACATGAGTGATTTGAAGCAAAGGAGTATATATAAAAAGGTTTCAGTTAATTGGGGCTGACCAACATCGGGGCATCAGTGATTACCCTCTTGATCTCCCCAAAAGTCTGCTTTGCTTCGGGAGTCCACTCAACCTTAGCATCTTGTTTTAGCATGGCATTGAGTGGTTTGACGATATCTGTGAAGCCGGTGATGAATTTGCGGATGAAGTTAATCTTCCCAAAAAAAGATTTTAGTTCTTTCTTGCTGCCTGGCAACTGGATTTTCATAATGGATTGGATATGTTCAGGGTCAATAGAGATTCCCCGCTTTGATAAGACATGTCCAAGGAGCCTTTCCTCAGTGACTGTGAAGATGCACTTCTTTGGGGTAAGGGACACCCCAAATGTGCGGCATCTTTCAAAGACCTTGCATAGGTCAGCGACGTGATTACCCCACTATTTTGAGAATACTGTCAAATCATCCATGTGGATGATGATGCACTTGCCTATCAAATATTTGAAAGTGATATCCATGGCTCACTGGAAAGTGGCACCAGCGTCCAAATGGCATTCTTCTATACGCGAAAGTTCCCCATTTGGTGGTAAATGTTGTCTTATGTTGATCCTTGTACTGCACCATAACCTGGTTGTATCCCGAATAGCCATCCAAGAAGGACATCATCTGGGATCCGTTTACTACCTGCAGCACCTCATCCAACAAAGGTACAGGATAGTTATCCTTCTCTGATGCTCAATTCAGATTGCGGAAGTCCACACACAACCTGATTCCCTATTTTTCTTTCAAACGGGGACCAAGTTCGCTACCCATGTAGAGTGTCTGACCAGAAAGATGATCCTAGCTGACAACAACTTTTGTACTTCTTTATAAATGATTGGCTCCAATAGAGCATTGACAGGGCATTGTCGTTGCCTAAATGGCTTTATATCTGGTCTGGGGGATAGTGTGCGTGATGATCGACGTGTCATATGTTTTGAGGTCATCATAGCTCCAAGCGATGACATCGTGATATTTGCGTATTGCCTCAATTATCCCCTTTCTTTCTTCAGGAGCACATACCTTACCTATGAACATGTTCCTGGCATTTTCAGCTGTTCCTAGGTTGCATGTATCACACCGACCACTAATAGTATCTTCCTTGGCTCGCTGATCCTGGTCCTTGATCTGATCAAGGTCAAAGATTCACTCCAATTGAACCATTCCCCTAGGGATGGTGTTAGTTTTTAAGTTGATGAACCCTTCTATATCCAATTCCGCCTCTTGAGGCTCGACCTCATCGATTATCTACGTAGCAAACACATCGAAACTAGTGAGGAATTCTAGAATGTGCATGTCATCATTGAATACTTGGAAATTGGCCACATTATCTGGTACTAACGAAATGGAAGTGAGTTCCACCATGAATCTTTTGAGGCCAGATAGGGATAGCGGTTGTAGTGTGCTTGCCGCCTGTGCCAGGGCATTGGTGGTGTAATTTTGAGCGTGCAGAATCAACTAAATGTTGAATGCATCCAACCCTTCCAGTAGATCCCAAATGCGGTGTCGATAGTTAGTAAGTCTTCGATCATAGCAGGAAAGCAGCTATGGGTGGGCCATTGGAAATGGCGGAATGGAAGCAGACATCCGAAGGGGGAATTCTGGAAGACAGTTCCTAGAAGTGGTCAAAAGGTTTAGGACAACCAAATGGCTAACAAAGAACCGAGAACTGGGGGTCGAGAAGTCGTCCCGAATTCACCGTTTGAAATGGCACCGATGGATCGGAATTCTGGAGGACAGAATCCAGAAGGAACTCAGAGAAGAGATTCTGCCAGAATTTGGTTTCGGCAGGCAACGGACCGGAGTCTGAGAGCCGGGAAGATGCTCAACCACGGCCGTTTGGGATGGCGGTGATGCAATGGAATCCCGGGATGGGAATTCTGGAGGTCGGAGTCCAATGAGGGAAAATATGGTCAAAGGTTCAGCCCGGAAGCTGGAAGAATTTGCGGTCGGGAACCGAGGTTCGGAAAGCCGCTCGCGGACGATAGTTGAAATGGCGAAGGTGGAACAGAATTCTGAGGACCGAATCCTGGGCGGATGGAATTTTGGTAGGTTGCGATTTTGAGTTTAGATGGACTTCGAGGGTCCGGGATCCCGAGATCGGGAAGACGCTCGAGTGGGGCTATTGGGAACGGCGGAGACGCAACAGAATCCCGGGAGGAGAATTCCGGAGGTCGGAGTCCAATGAAGGAAATGTCACTAACAATTCAAAGAAAACGACGCGCGGATGGCCACGGGAAGACCGGGGCCTGGGAGACGCCAGCACTATTCCAAAGAACACCCGCGATGTGGTGAAGCTTCGAATCGAATTTTCGGCCACTTAGCGATCGATTTAAATTTTCTAAAAGGTGGGTTTTGAGCGGAGGGTATGGATTTATTTAACTTCAATTCAATTTTACATTTTACCTTCATCAAAACATGAAATTTCACAAAAACAAAATGGGAGGGTGCACGGACAGCAAACCTACCTCAAAATCCCGAAGAGCAAATTGCCAAATGCGCGGAGGATGTCGAAAAAGCACTCTAAATCCAAGGTGAAAAAAAAACTTGGGCACTGAGAGTTCTCCAACCTTCTCTATCGTTCGAACACTTGACAATGACGACCGAAAAATTCGCTTTTATAGCCATACCCGCCATTAATACAACATTGAATTCCTTCGTACAATGGAAGGTGGAGTTGGTAGGTTTGAAAAGCGCAGTCGGCGGTGGGAGAGCCAAAGTTCGGCAGTCGGGAAGCCATCCCACCATGGCCATCGAAACAACAAAACCTGATAGGAAACCCAGAAGGGGAAACCCGAAAATTGCCACAGATGCCAGAACGGAATTTTGACAAGGAAGACCTGAGTTAACCCGAGACTTAGCAATTTTAAAGGGGGGGCTTTGGTCAAGCCTAAAATATAGCATTGGAAAATGTGCCAACCCTTAGGGGCACAAAAATGGGTACGTAAAACGAGGCATAACAAAGGGGATCTGACAATCGAAAGGAGGGAAAAGAGGGTCCCCGTTCTGAACAGGGCGTGTGTGCAAAAGGCACAACAGTATATATACTACACCATCGTAAGTCACATAGACCAACCACTGCAGTACGTCGGGGGGTAGCAGTACCCATACTACTGTTGACACCATCCATGATCTGCTATGAGGTGGTGGTAAGACTCTCGCACTACCGCACAGATCGATGAAGATCAATCAAATATCATCGTGGGGTTGCGGGTAACACCACCAACCTTCTTTCCTTTCAAGTGCTCCCAGTAGTACCACTATAAAGGCTTAATGCAACACTTTGAATACACCAAGCACTTGTTGAGGAGACTGTAAACTTCATCCTGTCGATGTGTAACTATCAGCCCGATGAAAGAGTTAAACACCAACTCATAGAGAGCTTGTCATGCTAGTAAGTTTGAGGCATAATTTCTCAACAGTTACAAACATCTATTTCTATAGCTACCTTTCTACAAGCTCATAGTGATAACTTAAATGGAAAACAAACTAAAAACTATAGAAAACATAGGAATATTTTTACATTTGTTCTATAAACATGCAAAGTAACCAACCCTCTAAACTAGTGAAAAACTTGTATATATAGCCTTCAACCTGGGTACATGAAAAATGAAGGAGAAAATGTGGAGATATGGAGCTAAAAATATTTCCCATTCCCTACCCATTATCTCCATCTCCCTCCCTCCCTC
>CM021110.1:152285-345471 GCA_007115665.2 Sequoiadendron giganteum
GTAATACTTGTTGTTGCAAATACCATGTGGAGTTTTCAATGTACCATGAACTATTATGCTATATCCATTCTACTTTGAATACTAATGAAATGTTGCAGGAGTGTGGTGCAATGCATCTTCCAAAATCATCAAGGGACTTGCTAGATCTATTTTTATGTTCTAGGGATGATGGTTCCTTTTTCTATAGAAATGATTGTTTAAATGTGAAGTGCTCACAATGTGGTGGCTTGTCAAAGTTTGTTCAATGTTTTCATGAGGGTTCGGAACATGAATTTGGAAAGAATCTTGTTGAGAAAAAGAGATATGAGATAGTCAAATATACTTTGTAGAGTGGAGGTGAAGGTTCTAGATGCGAGTTGGTTACAAAAGAATGCAGTGTTGCTGATTTTATTCAGATTTTAAGGACAATCTTTTCTACAAATATGCAAGGCATAGTCATAGGTCTAGTGGTTGGATCAACAATTCAGGATATGTAAGGACTCTTTCTCGATTGGCACTATTATATCAGTGGTTGATTTTTTTGAAAACTACACATTGCAACCACAAAATGAGGTACAATCTCAGTATTACAATTCCATTCAGATTGCTATTTTTGTCCACATAACGTTCAGACATGCACCTGATAGTACAGAGGAGGATCGAAAGATAATTAGAGAGTATCATTTTTATATGAGTGATGATAGATCTCACTCATCCGAGTATGTCCAACATTGTTTCGAGAATTTTTTTGAGTTCTTGCAGGAGCATGATATAGCACTGGGCCGACATCTCATTTGGTCAAATAACAGTATAGGTCAATTCAAGAATTCTCATATGTTTTATTGGTTTGAGTAGAATGCATGTAGAGAGGGGTGTACCTAATATTTGGAGTTTTTTTGAAGCTGGGCATGGGAAAGGGGAGCATGATGGAGCAGGTGCATGTGTAAAAAGAGCTCTAGTTAAGGAGCAATTGAAGATTTTAGGAGCAAAATTCAGTGATGCACATTCTATTGTTGATTGGTGTAGTTCAGCATTGTCACAGGGAGGGACACTTGATTCAACAGTGCACAGATTCTTTTGGTTCGTTGAGGAGGGTACAATGGGAGGCAGATTGGATTATCATACAATCAAAGATTCTTCAAAGTTGCATTTGTTTCGAAGCTCAGATGCAAGCACATGGACCATTTGGACATGACAGTTGGCTTGATTTTGTTAGAGTTGTATTCAGTGCGAGTGGGATCAATGAGAGTCAAGTGAGTGGGTGGATACATGGGTTCCACAGTATCTAACTCCTTTATCTCAAACTATATCCATGACAAATTACACAATGGAAAGTTCACTTGATTATGACCAGCTTTCAGATCTACTACATCCAGGACATGTTTTTGCAGTTGTTGCACCGCAGGGGAATGAAGAGAGATCAGAATATTGGTTGGCTCAATGTGTGCGGGTAAAGCACAAGCTAACACAATCGATGGAAGATGATGATGGGTTCGTGTATCCTACAGGTTTAGTTGTGGTTGTAGGAACTTGGTTGCGAACATACATGATTAGAAAGAATGGCATACCTGCATTTGAAGACTACGAGAAACACAAAACCATTCTCATGTATTCACACCTTGTTATAGCAGCAAATGTTAAGTTGTTGAAGCATCATGCCAAACCAAAGACAAAACAACTATGGACACTTAGTAATGTTGATCATGAAGCAATATTGGATACTCTTAAGCAAAGAGATGACCCTTCAGGCACACTTGAATAGCATATTCAAGAATGGAAAGTACAATGCTTAAGCCTCTTTTTTGTTGTGACAATATAGATATATCATTTGAAAAATTTTGTGATATTCTTGGCACGATTGATCATGGACCTGCTGCAACAATAGCCAACTCTGATCCTTTCAAAGAGGTATGTGACATATTACTTTAATATAGATTGGTTATTCAAAGCATCTTTTATAGTTTGCATTACCAATTCATCATCATTCAAGATGTTTAGATTAATATGGATTTGTTAGTCTAAGCATATTTTTTGTTGTTACAATATAGATTTATCATTTGACAAATTTTGCGATATTCCTGGCACGATTGCTCATGGACCTGTTGCAACAATAGGCAACTCTGATCCTTTTAGAGAGGTATGTGACAAATTACAATAATATCGATTGGTTATTCTAAGCATATTTTCTATTGTATGTAGTTTAACTGCTACCTTGATGGTTTGTATAGGTGCTTGTCACTCGAAAACGCCAACATACTACTCTTGTGGAAGACTGTACCTTGAATGCCTCAAATAGGCAAATTTTGTAAAAATTGAATTTTAAAATGTGAAACAATGTAAAAAGGTCATAACTGTGTATAGACATAATCTATATCCAGTGATGTTTTTTGAAATACGGTTCAAATGTCTGCCATTGTATAAAGGGTATGTTTAAAATGTAAAAATATCTTTGTACTTAATCGAGCTACAACCAGAGGTTTTCTTCCTGGTTCTTTCCTGTCGGTATGCTCGTTTGAACCAGGTTTTGTAATATCTCCTATTTATATATAACAAATTACAGTGGCTTGCCACTTTTTCGAAAAACAAAGAAGTAAAAAGTTCATTGTGAATTTCATTTTCCATGTAATTGATTCAAGTTGATTGGGCAAGAGCTAGGACTTGCAGAATCTTGATCCAACCTTAAATATTTATGCCCCCATATTTCATTGACATTAGCACTTTGGACTCTTAAGGGAAAATGCTACTCCAATGCAGCTTGGAGCGATTCGGCATATTTGGGTACAAAAGAGAACCATACCTAGCATAAACGTACCCATCTAGATATGTTGGAATAGTCTATTGGGTCATACGAGTTCGAGAATGAAAGTTGCACCACTTTGGAACTTTACACTGCTTGCATCTGGCAACTTTTCCCTCAACTGAAAACTCATCACCACGGGAAAACGCCTTCGAGATAGAAAAAACCAAGAGAGGTTATTGTAGATGATCTCAACACAATCCTATATACTCAAATGAAGAGTCTGTAAGAATCACGGTTTCCAAGAAATAGTCTGTCAAAGTTTGTTGCCTTTTAGCACTTTGGACTCTTAAGGGAAAACGCCGCTCCAATGCAGCTTAGAGCGATTCCACATATTTGGGTGCAATAGATAACCATACCTAGCGTAAAAATACCCATCTGGATGTGTTGGAACAGTCTGTTGGATTGTACGAGTTCGAGAATGAAAGTTGCACCACTTTGCAACTTTACACTGCTTGCATTTGGCAACTTTTCCCTCAACTGAAAACTCAGCACCATGGGAAAATGCCTTCGAGATAGCAAAACCTGAGAGAGGTTATTGTAGATGGTCTCAACATGATCCCATATCCTCAAAAAAAGAGTCTATAAGCATCACGGTTTCTAATAAATAGTCCATCAAAGTTTGCTACCTTTTAGCACTTTGGACTCTTAAGGGAAAACGTCGCTCTGATGCAGCTCAGAGCGATTCCACGTATTTGGGTGCAATGGAGAACCATACCTAGTGTAAACATACCCATTCGGATGTGTTGGAATAGTTTTTTGGATCGTACGAGTTTGAGAATGAAATTTGCACCACTTTGCAACTTTACACTGCTTGCATTCGGCAACTTTTCCCTCAACTGAAAACTCATCACCATGGGAAAACACCTTCGAGATAGAAAAAACCAAGAGAGGTTATTGTAGATGGTCTCAACACAATCCCATATCCTTAAATGAAGATTTTGTAAGCATCATGATTTCCAAGAAATAGTCCATCAAATTTTGTTGCCTTTTAGCACTTTGGACTCTTAAGGGAAAACGTCACTCCAATGCAGCTCGAAGTGATTCGACGTATTTGGGTGCAAGAGAGAACCATACCTAGCGTAAATGTACCCATCCGGATGTGTTGGAAAACAATTTTGGGTCATACGAGTTTGATAATGAAATTTGCACCACTTTGCAACTTTACATTGCTTACATTTGGCAACTTTTCCCTCAACTGAAAACTCATCACCACGGGAACACCTTCGAGATAGAAAAAATTGAGAGAGGTTGTGTAGATGGTCTCAACACAATCCCATATCCTTAGATGAAGAGTTTGTAAGCATCACGATTTCTGAGAAATAGTTCGTCAAAGTTTTCTGCCTTTTAGCACTTTGGACTCTTAAGGGAAAACATCGCTCCGATGCAGCTCAGAGTGATTCCACGTATTTGGGTGCAAGAGAGAACCATACCTAGCATAAACGTACCCATACAGATGTGTTGGAACAGTTTTTTGGGTTGTACGAGTTCGAGAATGAAATTTGCACCACTTTGCAACTTTACACTGCTTGCATTTGGCAACTTTTCCCTCAATTGAAAACTCAGCACCACATGAAAATGCCTTCGAGATAGCAAAAACCGAGAGATTTTATTGTATATGGTCTCAACACGATCCCATATCCTCAGGCGAAGAGTCTGTAAGCATCACGGTTTTTGAGAAATAGTCTGTCAAAGTTTGTTGCCTTTTAGCACTTTGGACTCTTAAGGGAATGTTGATCCGATGCAACTCGGAGCGATTCCACATATTTGGGTACAAGAGAGAACCATACCTAGCATAAATGTACCCATCCGGACGTGTTGGAACAGTCTGTTGGGTCGTACGAGTTCGAGAATGAAAGTTGCACCACTTTGCAACTTTACATTGCTTGCATTTGGCAACTTTTCCCTCAACTGAAAACTCATCACCATGGGAAAACGCCTTCGAGATAGCGAAAACTGAGAGAGGTTATTGTAGATGGTCTCAACACAATCCCATATCCTCAAATGAAGAGTCTGTAAGCATCACGATTTTTGAGAAATAGTCCATCAAAAGTTTGTTGTCTTTTAGCACTTTGGACTCTTAAGGGAAAACGCCGCTCCAATGCAGCTCGAAGCGATTCGACGTATTTGGGTGCAAGAGAGAACCATACCTAGCATAAAG
This sequence comes from Sequoiadendron giganteum, assembly GCA_007115665.2. Taxonomy (NCBI): domain Eukaryota; kingdom Viridiplantae; phylum Streptophyta; class Pinopsida; order Cupressales; family Cupressaceae; genus Sequoiadendron; species Sequoiadendron giganteum. The sequence goes on from CM021110.1 coordinate 157,223, forward strand.
TACCCATCAAGATGTGTTGGAATAGTTCGTTGGGTTGTACGATTTCGAGAATGAAAGTTGCACCACTTTGCAACTTTACACTGCTTGCATTTGGCAACTTTTCCCTCAACTGAAAACTCATCACCACGGGAAAACGCCTTCGAGATAGCAAAAACCGAGAGAGGTTATTGTAGATGGTCTCAGCACAATCCCATATCCTCATATGAAGAGTCTGTAAGCATCATGATTTATGAGAAATAGTCCATCAAATTTTGTTGCCTTTTAGCACTTTGGACTCTTAAGGGAAAACGTTGCTCTGATGCAGCTCGGAGCAATTCCACGTATTTGGGTGCAAGAGAGAACCATACCTAGCATAAACATACCCATCCGGATGTGTTGGAATAGTCTGTTGGGTCGTACGAGTTTGAGAATGAAAGTTGCACCACTTTGCAACTTTACACTGCTTGCATTTGGCAACTTTTCCCTCAACTGAAAACTCAGCACCACGGGAAAATGCCTTCGATATAGAAAAAACCAAGAGAGGTTATTGTAGATGATCTCAACATGATCCCATATCCTCAAATGAAGAGTCTATAAGCATCATGGTTTCTGAGAAATAGTTCGTCAAAGTTTTCTACCTTTTAGCACTTTGGACTCTTAAGGGAAAGCGTCGCTCCAATGCAGCTCGGAGTGATTCAACGTATTTGGGTGCAAAAGAGAACCATACCTAGCATAAACGTACCCATAAAGATGTGTTAAAATAGTCCATTGGGTCATACGAGTTTGATAATTAGGGATGTCCTCTTCAGATCACTCTATTCTGAATAGGTTTGCAGAGCTACCAATGTTAAATCCAAGTTGACTGACTTTGAGCAAATCGTATCCCAGTAAACACGATAGAGGTCCCACTTTTTTTTGAATTCAAGAGCACCATCTGACCCTTTATCTCCATTCCTCTTGAAGCATCTTTTCTTTCCTCCTTTTCCTTCCTTCTTCGAGGATTGAGCGGAAAGAAAATGAATGTCTTCATTTGTAGGGCTTTGTCCAATACCTCTTGCAACCAACCTTGACTCCCCTTGAATACAGTAAGCCCTCAACTGATCAAACTTGGGAAGTTTTGATCTCACGTCGATTCCTTGAATGTAAGACTCCCAAGATGAAGGAAAACCATTAAGAGCCAACATGGTCAAATCTTTGTCATCAACAATATGACCATTTATCTCGTTGTCTTCAACATAGAGATCAGATAATACAATTGAAAGCACTCAAAAAATGAAACACATAAGACAATAAACATAACAAGAAATTTTCTTACAACTCAGGCCCAGCTCATGGCTGAATTTGATACAATGAATAATAGCACCTCTCGTAGATGAAAAGATACAATTGAATATGCTTCTCCTTGAAATAGGCCTACTGCTGCAAGATGAAGCATTGCTGCTCAAATGCAAACTTTTTCTTGGATTGCAAATTATGTTGAATGAACTTGATTAAGGAAATGAACAAACATCACCTCGTATTTATACAAAATAAGGTGACTCTTCAAGGAGGTCAGCCTCTCTTGAAAATAATAAATTACAAAATAATATCAAGGAAGGTCGGCCTCATCCATTTAAATAAAATGAGTATAAATTAAATAGCCATAGGCTATCATTTAACTTATTACAACTTAATGTGATCGCTATCATGTATGAAAAATGTGGTAGCATAGACAAGGCAGTAGACTATTTGAAAAAAAACTTCAAAGAAATGTGGTCTCATAGAATTCAATGACAAACAAATGCAATTGACAACTGCTCATAGTTTTTAGTTATGCAATGTGAAGTAATTGCATAACTGCTTAGGTTGACTTTGTAAGAACTATATTGTAATTGAAAAAATTTCATCTATGAACATCTAGTTGTTAGTTATGCAATGTGAATTAATGATTTGAGTTTGAAAGATGTGTAATGCAATGTAATCAGCGATATAAATATAAACTACATAATATAACCATTCAGTTTTAAGCTATTGTACATTGATATTTAACCATTGCTCAAGATAAAATTTTCAAAGAGTTTAATCATGCACATGAGGAACAAATTAAATTTCGATTGTCAACTTCTATATATCAAATTATCCAATAATCAAGTGTATGTCCATATACAAAAATGGCATCGACGCCAACTCAAACAAAGTTTTACAAAATGTGGCATATGCCATCTCAATATGTATTCAAAATTTACATGCCAAAATGTCTATCTCATCCTAAACTACTGGTGGATCATCAAAATGGAGCCTCTTTGAAGCACTCGTTGGCTCTGAAGGTAGCTGCACAAGAAAAATTCAAACCACAATTGAGATTAGTTATACTATATAATTTAAAATCGAATAATTAACATCAAAATCAATATACATTGAATTTTAATTGAACTCTAAAATTGAAATCTTGATTACCTGAAATATACGTCTCTTCAAAGGGTCAGGAGTCCTATAATATACCAAATCAACTTTTGAAATGCCAATCTATATATGTGAACAAAAACATAAAATTGATCCAAGTTAGCATATGATTATTGGTAATAAGAACTTATTTACCAAACACAAAATAAAACAAGCACATGTACCTCTTTAGGTTGATCTTTTTCTTTATCTCCTTCAGGTGTTTCGACACCTCCTCTTTGAGGTGTTTCAACACCTACTCTTTGAGGTGTTCCAATAACTACTCCTTTAGGCGGTGTGTCCCATGTCAACATATCTGTAAAGCTCATAATTGCCTATAAATAAAATTGACAAGTACATATGAAACTACCAATCTATGTCGACGTATGTATAATCAATATAAGATCTTAAAAATCTTAATTCAATCCAATTTGAGTTCAATTACCTTCCCCTTATCTAGATTTGCGCCTCCATAGTCTAGATGAGGTTGCACCTCACTCACACTGGGTATTTCCTATAGGAGGAAAACAAGATAAACATATAAGTTATTATATAATTTCATTAATGACAAGCAAGTACATAATATAATATGTAAATGAGTGAGTGTGAAAATATATACTGTGTGTGTGTCCAAGCCAAATGAAATGGCCCTGAGGGTGCTATCAGTCACCCGTGCGAGCTCCTCCTCAGACATCAACTATTAAATAGACCATGTAAATAAATATTAGTACTTGATACTATCTCTTATTAATATTCATTTAAAAACAAATGAAAGTTATGAAATTACAAATTAAATCTTACCTGTGTCACTATTCCAGCATCTCCCTCTCTAGTAGGAGAGGACTCTGTAGGGTGCGCTCCACTCCCCTACGACTGATCTATAATGTCTACATCATGGAGGTCATAATTAGAAGTGTCCAAGGGATGCTCAACGGACTGTACAAGAGGACCCAAGCATATATGGTGGTACATAGTGCAAGTATGTGGCACACAAATATGTGGACCTGAGGAGGATGATGCAGTAGCACTCGAGCTTTTGCCAACATAACCAAAATGTGGTTGAGCTACTGTAGAAGCATGCGAAACCAAATGACCACTCAAAGAGTGAATAGCTTGAATAGTCTGTGTGGATGCATCCTCGATAACCTCTGGATGATATATTGGAGGTGGTGGAGGAAGGGGAAGAAGGGGAACATTTGGGCGCAGGACTACTCTAACTGCCCCTGGTCTATCCTGGGGCATACCTTCACCAATGCCCTGGAAGGGTTTAATGTCAAAGTAATTGACATGATGCCCTAACACAAACTCAACATATAATTTTTTAATAAATTAAAATGGTATGTCAGAACTATTGTTTGGTGGTTTATCAAAAACCATACACCAATGATCCCAAAAGTTAGCTACAATGTCCCTATGCATGCACCATTTTATGGAAAGTTTTGTTTTATTAACATTCACTGGCAAACCAGTGCGGGGGTCAATGAATAAAGAGGCTATTTGGGCTTTGGTTATTTGGAGATCTTTCATATCATCGTAAGATAATCCACATCGATAATATGCCCTCATGTCTTCTCGCCACGAATAAAATGAATTATGTTGGGTGGAGAGGGTTTCTATATTTTTAATTATTTCCTTCAATGTGTTTGTCATATCTCTCAATCGAGGCATTGTCTGATAAATTTCACAAATGCCCCTCAATTGCCCCAATTTTTCACCAATTAAGTCTTCAATTGGTGGCTGAGGAGGTGGTGGAGCATTTGGCTATGGAGGTGGTGGAGAATTTGGCATTTGTGGATTTACATTCGTAGCCATAATACCTGATTAAAGTTAAAAACTAATTAAACTAATTAAAATTACACAATATAAATGAAATTATTGTAAAAAAACCCTAGTTTTTAATAAAAATCCAAAAAAAACAATACTTTTTCACAAAAATCAATAACAAACTCTTATTTTTGATAAAAATACATCAACAACACTAATTTTTAATCAAGATCCATTTCAAAACATTAAATTTTAATAAAAAATCAATGTAAACTCTAGTTTTTTAAAAAAGTCAATAGAAAACCATATTTTTGAAAATAATTTAATAAAACCTACTTAAACTTAAGAGAATCTATTGAAAAATTGATTACAAGATTGAAAAAACCAAATACATACCTTTCAAATCGGACATCGGATCAGAATGGATATCGGATTTGGGTTTTTCCTTTTGCGCCTGCATCAAACTGTGAGAAATGAAGTTAAAGAGTCAGCTATTTTTTTATATACAGTTTCCAGAAATCAGATATCCGATTTGTGGAAACTAGCTTTGGTTTTTGGTTCAGGTAGAAGTACTGACACCCGAACCTAGAAAAGTCAACTCGGCCATTTTTGCATTTTTGAGCCGATTCAAAACGTGTTTTTTTCTCATTGCCACTTTTTGGCCCATCATGATCCTGCACATACCCTTATAAGAGAAAACCCTAAATGATAAAGTGACTAGATCATGAAAAGTGACAAAATCACATGTGATGAGATAGAATTGCTAAAGATATAGATTTGTGGTACTTCTATGTGTCAATCCTCACGTTGTATAACATTTGTAGATTTCCATATCATACAAGTGAAGAAGGAGTGGGTATAAATATCAAATGTAGAAGACATGTCCCATGAGTGGATGTGTTGGCTTAAGGGGTGTGTCTTTATTTAACTTGTTTAGACACTGATCAAAGACTTTATCTGACATATGCTATCAAAAAATTAACACTCCCTCTTAGCTAGGGAGGATAAACTCTAAACAAGTATAAGTGGTATCACCTAACTTGTGATATCAGAACATATGGTATGCTTCTGAAATCACCAAGTCACATGACATTCTTCATAACACATCTTCATTATTCAATACTCCCTCTTATATAGGGAAGATAAACTCTATTGACACTCCCTCTTAGCTAGGGAGGATAAACTTCCACCAAGGAAAAGTGATATCACCTAACTCGTGATATCAGAAGATATGGTATGCTTCTGAAAGTGTCAAGTCACATGACATTCTTCATAGCACATCTTCATTATGGTATGTGCACTGACATCAAGTCACATGATGTCTACCATAATTCATGGCATATCCATGGATATATAAATATCCACCATGATTATCTCTTAAGGATCACAATGATCTTCAAATGACATCAAGTCCCATGATATCCATCAAAGTGTCCAAGAGATACTATCATGACATGTCCATAGATATCAAGTCACATGATATCTATCATGATAGATCAACTCATCATTGTAGAGTCGTTACTTTACAATGTCAAATACAAGTGTTCATTATTAGAAAGATCGTACCTTTCAATAATGTACACAGGGGGAGTAGGCCCATAAGGTCATGGAGTCACATACATGACAAAAGAGTTTACACATTAAACATCTTTATATATTAGTACAACTTATAAACAATTTGAATTTTAAACATAATATCAAATTACATACCAAGTTTCTTCCCGAAGAGTTCAACCTTAACTCTAGAGAGAGGTTGTTGAGTATGTCTGTTGTTTGATCATTTGAACTAATATACTCCAACTGGATTACATTCCTTTCTGCCATGTCTCTTGCATAGTGGTAGGGGATCTCAATGTGCTTAGATCAAGGAGTCCCACAAGCAATTTACGAAGTCAAACTGCTTCTCTTGCCCTCATAAAGGCTGCAATGTATTCAGTTTTTGTCAAGATTTGTGCCACTGAAGACTATTTTTTGCAGATCCAAGAGATCATAGCTGATCCTAAACTGAAGCAACATCCTGATGTGCTTTTCTGATCGGTTATACTCCTAACCCAATTGAATCCAATAGTGCTTTGAAGATATCTCAATATATGTTTTACTGCCATAAGGTGAATTTCCTTTGGCCAACCCATCATCAGTCTGGGTGTGGCTTATATCCAACACCCCCCCTTAAGCCACACTTCAGGTGCTTGGGGCTCTCTTTAGATCTTGGGACCTGTCATCATGGAGTCTCTCAACATGACACCTCATCTCAATCTCAGAGATGAACAAGGCTTTCACCTCATATCTCTCTATCTTAGAGAATTAAGTATTACAACAAGTGAAGATGTGACTCCCTTTGAAGCTTTAAGTACTTGCATCAGCCTCCTGACCTCCTCGTCCAAAAAAATTATCTGTAATACTTTCTGTGATCCTAATAAAATGTTGCTTCCTAATGTGAGATGTTAAATAAGAAACTAATAATGCAAATGGGAAGAAGCAACAAGATAATAGGGCACCTCAATAATTAGCCTAAGAAAATGAACAATATGAAAGCAAGATAAACAAATAGATTGATGTTATACCTTCATGTTGTTGTCTCTTCCCTTGGTTGGCCCTTTGATGCTTCAAGAATTGTGTGCTCCTTGAATGGTAATGGATTTGAATGGATGCAAGATGAATTGATGCAATATGGGTGCTAAAATGGATGAGAGCTTGAATGGCAATTTTGTAAGAGTTTTGTTGTAGAAGACTTGATTCTTTCAAAATGAGGGAATTGAAGGGGTATTTATAGGCTAAATTGAATTCTCTAGAGAATTCAATGGTTGGGATTGATCCAACAAAGATCAAGATGAAGGGCTATGGTGAGTTGAGGACTCACAAGCCCTCACATCTTGACATGTGGAAGGTGAGATGTCCTAGGGTGGAGTGATGTGGAAATGAGGTGGATCTTGGGGGATGAGAAGATTCCTTGGAGGAATAAAAGTGAATTAAAAATTCACAATGATTAGAAGAATCTAGTGGATAAGAGAGGGTCTCCAAAAAGCTGGAGATTTGTCACATGTGGGTGATGTGACAAGTCCAAGGTTCTAGAAGCCCTTGGCACATGTGAAGTGACAAGTCAAGGCTTCTAGAATCTTGCATGGGGGATGGGGGAGACATGGAAAGATAAAAGTGAATTAAAAATTCACATGGGGAAGAGAGGAACCTTGGGAAAATAAATGTGAATTAAAAATTCACATGGGGAAGAGAGTCCAGGCTAAAAATGGAAAGTGGGAAGGTTGACCAGAAAAGGTAAGCCAAATGTGGCTAATGATTCTGATTAAGGTTGTGCAAACACGGGATTAAGGTAATTAATGAGAGGTTAGAGGCAAGTGAGAGATTATGGAGGATGTGACACTTAATCAAGATTAAGTGGTGCACATCCTAATCACAGATTAATTAATTTAATCTAGATTAAAAGAGGGTTATGGAGAATGTGACAAGGAGAGAGAAAAAAGAAGAATTAAAAATTGGTTTTTAATCCAAATAGGTTAAATGACTAAATTAAATAATTTGTCATGTTTATTTAATTTAGAGAAGGAAAGGGGGTAAGGTAAATTATTTAATTTATTTAATTAGATACTTTAGGAACCTTATGCAGAAAATGAAATAATGATTAAATAAATTATTTAATCACTATTAATGAAATAGATGAATAAAGTAGAAAATTTTGATCATATGGAAGTGATCAAATTTGGATGTCTACACTTTCTTTAGAGAAATGGTTTCCATCTCACACCTTTGTAGAGATTCAGGTTGTTCTATTCAACCTCATTCCAGATCACTCTAATATGAATGGGTTTGCAGAGCTACCAATGTTAAATCCAGGTTGACAGACATGAGAAATTTTGATCTCAATTTTTGAAGAGGTACTTCAAGAATTTAGCATTTGTCCTTGCAACTTTGAATCATAGAACTCCCTCTAAATGTTAATGCTTCCTCTTTGAAGAGATGTCTTCAGCCATTCACACAATCTCAAGGTTGCAAGCAGTGTCTCCATTTTTCAACCTACAGGATGCATCAAGCTTTTCTTGAAAACAATCTCTTATGCCTTTTGATCTGTCCTGAAAGCATTAAGAAGAGATTAATAAGAGTTCATAACTATCCAAAGAAATCTCATACAAAGTTTTCTATCTTTGGTTATAGCAATAACTCGTAATGAATAGTTTGAAATTTAAATTAGTGAACACAAATCAAGAGAAAAAACATAATCTCTTTTACTAATCACACAAGATTCAACAAAGAATACTCATCTCTTTTAAGTATTTTGATGGATGCAAATACAGAACACAGTGTGGAATGTTGCACTTGTGCTCAGATCAGTCCACAACTTTCCTTCTACAGGTTCACGGCTTGATCACAAGCCTATGTCATAGAATTTGTAGTGGTAGCTGGCTAAATTTGAATAAGGTCTTTGACCATTCAAATTTATCGAAGCACTCCTTTTCCAGTTGCAACCCAACTAGAATTGCTATACAGGTGCAACAAGCTTTATGATGTTTAGATGATGAAACAACAAATATGAACCCCATGGCATCCTTCAATGATGGATTTCACGATGGCAATAGGAACAACACTTCTTTATCCATCTTGAATTAAACCTGATGTTGATTGACCAGCTCCCAATCCTATAGCATAAAGTAATGCCCGAGTCTTTAGATTACCCAGCACTTAGGATAGACTTGTTCCTTCATTAGCAGTCTCTAATGTATTCAAATTTTCTTTCGCTAGCTTTTCAAATGGATACTCGAGTAACGATGCCAACAAGCAATTAAGTCTTATCCCTGTGATTGGCCAAAGCCTAGCAATACATTCGGCAATAGATGAAGACTTAACTTCTGCCAAAGCCCGACATGTAAAGGCATATATCAGCATCAAAGATACATTTGATTCTCCACCCATCACCAATACAATGCAACCATGATATCTCCTTTCCAATATCTATCTCAGGCCCAAAGCAATGTTGAAGGCATAGTCAATGTCGATAGGAGAAATGCTAGCACCAATATGAGTTTGAATGCAGAGAAGCAGCTATGAGTAATTGTGTGCCCATGAATGTCTCGATTCGTCTTTCTACTATATAGGAGAGGCGTCGAACATCAATCACTACGTTCATCTATTCGATGGCATGGATTAAATACTTCCCGTCAATTCGTATTCTTCTCGACTCTCCACTAGATGAGTCAATATAGCACCATAGCGTATCTTGTTTTCTGGGTTGCAGATAGTCTTTTACGGGCTTGATTTAGTAATCCTCTTCCTTACATTTGATGGCATATCACTACCAAGCCGAGAATGATATAATCAATGATCTCTAGGAAAATATCGATTCCCTTCAGATGAAGGCCATGCTTGTTGAATCACCAGCTTGAGTTTATTCCTCTGCTCTAGTCGGTAGCCAAGGAGACGTGTTCTCCACAAATGATTCAAGAAGAGATGCACCTCTAATCCTAAAGATATACATGGGATATCTCAATATATCTTCTTGGACTATTGCAACACCTTGAAGGGGGACCCATCACAATAGTTGAATAGACATTTATTCACATGAACTACGACAGTGATAGAAGAGATTCTCCCATCCTAGCTCGATGATTACTCAAAATTTACAAGATTTTCTTTCCACCGTTACGCCTTTATCGACCAACACAGAGCTTGTGATATCTAATCACAAAGCAATGTCGGGATCTTTAGTTCCAAAAAAACCTTACTCAATGACAGGAGAAAATCTCAATTTCCTGAGGCGGAGTAGTCTACCATTTCAACACAACTAATAATCAATATCATCGGAATATTGAAGTTATTCTCGACTCCCTTCTATTCCCTGAAGATTTTCCCAACATACATTTCACATCCTAGACTTGGTCAAATACACCACGCTTGGACCATAGCAATATTTGAGTGCCACTAAGAACCACGAACTTCACAAGACATACGGTGGCAACACACATGATAGAAGAAAATATTTTGCAACAATAGAGAATATAGACCCGTCATTACTCAGCAACAAGAATTCCGCAAAATGACATTCTCGTGAGTTGGCGGATTCTTCAATACATAGTCTGCTTTATAAACCCACGATGAAGAGCAACACCTTATGTGCCCATATCAAATCATGATATGGCGATAACTAGAAATTGAAGTGAGTGCCACATGAGGCTGCTTCGTCATTGCTGGCAACAACCCGACGTATTCGGATATATAATTCCTTCTCAGATTCATCTATGGCTATTCATCATTTAAGATGACTACAAATTCACTGTTGACTACCAATAAGAGGCAACTCTCAAAACATATAAGATTTGCTTTCATAGTTTCTTACAATATTGATATCCAGGAACTTGCCCGAGCGATGATTTCAATGTTGATCCTTCACATCTTATTTCAACCAATCAAGGTCGGAGACTCCCTACCCTATCTTGCATCTGAGCTTTTCCTTCATCAATGGCAGTAATGAAGACCAAAGGAAATGAACACGCCCACCAGTCAGAATAACAAATTGATCACTTAAATTCTTCCACAGATCTAATCGGATCTTCACACAAAACCCACTCTAATACCATGTTAAAGATATAGATTTGTGGTACTTCTATGTGTCAATCCTCACACTGTATAACATCTGTAGATTTCCATATCATACAAGTGAAGAAGGAGTGGGTATAAATATTAAATGTAGGAGACACGTCCCATGAGCAGATGTGTCTTCACAAAGTGGAGACACGTCGGCTCAAGGGGCATCTCTTTATTTAACTTGTTTAGACACCGATCAAAGACTTTATCTAGCTGATGCTATCAAAAAATTAACAAGAATGATCTAATAATAGGTCATTCTAATAAAATAAAAAATCACTATTAATTTTAGCTTAAGTGAATAAAGTGAAATTAGCCTAATAATTTATTAAAAATTAATTAATTATTAGCTAATGAATGATTACTCTAACATCTCCCCCCCTTAAGTGTAACTTAGGGATTAGCTAAAAACCCTCAAATCTAATAATAGGTCATTCTAATAAAATAAAAAATCACTATTAATTTTAGCTTAAGTGAATAAATTGAAATTAGCCTAATAATTTATTAAAAATTAATTAATTATTAGCTAATGAATGATTACCCTAACATCTCCCGCTTAAGTGTAACGTAGGGATTAGCTTAAAACCCTCAAAAGTGAATGCATAAAAAGTAAATAATGCATGAATGGGTCCTGAAAAATAAGGCTTGATGATGTACACATGTACAAACAATCTAATCTCTCACAATTGGAGAAAAAAATAAAACGTCATGAGAAAAAACTTCTCTCCAAAAGAGAGAAAGGAAAATGAAGGACTAAGAAGCCTCCAAACCAATGTCCCAAAAATAATAGGGACATGAAGAACATTGTTGAAGCACAAAAAAATTGTAGAAAATTATTGAAAGATGACTAATATAGTGCTCAAATGAAGATCCTCCTTTAAAAATAGATGATGATCAGGATCAAGAAGACAAGAATTTGCATGAGTTCCCCCAATGACACTACTTGAATAATGATCATATCGAAAACAAAGGCAAACATCTGACAATCAAATATACAAATGGCACATGAATCTACGTGAGTGACCCCAAATTATACTACTAAATCATGCAAGATGCAAGTTGAAAATATAGGTACCAATAGTCTGAAGATCATTGATCAAGTGAAAAGAAAGGTCACCTCCAAAAATAGGAATTCAAGTGTCCATGTGGTAAATTCCCCATCTCATCAAAATTCATGGGTAACCAACCATTACATCCACCTAGTATATAGGAACAAAAACTAAATGTGTAGCTCACTCCAAAATGAAACCAAGGAAGCATTAGCACCATAGTATAAACCCCCCATAATGGTGACAAGGGAGAGCCATGATAGGTTCATTAAAATATTTTTCACCAAGCGCATGAAGAAAAACCATGAACATCTAAACATACACATGAAGAGTACCTACAACTTATAAATGTTGTGAAAAAAAGACACACATGCATGAAGCATGAATCACGAATCACGAATCATGGGGATTCAATGATGTCATAGAAGGAATACTCACTTGAAAAAAGTGTGATGGAAAAACAAAGGCACTACACAACCCCCCACGGGAATTTATAACATAGTGTGAGTATAGAATATACAATAAGATGTGCAAAATCCCCAAAAAGAATACCCAGAGTGGAACTTTATCTCAATGTGTCTACAAAAGATAAAGATCTTACAAAATATGTCTACAATGCGCCCCAAATAGAAAAAAATGATAGAAATACATGTAGATTAGCAAAAAATTCATACCATACCAGTAGAAAGTTTTCAAGAGCTAGAATTTCCAAGTAATTCATCAAAGTGTAAGAAAAAACTAAATAAAATTTACCTAAAGTAAAATATAGAAAATTTGCATGAAAATATGTGAAGAGATCTAAAAACCTTTCTAATTCCACAAGAATCATGAAAGATGGAGAAATTGGTCAAAATTTATGAGCTCAAGAGTGAATACAAAACATATAACTTTGACAGGCTATAGAATACATCAGTAGCAAAAAATAGTAATGAGACCAACACCACTAGAAAGTACACATAACCAGCTTTCTGATGATATCTTGTTTGCCCAATTTTTCTGTTGTATGTCTGGGTTATGGCTAAAAGAAAAAATTCTCTCTTAAGAAAAATAGGGGCTAAGAAAGGGCATGTTGGGCATCGATATCACTAACATAATGACATCAATAGAATATTTTGAGGGAATATTCCCCTATACCAAAAAAATGGCCACGGCAAAAATACTGCCAACGAAATATTCCTTTGTTCTTCAAAAGATCCCTACATCTAATGAAATATTCCATCCTTTCTACATATTCATTGAACTGAGAAAAGAATTCAATGGAAAAATAGCTCGATCGCATGAAAAGCCATCAAGCATCTCCAATGGTTGTCTAGTGGAAAACTTGTCACTGGCAATAAAAAAATTGCCTCAAAATCCTTCAATGATGAAACAGGGAAAATTTATAGTCAAAATTCATCTATTTGACCTCTTGAATGCAATGGCGAGCTCCATTTTCCTCCAACATGCACCAAAAATTCCCAAATCTAGAACCTACAAAAAACATGAAGATTCCATATTTGATGCCTTGTAACCCTTATTGAGAAAAAACCATCAAAAATAGATAAAGGGTTTGTTGAATCCATAGTCTGATACCATGTTCAAATTGTGAAAACATGCAAGACATAAGATCAAATGGTAAATGAGATCACCTTCCACACACGAGAGTTGCAAACAATAATTAGCTATTTTCTCAATAAGAAAAACTTACAAGAGATCAAGAGATTTCATTGAACTTCTAAAGACCTCATAATACAAAGAAGGAGAGTGCTTATAAGAGAAAATCATAAATGAGAAAGGGAACAGATCGTGACAAGTTTCAACATCACATTTGATGAGACAGAATGATCTAATAATAGCTCAATCTAATAAAATAAAAAAATACTCCTAAGTTTAGCTTAAGTGTATAAAGTGAAATTAGCCTAATAATCAATTAAACATTACATAATTATTAGCTAATAAATGATTAATCTAATAAGAAATAAAGTGTTAAGGACTAAAACAATGTAATAAAGGGAAAATAGGATTCACGGATTCAAAATGACATGTTACATTTTTCTTTAGGTAGGGTGGTGTTAAGAATAATAGGGGTTCAAAAAGGTAATGTGTGATAGGAAGTGAGGATCAAGGAATTTACATACTTTATATCATTAAAGGGGGAGTGGGTAGTGAAGATAAGGAAAAAAACAAGAAGAACTTGCAACCCCCCTCCCCCAGGGGGGAAGATACAAAAACCTGATGAATCTTGCCTTATTTTCAAGAAAATGTTAATTTTATTGGCAATCCCTTTTGGGAAAAAATATTAATTTTGAGGGAAAAAAATTTAAATCACTTGAAATTTATAGAAAATCTTGGCGAATTATATTTTTATTCAAACAAACAAAATATAATGTCATTGGAGAATTATTCTTGTATTAAAAAATAATATAGTTTTGTTGGCAAATTAAACTTGCATTTAAACAAATAAAATAATTTCATTGATGAATTAAACTTGTATTCAAACAAATAAAATAAGCTTAATGGCGAAGTACATACAAATGTAGTGAAAATTTAATGTTGTTGGTAAAATGGATCCTCATACACAATGTATTTTTAATGGTATTGGTGAATATGTAGGTGAATTAATATATGCATCCGAAATTCTAGGAGAAAATATTAATTAGACCAATGGAAATGTATATTTATATAGCGAAATTATTGATAATTGAAAAGCATTGGATTGATAATTCATAAAATTCAGGTGATTCTGCCACCCCATTGGTGTCAATGCATTTTCCAATTTCGAATTGGCTGATATGAACTATTTTCCAATTGGTGACGATTCACCACTAAACAATCCATAAAATAAATAAGGATAAAACATAAATATTCTAAACAAAATTGGAACCTTTTACCTTGTTTTTTCCTCTTTTGATTGAGCTAAAGTAGAGTGTTACCAATGCTCCACTTGATGTTCTCTTTGTGATGTGTTGATGGGTGGAATGTGGAACTACTTATTTAGACTATCAGCATGATATTAGGATTAGGAGAGTAGATCAAATAAATGGTAGCATAATTATAGCATAGAAGTAGATTGAATAAAAATTGAGACAACATAAGGATATGATGAAAGTAGATTCTATTAGGAAAATGGATAAAATAATAGTATAATGATGGAAGATGGTCAAAATGGAAGGGAAGGCCTCTGATTTATATATTTTCCATGAGAAAAATCAAGGGTTTGTGAGATAAGGGGGATTCGCTACTCACGAGTCTCTCCATTCTCAAGAGAATCCTAGGGAGTGAACTGCCCTTAACCACTTCAATACAAACTGAATGAATAAATTGCAAAGAAACTATATCCAGACCAAATACCATAAAATATTGCTTCAGAACTAAGAGAGAAAAGTATCTAGGTTCTTGCCTTTGAAAGAGAAGCTCTCGACCAAAAGACTACAGCGTGAAATCAGGATTCCAGTGCGATGTGTTGGAGTCCAAAAGACGCGTTGGCATCCTAAGTGATAGAGAACTCAAAACTCAAATGGGCAAGCTAGAAATTCACTATCTCACACAAATTCGAGATCTATTGAATAAAATAACGAGATAGAGAACATAAACTAAAAGAAAACATGAAGAGGGCTAAGAGGGATCTTACAACCAACCGAACGTCTGAATCCCTACTCCAAGCTCCACTTTGACAACCTACACACAAGAAAAATGAGGGAAAATGTTGGGGATGTATAGGGATTTTTCGTATTCAAACCCTCACTTCAGTGTTCCCACCTCCATGGACAGCCAGATAGAAAGTAATTGAGATGGACAAAAGGAAGTGGTGAAATAAATCCCCGCTTCAGGAGGAGAACCCACACCACCAAGATAGTAAATGAACAAAGAGATCCAATGTATGAGAAAATAAGAAAGAGTGAGAGAGCGTTACCAACAAGCCTCAGCCCCCTCTTGAACACACAAACACACCATTGAATTCTTTCTAGAAAGATTCGATTGTTGGAAGGAAATCAGTCTGATAGAGATTTTCTTGTAGAAGTGTTGTTTCTAAGAGTGGAAGAGATTGAGAAGTGAAGTGGAGGAGAGAGCCTTGAATCAAAGAACCCCCCAAATGAGAGCCAAGAAGGGGTTTTGTTACATGCAAGGGCAGAAAGAGTCATTACAACTAAGACCCTAACTACATAGACACATGGCAAGAGCCAGGATTTGAGATTCCCCAATTTCAAACTCGAAAAACTGCCAAGATGCTAGCCCACCATGTAGGAGTCCAAAACACAATTTTTCGAGAAATGGGTTGGCGGGTTGTCATTGTCTCGTCATTGGACCACGTGGAGTTAGAATCGTGAAATATCAACCCATGGGGATTTTTTCATAAATGTGTTTAGGCGTCATAAATGCTAGGAAAAGTGTTGATATGTGAAATTACCCCTAGGTGCAATTTTACGACATTACATTTTGCCCCCACTTTAGTGGGCCCAATTTTGGGAAAAAATTAGCTACACTAAAGTAGAAAAAAATATCATCCAAAACTTGAAGTTTTATGGATTTTCTGCCAGAAGAAGGTACTGCAAAGGTCGCAAAGGTCAATTCGCCGAGTACTGAAGATGCCCCCAACAATCAAACTTAGCGAGAAGTACAAGGCCTGTCGTGAAAAATCGCACAAAATTTGATTCTGCAAAACTCAAGTTTAAATTAGTCTCAAACATTAGAAGAAGCTACAAAAGCAAGAAGAATGATCAAGAAAAAATTTGGTGATTCAAAAAAAAAATATGCTAAAGAGGTGACTATATGCCCCCTCCTGAGTTTTCCCCCAGCAAAGTGGGGTAAAATCAAGAGAAACTGGAAAGCCACAATCTCTAGGAAAAATGGGCCCTTGGGGGGCCTATATATACCTAGGTGGGCCCCAAGAAGGGTCATTTTCACTACTATCATGAGGACTTTGTTGACTTTTGTGAGATAAAATTTATCAAAATGCCAAGCAAATGAGAGTAGAAGATGCCTAAGTTGGACCAACTACGTGCAGATATAGCCGAGGGTATCGAGGTAGACCAAATAGGCCTCAAAACCACATTTTTTTTGCATTTTTCATGATTCTTAACATGTTTTTAAGCTTTGATTAGGGCAAGCATCCTAGATGCACATGTGCCTCCTCCACACATTGTAGCATTTAGGACTAGTGTTGTCATCCTAAAAATTCATTGTCGTCCCATGGATGCGTAGTCATCCCAAGGACGTGTTATTGTCCATGTGCCATTAATGATAGATCGAGACACTTGTGTGGCGTGTACATGTCCTTAATACTTTTAACTTATTTTTTTTCTAGTCAACTATGTACTAACTCAAAGTATTTTTCCTTTCTTCACATGTCTACCCCGAGATCAGGGAGCATCTTGGTGGACGGGTGCTTTGCCTGCTCAGAGACCAGAGGAACCATCTATTTGAGGATGAGGTCACACACTTGGATCATGTTGGTCTCTGCATGTTTACACTATGCCAGAGATACTTTACCATGATAGGATGTTGATGGCACTGATGGAGAGGTGGGATGCCACCACATCAAGCTTTCAGTTGCCTAGTGGAGAGATGATTGTTACACTAGAGGATGTCTATCGCATCCTTGATCTCCTCATTCGTGGCTGATGGGTGCATCAAGATCACATAGACTCATCACAAGATCAATCAAATGATGTTCGATACTACTCCAACTGGACTGACAGTAGGGATGGGATCGGGCACATCTATACCTGATGGTTTGAGTAGGCCCAGACCACTGCTCCCCTACTACATCACGTCATGTTGGTCACCATGGCCACTCATGTCACCATAGACAGGCGAGGCTCTCACCTGCACAGGGTCCTTGACCATACTATTTAGCCGATGGTTGAGCATAGGACAATGTTCACATGGGGGCACAATATGCTTGTGCACTTATACTAGGAACTCGAGCAATACGTCTACTATGAGTACTAGAGCCTAACTATATGCACACTCCTACAAGTGTGGGCTTTCACTCACATCACTTATATGATACCAAAGGGATTTCCCCAGGTTCGGGACTATTCTATACCCATGTCTCACTAGTACAAGCTCACTTGGAAGTGGAGACACAGTGATCTACAGTTCTAGTGGTTGCAGTTTGACACACTAACACCAGATCATATCAGATGGAGACCCCACCAGTATTTTCAGTTGGCTGATGATTGTACATTCCTCTAGAACCTATAGCACGATCAATTCATTCTCAATCACATAAATTTTGTTATCATGCCATACTACTAGAGTTGGGCCATGTGGCAACACGGGCGGATTTAGACTATTCCCCCTGTTGTCCCTACCTATAGCTGAGTTGTTTGAAGCACAATGAGGTTGGGGGACCATCTATGTCCTACTATAGCAGATGTCCACCTTTTTGATGATGAGGTCGATGACGAGGATCTACAGGCGATGGGCACGGTGGACAATGTCAACTTGGCTAGATATTTTTCAGTGTGGTGGGCAACTTTCCATCCTACTCCAATGTTCTCAATGGATGCCCCCATGGGGGATCTTGATTTACAGGGGGATGTGTCTCCATAGCCACCAAGGTAGAGTCAGAGGTTTTGAGGCAATGGAGGAGAGTAGGAGGAGCCACAGTAGGAGTAGGGCCAACCGAAGTAGTAGGAGCAGGTCGAGGAGGTCAGGGTGGTTTCACCAAGGCCGAGGTAGGGATGGAGGATGTCCTCTCCTCCATGAGCCACTCTAGTTTCATCGGTGCCACCAGCCCCACCCTTCATCTCAGTAACAGCCCTTGTAGTGTCTAAGGTAGCTCTTGATGCCAGTGGTGTGGGACCTAGTGCTCCTCCTCCTCCTAACCCATTCTGGCAACTAGGGGATCCAAGTATGATAGCTCTTTATGTTATTTTATTTAAATACTTTTAGTATTTATCTCATTTACATGTCTATTATGCTTTGGTTTTAGTATCTATACATCTCATGGTACTGATATACATTTTTAATTTTGTGGTTGCAATGGATACAAGGGACGGACTAGGTTATTTTCCTAGTGCATATCAGAGGTGGCCCTTGTTGTGCTTATCCAGGGGAAATATTAGACGCTTATCATCTAGTTTCAACGGGACATCATGTCCATATTTTTGAGTTGATAGAGCATCTAAGGACCACTTACGAGGATGGGAAGGTGGAGGTAGTGCAATAGATCATGGATGTTACCACACTTCAAGGGTAATGGTATTAGTTCTCAGGGGAGCTACAGATGACACTCACAAAGCAAGACGCAACTTTGATGAGGGCTAATGCCACCAAGCAGGCATGTGATTCCCTTCAGAGCCATCTCAATGACCTTGTGGGATAGCTAGCAGCAGTGATCTCGGTAGGTGATCAACAGCTACAACAAGAGCTCATCCAGGTCTACATGCAAATATGCTCTCTTTAGGGAGAGATCAGGGGGATGTGTGTAGCGATGTCTATTTCATGCTCACACTGCTCCCAATCATTCTCCATTGTGCAGCCCCAACCCCAGCCACAGCCACAACCAAAGGGCTCCAGGAGCCACATGTCCGGGGCATAAAGAGCCTCTTTTTGTATATCATTTTTCTAGTCACGACACATATTTTGTAGATTAATTTTTGTATAGATACTGATACATATATACAATAGCCACTCATTTTTTGACGATAATGGCATGATACATGTACATGACATTTGATATTGTAGTGTCAAAAAATGTTGTCCTTTACATTTTCACACTTGTTTGGGCCCTTGAGAATTAATGAAACTAATTTATGACTTAATTTTTTGGATGATTAATGTTAAAATGAACTTAAGGTCGCCTTAATCTAGTGTTGTAATGTGTTATACACATTCACATTTGATTTAGAGCCCTTTTAAGCTAAATAAACCTAAGTCTAAAGGTCCCGGATCCACAATTTTAGGGGGTGCTTCCAATTGAGTAAAAGTCTTAATTTTGTTGAAATTGTTGAAATTGGGAAGTACGCATCATTCCTGTATAGTCAAAATTGATTTGGAGTTGACTGTTTTCAAGAAATTCATCCACTTCCTTATCTGCCCAAAACAGCCTAGAGTCAACTGCCTGTCAAAAACCGATCTGGGATTTAACCTTTGTCACCTAGATTCTCTTTCAAAAAATAGAATATTCTCATTCATTTGGATGTCTTAGACTCTTTAGTTGTTTAAATTTCCTAAAATATTCATCAAAATTGCTTAAAATTTGTTGCAAGGTCTCATCTTCAAGCACATCTACCCATTCCACCCTGAACATTTCTCTTCGAACTCCTTGGTGGTGGCAGCATACATATCTTGCAGTTGAGTAACATTCCTGGTAGCATCCTGTACGTAGGATTTGATATCCATTAGCTTGTCCAGAAGAGGCCCTTCATCATCATCTCCTTCCTTTATCATCTTTCCCTAACCTATTGTTCCATTGATCTTTCATCTCTTGTAATAAAATAAACTCAGGATCCGATGAAACCTCCTTATCAATTATTTCAGCAACAATCCCCTTAATCACCTTTTTTTTATTAGATAAATATTGTTGAGCATGTTGAAATATCCTTTTATGCTCCATGAGAACTTATGTTTTGAAGATTAAATTATCCATACATTTATCCATGTAGCTGAAGTCTTGATCCTCCAAAATAGCATACTCAATTACATCTACCTTGGGCACCCTTTTTAGAATCCTTAGCTTTTGCATATACCTTACATATTTATCTTCTTCCACTCCCAATAGCTTAGTATATTTTTCTAGGGACTTGACCAACTCACTTACCTCTATATAAATCTTTGAACTAGCAATGAAAATTTCTTCTATCTCATTCTTAAGAAGGTCAACCCATCTATCCATCATCTAAACCTTTCTTTTCATCTCGGTCAACTTATCAATTTTCTCTACACTCATTTATACAAAAAATTTTGATGGTGTTGGTTGTTCAGAAGTAAACGTGGTGCGTCCCTTTATAAATTCTCTCATTTTCCCCACCTAAGCCTTGAGCTCATCCTTGGCTTTCTTGTCCTTGATCAATTTCGACTTGGTAGTTGTAGCCACAATGTCAATGAGATTCATCTATTGATTCCTTGTCTGCTTACCCAAGTTGACAGTACTCACTCGATAATCTGAAGCTTGCAGCTCCATGTAATCCTTATCAGCTATTAGAGTTGCAATGTCTACCACCAAGTCCCCATCATCAGTGAGCCTTGTGGAATGAATGGATTGGGCTTCTTCTTGGGCTTCACTTTGTCTACCTCCTTTATCATGTCAT
This sequence comes from Sequoiadendron giganteum, assembly GCA_007115665.2. NCBI lineage: Eukaryota > Viridiplantae > Streptophyta > Pinopsida > Cupressales > Cupressaceae > Sequoiadendron > Sequoiadendron giganteum. Next base: position 178,266 of record CM021110.1, read on the forward strand.
CCCATATCACTAGATGGGCTTGAGCTTGTTGCCTTTTCTCTAGATTTAACTTTAGCCATGTAGGGGAAGTTGGTTGAGGCATTACCTGTTGAGTACTGGGATGTGTTGATGAAGAAGGTGTAGAGGAGATTTCTACCATTGTTTTCTCATAAGAAATATTTTGCTACTCTTCTTTTTCTTTCATAATTTTCTCTTGCTCCACTAGCTAACTCCTTTGCAACTTGTCTTTGAGCACTTTCTAATATTTCCTTTTTCTCTTCCTCGGTTAAAACATCCCTATTTTTTTCCTCATTCCAAAATCTTCCTTGTACAAACCTAGTGTCCTCTACTCCAGTTTCTTCTCTCTCAAGGTATTCTTCATACTCTACTTTCTCTTCTTCATGGAGTGGAGTTTCCTTAGAGTCTGAGGGCACAGGTGATTGTGTCACATCAATTACCGGGTGCCTTTCTTCCTGACCAATTGATGCCTCCATAGTTGATGGTGCAATGAAATGGGTTTTTTAAGTTTGCAAAGGGACAGTAGAAGGACCCTCATCAGTAACTTCTTCCCCAAGGTATACAGTAGCTAAGGGTTTAACACCAAGACTTGCAACAACCCCTGCAGCAGTAGTAGCATAAGTGGCTTTAGCCTATGCTAAGGATTCATTAACCTTCTTCATCGATATTTCTTCTTTTACTGGGGTAGTTTCTTCTATAGTTGTAACACCCTTCTTCAAAATATTATATTGCCTTGTTTCAGTTGAGGAAGTGGGATCACTGTTGGAATATTTCTTCCTCGATGCCTTAACCCTTGGCTACTTGAGATGAAGTTTAATCCATTTTAGACTTCTCTCAACAACTACCTATGGAATTTTATTGATATTTATTTTTTCCTTTTCCATCTAGTTAATCGGATCTAAATATTTTGCAACTACTTGATCCATTTCATACCTAGGATCATGAATCATTTCGTCATTTGAAGTCTCTTCTGGTATATCTTCTTTAATCTTGAAATCATTCATTTGGGGAATGGTCAATCTTTCATATACTCTTCTCCTCACTTCAAATTGATATTGCCCAAAAGTCTTCGAGAAGTGGTTGATGGAAGAGAAACTATGAAGCATATAGACCATTCATCTTTCCCTTTGGATCAAAGTCATTTTTGGATGTGTGAAGCTTCAAATTCATAGATTGAAATTCCTATGTTGCTGACTTGGCTGCTACAAAATACGAACGAGAATAAAACCCCAATTGCATTGGGAATGAGTGGCAGTCAGCCTTATGTTTATTAGGAAACTTTGTATTCACCTCAGCTACTTGATGAGAAAATTACATTAAGATCCACCTATCACCACAACACCTTGGTAGTTTGAAAGGGTGCTTGTCATATCCAAATAATCTAATATAAGTGGATTTGGGGTATTAGATAAGCCAACTTCCCCATTCCTGAATGAACTCCATGGCCTCCTTTGATAGCCTGAAGCCAATGTCTCACGTAAGCTAATTAATGACAACATAAAAAATGCATCATTAACTCTTTTAAAATTTCTTTCTATTTCCTTCAACTCCACTTGATCATACTATTCCCATGCCTTCTTCTGATCTGGACCATCCTCAAGTGATCCCACAATAATCAACACCAAAAACCTTCCTATTCTTGCAACACAATAAATTACATAAGAAGACATGTAGAATGTCTTGGTTTCCTTTACTTTAATCAGAAGATCATGAAGATTGTCTGAGATTATTTCTCCCCAATCCAAATGTTGTTGTCCATCCAGAATTAGTTGGATAAACGAGAACATCCAATTCTCAAAGGCATGAGAATCCTCTTTTCCAAATTCCCTAGCTAGCAAAGTGATCAAATCTCCAATATCCTCAGAGAAATCAAACCTTTTGGGCTTACATGGTATCTTCTTCACTGATTTCTTCTCTATTTTGAGCCACCTCTTGTTGATAAGCCTTTTATTCCCTTCCTCATCCATTTCCCACCATTTTAGTGCATCAACTTTGGATATAATTTTGGGATTCGGGTGAGGAGGAGGATCAAACACTAGTCTAATCATCCCTAGAGTTAAATCTATGATATCATTTCCCTATGAATCAATACACTTCCTTTGAGTTGGATTATAAGCTTGTGCAATAATTAGTATGGATTTTGAACATTGCACAAAAATTAGGAATGTAGCCACATGTGCTAACCCAGAATCTGCAATCCTCTTGGCCCTTGAGGAAGCATCTTTTGAAAAATATCATCATGAAATTTCTTCAAATCAATGTGACCAACTAAGGTGTTTGTGATCTTCATGACCTCAAAACCAAACTTGTATGGCATTGGATTCCCCTGGAACTTCTATTTCATAGTGATGGGAATTTGTTCTGGTTTTAGCTTTCAAGCCCTTGTTCCCTTTGATGTTCCTTCAACAGCTACTTCCTCCTCTGAATCAAACATTTTTTAATACCTACAACAATGTTCTTCATTAGACAAAGATAAGAAACATGAGGGAGCAAATTATCACAAGTATTCATATTGAGTCCTCATTCATTCAAGAAAATTTCCTATTTTACCAATTAATCCAGTGTTTTCGGGTTTCGGGTTTGGGAAATAACCAAGAACTTGATAATTTTAAGATTAACACTAAAATATCTTGGAATGCGAGATCATTTTATCACTCAACTCAGAAACCTATGGTGATGACAAGGTTTTAGTTATGTTCTGAGATCTGATCCCGTGGTGTAGTCAGAAATTGGGATCAAGATATCATTAGAGATGAGACTCTTAAGTAGTGAACAAGCTTTGAGTATTGTTCCAAGTTCCAATCCCGATAAGATATTGGAAGTCAGAATAAAGATGCAGTTTAAAACAATAACATTTGGAACATGATCGGGCACAGGTTAATTTTGAGTTTCGATCTTGACATTGTGTCAAAATTCAAAATTGGGATATCATCTGATACTGTGACTTAATAGTATATCAAGGGTTTGGTGCCCTTCCAAAATTCGATCCCAACAGTAATGTAGGAATCAAAATCGGGGCACGATTTGATACTTTGACAAAAATATTGAACACATTAAAGTCACGACCCAAACTCTAATTCCGATAAAAGATCAAAAATCAGTATCGAGACATGGATAGGTCTTGGACCTAGGCAGTGGTAACAGGCCAAAGGTTAGTTCTAAAAATTGATTCTGAAAGGAATGCAAGAACCGGGATCAGGACAACACAAAATATGAAGGAACTTAAATATATTTAACAATATCTTAAATTGTGCCTTCAGGATCGAGATCGAGAAAGTTAGACCTATTTCCATTTGACTCGAGAATCGAACGTGGTAAAAATGTATGGTTCTGACTCACACATTGCAACGGTCAAAATTTTAAACTTGATCAAAGTCTAAAATAAACACGACCCAAGCAATACAGAAACCCTAGCTAAACTAGGGCACGGCAGTACAAAAAAAAATGTGCACAGGAAACACAATGCAAAGAAAAAAAATAAAAATAAAAGCAAACCCAAAAGTGGAACAAGAGAACAAGGGCTTGGAAAAACAAACATGCATCTGAAACTGTTCAATCTGAAATACTGCCAAGCAGTCATTCACGATGCAAAGTGGTCATCAATGTAGTCAGGCAGGAAGTTCCATCTTGAAAATGGAAGGTAAGCCAAATACACTGAAACTTTCAACGAGTGCAAAGTTCTAGAAAAGTATTGAAATCCAAACCCCAAAAACAAAGGCAGACGTGGGAATCGGGATCGATACAGAACATAGAACAAGAAGTTTTGAAAATTTCTTAGTTTTGGTTCTTGTCCGATATCCAATTCCGAAACACACAACATAAGGTGTCAAAAATCAAGATCGGGATTAAAATAGGTATAAGAACTTTTGAAAAGTTATTGGTTCTGATTTCATTCCGAAGTTTGATTTCGACAAACAAAAAGTACACAAGGAAGAAAAGTGGATGTAGGGATCGGGATGGAAATAGGAACTCACACTTTCAAGGGTACAAGGTGACAATCTCAAGTCGATACATGAATCCAACAGAACAAAAACACACAAAGGAAAAATGTGAGGATTGAGATCGGGATGAAAATGGGAACTTGAACTTTGGAAAAGTATCAAGTGCCAGTGACAGTCTGAAACCCGAACCCGACAACAAAGAAAAACGAAGACTTGGGAGGAAAAATACAACTCCCAAAGCCCAAACAAGAACACCAAAGACAAAAAAAACAACAAAGGGGGGCCCATTTTAACCAAAAATAAAATGGGGTGGTTATGCAAGGCATAACAGGTACTTGCCTAAGTTTCCTTGAGAATTGGTTTTCACCATTGGATAGATTATTTCTCTTTATTTTATTTTATTTTTAAATTTTTTAATTTTTTAATTCTTTTAATTTTTTTAATTTTTGTAGTAGTGGATGGAGAGGGGTGAGGATAAGGATGCAAATAGTGGATTTGGAAGATATTGGATGGGTAATAGAGAGATGGAGGAATAATTTAAACCTCTAGTTCCATAGATGATATCCTTTGAGGAAGAGTATAATAGACCAAGACAATTGGAAGTATGCTCATAATGGTAGGTAGAATGATAGTTCTTGGATATGTATGTTCTTCATTCATAGGTTTGATACTAGGAGCTTGTGATTGCTGTTTATGGGTTACATATATTGTTGGCATGAGTTTATTGATGTTGTTGATACCTAGGAGGTATGGATGGTTGGATGTATTAGCATGTGTTGCAGATTTTATTTATCAACATGTGGGTTTTTACTTGGAAAAAAATTGTTTGGAGCAGGTTTGTTATCACTTGTATTTGATGCTTGTGTTCTTGGATTGGTGCATCTTCACCTTGGCATGTTCATTTTCTTCCATAGCTGGTACGTTGGAGGATGAGAGTTCTTGCTTGATATTATGGTCACTTTATTCTTATTATAGGTATCTTGATGAAGCACGAGAGCATGTTATAGATTCATGTGGTTTTATGTATGGGTTTGATGATATATTTAATGTATTGATCCCTTATGCAATGTATACAGCAAGTCAAAGAATGTTGGGATATGGTGTTTTACACTGCATAGGTAATGTCAAATAATATCAAGTCTATCAATAAACACTATATCAAGGTGTGATAAATGATCAATAATGAAGTACCAATAACAATAATAATGATCCACACATGCAACCCAAATAGTTCCATACTCTCTCACAACATGTTTCCACCATCCTCCCAAATCATATGAACATGAACCTTCAAGAAAGAACCATGAAGAGAGAAAACCTATAAACCATAACATGTCCTTCTACCAACACCTCAAAAGTGTAATGTTGTGTCAAGTATAATCTCCTAACAACCCCAAATGAGAAGCCTCAAAAATTCCCAAACCAACATTCAATCTACTAGATCAAACAAACATATGAATCATGTAAATTCCAACATGGATGTAAGTCTCTCTAATCAAGAAGATCGAACTCAAGTAACCATTCCCAAATCAGGAAATCAACCCATAAACCATCTCCTAAACTCCTCATAAATGAATGATAACATGAAATCAAATACATAAGGAGATAACCATGCCAAGCATCTCTCAAAATGAATCCTCTAGAACTAACCATCCATGGCTAAAGATCCATATCAATGAAAGATAAAATAATATAAATTCATGCTAACCAATCCTCAAATGAGTCTCCAAAATCAATCACCATGAATCTACTCAGTCCCGTGAGAAATAAAAGCATGAAACATAACACATCTGAAAGAAATAATGGTAAAATACCTCTCAAATGATAAATCATCGAGTAGACCAAGAGTGGGCAATGAGAATTCTCCTCTAGGACAACCAAGACATCATGACTCACTCCAAGAACAATCTACTCTATAGTTCCATCATGAACTCACATCTACACCTAGGTGAAAGTTCGTAGGTCTTTCTTATTGAAATGACCAAAGAGTAAATGTCTCAACCAAATGTCTCTAATCACCAGAGAGCTCCAGCCTCACCCATTTCTCCAAGTATCCATGAGCAACTATAAGAAATCAATACATTCCAAACTCCAAATGCAACATAGAGTCATCATGAAGTAATCAAGAAAATGATCATGTACCAAATACAAAGAGAACCACCAAGATCAATGTCAAATCTCCAATTACAAAATTAGGAACCTATCATGACAGAATGATCTAACCATCTCCTCTTAGGAGATCACAAGCACCAATACATACATCCTAGTCTCAAGAGAACATATAACATGCCAAACTCTAATTTGGAATCAAGAGTATATCATGACATAATAATAAACACACTCTAAAACAAGAAACCACATATCCAAGCACATGAATATAGCCATCACCAATGATGCATCCACCTCACTGCCAACAACTCCCACTAAACCATGATACCGAGCTACACATGGCATTATGACTACCATCTCGACTACCATCTCCTCCATGAAGATCATCCAGGTCTACACACACTCAACTAAAAATTTAGTAACATACAATTGAAACCAAGATCTCTAAGCCAAGAAGATACATACAACCGCCATCAAACCATCACAAAAACTAATCCAACACTGCCAAATCATCATTGTTAAAATCTCCCACTAAAAGTGTATAACCAATGAATGTACCAAGCTATCATGACATCATGATATGAGTCCCATCAACTAACTAATCAAGTACTCAAATCATCCATCCTCTCATCCCAAAACAACATACCAATGCACAAACGACCACAGACAAGGCCAACTAACAAAGTCTACAACAATAATGAGTTAAACCTAGTGCATATAAACAGCCCACATTTGAGTCATCCCACTGCAATCAATAGGTTGTGTACACCTACCAATCACACAACTCATAGATCCAACCACTATAACATGCAAACTCATCATCATATTAGTAAAATATAAACTAAGATATCAAAGAAGATAATCATGTAAACATCAAAACTCAAACACCAAATCAACCACATATTTGATTTTCCAACCATGTCCACAAATGAGTAACTAAAGACAAGGAACCATACAATTATCAAGGAGATAAGAACAACCCCCTAACACCAAACCAAACCACCACCAAACAACCACATACATGATCATGTCATGTCAATACATCAAATATACCTACATATCCATGACACCGTAATCATATCCATCATTATACCTGCACTCAACTATCACCCATACAAGACTCCAAGTCTCCACTTGTGTCAAACCGTGTCCTCAAAACCGAAGACAACATGTGTACCTATCACCATCAAAGTCCAACTCTCAAAAACACCTATAAACCTATACCAAGAAGCACCAAACTAATAATTATTTGTACCATCATAAATATCATATAAAAACATGTACTCCCTCAAGGTTTTGCCTCTTGACTCATCTAGATGGTCACACAAATACACCCCGAATCTCAAGCACCTACAAGTCATCAAAAAAGTACCAAACACATACAGCACCACAAAATGATAAACAATTTAATCCATTATGTATTACACTGCACATGCTCTCCAATACCTATTCAAAATCAAAAATTTGATTCTGTATGCAAAAGTTATGACCAAAACTATGAAAAGGAGAACATCTAGATTTTGGGCTCAAAAAATTGATCAAACATAAAATAAAAAGAAAACCAAACCTACAAAAATGTGTAGTTCTCAAAACCATCTTTCCAACGAGTATAAGAAGTCAAAAATCCGGTATTCTAGGTGAAATTTATGAAGTTTGAAAAAACATTTGATTTCAATATATGGGCAACTCTCAAGCAGACCCCACTGACTATTAAAACAATTTAATTTTAAAAATAAAAGTTTTTCAATAAATTTGGTAGTTATGTGCTTTATTTTTCTATTTTCAAAATTCTTAAGACTTTTTCATAGTGGACCCAACCACTCCATTTCAAAGCATTTAATTTTTTTAATTTCCTTTTAAAGACTTTAGCATCAATTAAAAGGTTTTAAGTTTTAATTTAAATATTTTCAAACATGGATGGTATAAATTTAAATGGTGGTAGTGGGTAAGGTGGGGTCGACCCTACAATACCTCGACAATGGTACTGACAGGGTCGAGGCGAGTGTGGGTCTATGAACCCGCAGCTACATGATTTTTATTATTATTATTTAAATTTTCATAAAGATTTTTAATAAATATTTTAGAATAAATTTTGCAGGTTTTTAATAAATTAAAAGGCCAAATAAAATGGAGCATTGGGCCTAGCTCTGTTGGCTAAAGCATCCTATTGCAGGAAAGAGGTCACGAGGTCTAGTCTCCCCACCGTCCTTGTGGTATCGGGAGGACCTGTCCCGCCAACATCACTGGTCACGTGAAAAAAGTTTACCAGGTGCATTGCAGTTTATAAGGGGGTGGATACCCAACCGATTCCTACAATCTAAAAAATAGTTGAATAAAATATTTTCTTGAGTTTTATTGTTTTAATATTTTTGACTTGCAATCAACCTAGATGGTCGTACGAGTAGGGTTGTGGGTTAAAAAAAATTGCCTTTTTTACAACTTCTCCAAAATAGGTTGAATTTTATGTCCTTTTTCATGTCTCAGGCCTCTTGGATACAATGGTGAGGTTCATTTTTTCTCAAGAGTTCATCCATGAAATTTCTTCTACAAAACCCTCATATGAAAATTCAAACCAAGAAACCCTCTTTGACCCAAATTTTGAAAACTTCAAATCTGCAATAAACTTCAAATATAACATGCATGTCCATGGCTTCAACTTTGCAAAAAACTCCAAACTAGGGTTATGTTGAATACCCAAGATACTGAGAGGGGGTTTGAATCAGTATCTTCTTAAAATTATTGAGCAAACACCATCCAATTACTCCAATGCATATAACAGTAAGAATGAGCAAGATAATTAACAGAATATAAAAGCACACAACACATGAACGCCAGGATTTTTACATGAAAAACCCAAAATGGGAAAAATCACGGTGAGGATTATCTCACAATATAGTATAATCGATTATAAGATATTACAAAGAGTGGCTCACTGCTAGGACTCACTGTCCAAAATGGGAGGATCACTTCCTACAAAGATATAATAACAAAATGGCTTACAGCCAAAATATGAACTAATAAAGTTACACCTAACAAGTGTTGATTCAGTTCTTTTGATGCTCAATAAAATCACATACCAGCAGACATATATTCACCTTTATTCGTATTCGCATTCATTTTATATCTTTCAATCTCAAAATCATCCAATATATATATCTAACTCATTCGCAAGCATCAATTAGGTCAGCCTAATTAGATGCAACCCTTATTCACCAAAAAGATAACCATTGGCTTCAAGAATGTACAAAATATTTCCAAAAATAATTCAAGCATGTAGCACGCTACAACATGTTGGCATGGACCAAAGATAGGTCAAAATTACATCTACAATACAAAAATTTATCCATTACAACATCAACTATACATTAGGTCGGCCAGAGATAGACCTAATAGCAAAATATAACAATAGAGTAATGCCAACTCATCGTACGAGCACCTGAACACGTGAGATTCTGAACTTACAAGCTTCCAACATCCAAAAACCATTTCCCAAAATCACAAGCAATGATAATTATCAGTGGAGGATTGCGTACCAAAATATCGAAGGATAGTACCTGCATACCAGTTCAAAATACCGGATCAACCCTGAACTTAAACTTGTAGTTGCAACTCATATAGCATGGTGACATCAATGACAACAAAAAATTTGCATGATGATATGTTCTTCTTCATTCTTCCAACAATCTCCCCCTTTGTCATTCACGGAAACATGTGCCAAAATAATTTAGAAACCTCCTATGTACTATACTCTCCCCTTTTCTCTCCATAACATTCTCTCCCTTTTCTCTCCCCTTTGACATCAAGGACAAAGGGCGGTCCAAAATTTATGAAAACTGAAAAACACTACCTAGAGGAAGGTGAGCCTTGAAGCTCTTTGAGAATAACTTTCTATGAAGCCTTGCCATTCTCCCAACTCTTCTTAGCAAATATCAGCATCCTGTTCAGATATTCTAGTTCCATCAAAATTTCTTTTGCATCATCCGGAGTACTAGGAATCAGATTGATCTTCTCTAATTTTTTTGCATTTTCCAAAGCATTGGCAACTGGAGTGTACTCCATTCTCACAACGTCACCTAGCTAACTGAATCTTTTGATGATATCCTTCTTCTGATTTGTAGAATAAATATTTTTTCTCTGTGAGCAGAGAGCATTCCAAGTTGTCATATCTCTATTTTCGGATGTACTGCAAGTACTGGAGATAGCAGTCAACTGGGACTCAATGGATTCCATGAGATCCTTGATATTTTGAGTGGTATCCGACCACTTAATGTAGTAAGCAAATATAGTATTTTCTTCAAACTCACAAGTCTGCACAACTTCCAGATTCTTTTCAACATTGGTGTATGCCAAAGCACACTTATCATGAAGTGCCAAGAGCCTTTTCTCAACCAATTTCTCTTCAACCTCTTGCCTTGTCTTCTCACCAAGTCCAGAGGCATATTCCTTAAAGGATTCCAATAGAAGTTTTAGATTCTCTACTAGAGTGAGAAGTATCCATTGATGTATCGGGGGTGGCCTCTTACAAAGATTTGATGGCATCATTAATAAGCTTTTTCCCCTTTTGATGTGTTTCCATAATTTCTCTTCCTTTGGATGCATGCAATACATCCCCTAACACCAATTTATGAATAGGAGAAATCTTATCCAGATCCACACTGCCTTGAATCATGGGGAGTTGTAGAAGTTCTGGAGGAATCATCAGCTGGAACCTGATCTGCTTGGATAACAAGCCTTTCAAAAAATCATCGTCGAAGGAGGATTCTTCGAGGGACCTTTGAGATTCTATGACCTGCCTTTGATCTTCTTCATTCTTCTCAGCAGATTCCCCAATTCTTTCTTCCTTTTCTTCTACCTTTTCTTCTTCCTATATTTTATCTTCTTCTCCTTTTCCATCTTCTTCTTTTTCATCTTTATCTCTTTCTCCTTCATCCCTTTCACCTTCATCTCTATCCTTTTCTTCTTTAGTATGCTCCAGAGGGACAACATCATGCTTCTGTGATTCAGCTTCTTGCTCATTTTGTTTCTCTATCTCTGAAGGATCATTTGTAACTGTGTGTATGTAAATAATGTGAATAAGAAAATAAAACTATACCACACACCAATGAAACATTATATCAAGGAATTCAAATGATAATCAAACTAAGACAACAATTCCTCAATGACGTCTCATTGTCCTCTATATCCAAGGATTCTTTAAGTCATTTTTGCTCTTAGATTGTATGTGCACATGACTTTCCAAATGACAACCTGAAGAATGAGAGATGCTAGAAATGCAAGATATGTTTCCTACATTACATGATAATGAATTAGTTGTAGATGATAAGCAAAGATAATAATGTTTTTATGGTATTGTTATATGAAAATGATATGATGAAAATGTTGTAATTAATATGTTGCTAATGAAAATGCCATGATTAAACTACTTGATGTTAAAATTCTAATACTAAAATGCTCACTAAAATGACAATGCTAATTAAAATTATGTAGAGTGTAATTGCTACAAATGCTCAGCTCTCTCTCTTGCTGTAAATGAGGGCCTATTTATAGATTTTCCAAGGCATGAGCCTAGGTGGTAGGAATCAACGATATGGATTCGATCTAGAGAGATGAATGGTTGAAGATGAAGAGGTTAGAGAGAAAATGGTAAGTGTGTTCCTTGCATAAGAACAAACTGCCAAGTGTGAAGAGGAATCAAATGGAGATGAAGGCCAAGTGTCCCAAATTAGTTAGAATTTGTTGATGATAAATTCCAAATTAAATATTAGAAATATTTAATTCTTGAGACACGTGATGAGGTGGAAGGTGGGAAGAAGTTATTAGAAATGTGCTCAAATTTGAATTTAAAATTCAAATTTAGTGAGAGGAAGTTAATTAAATAAAACAAACTAATTAAATTTGTTCATTTAATTAAGATATGAAGAAAATGATGTAGGATAGAAAGAATTAGAGAAAATGAACTATATAAATATATTTTTTAATTTATTTATAAGTAGAAGAATTAAATATTATTAATTAAATAACTTGTATTTAATTAATTCTTCAGACCAAATTTGAGTGTATACAGTAACACCTATATCCAGAGGGATATTTGCATCATTTGTTTTCAATGGAATGTCTGTATTACCTGTACTAGAAGGAATGTCTTCCTTAACCTCTATAGAAACTTATTCTCCTGACTTAGGTGCAGAACCGGATGGGAGTGCACCAAGCATGCAATATTTCTCATCCATATCCCTGATTTCTTTTGTAGTTTCTTTCCTTATTTTCTTTATCTACTTCTTGTCCTTTGGCATCAAGGTGTTTACTCTTTTCTTCATCTGGAACATATTTGAGCATATCTTCTTCAAGATTTCCAAATCATTTGGGGTCAAAGAGGACCTAATTTTCTCAAATGCATCATTTCTTATCTTCTCTTCCAACTCAACAGCCTCTGAACTTATTTTCATCAGGGCTTCCCATAATTTTCCAGGCACATTGTTCTTGACATAATACCAACTAACTTCCAAAGTGATAACATACTGAATAATAGTCAAAATTAATGTTTTTTTATCCTCTCTACCTGCTTGATCATAAATTTATGATGTAGGTTGCAGCATATCTTCAAAATTTATCAGGTTATTTACCAAAGCCTCTGATCTAAGAGGGGAACCAAGTCTTACCAAAGAGGCTTTTTGTTCTTCTTGGTCTGGAGATACCTCTTCTGATAGCTTAGCCTTCTTTCATTCTAATTTAGTGTGCACATGAACACCAAAATCCTGTTCTTCATCTTCTTCAAAGGATGATACATAATTAAATATTTTAGAACCAAAACTTGCTTCCTATGAAGCACCTTCACCAGAGGACATGCTTCCTCTCTTCTTTCTTACCAATTTTTCTACAGGGTCTTCCTCCTCTTCCTCTTGTTCTTCAGTGATGCTAAGGCTATTTTCCCTTGTAGCCTTTTATTTTATACCCCTTTTGAATGGTGCCACCGGAGGGGCCTCTTCCTTTTCCCATACCTTGTAGCAAGTCCAGAGGGAGTCAGACCTTTATCTTTACCAGGACAACTGGGCTCTACCTTTACTGTTGCAAGGCTAGAAGTTGGTTTTAAAGGAGCAGTCATGTCGGATCTCCTTAGACCTGATGTTTCTCCATTCTTATACTCTCCCAAGGCTCTTACTTGTGCAATTTTTTCATCAATGAAGCCAAAATTTCTAATCATTTCATCTACCTTCTTTCTTATCACAAGCTTCTTATGCTCCAAGTGGACTTCCATAGATTTTTCTGCATAAATACCAACTCTAGGTTCATTGGTATCTTTCGAAATTTTCAAAAAAACTTGTACATAGCCTTCGACTTCATCCTCTGTAACCTCATACCCCAAAGTTTGAATCCATACAATTTGTGGTTCAACAACTTCAATCATGCACACATCAAAGGAGACATGAAATATGATATCATCCTTATACTTCTCAACAACTTTATTTGGAATCCTTTCTCTTTTGTTCATGTTGCTTTTGAAAATAGAAAAGAATGTTGTTAGAGAATTATCTCGACCCTTCAAATCACCCAAATTGTGCATATAATCAAAATTTTGATGTGCAACAAGCCTTGATGTATCCCAAATCAGCACATCATCTCTTCTATGAAGTCTTCTAAGAAATTAGAACGGCAAACAAACAATCAAGGAGCCAAATTTACATGCATATTTATTCTCCTTGGTCATCTTTAGATTCTCAAACAAATTTTGTCAAAGAAGTTCAAACAAATCATAATCAGCACCATTAGTTTCCATGTCATACCCAATGTATATAGATGTAGCAGACACCGAGTTTTCCCTATTTGTGAATTAGATCTTGTGTTTGATCATTATAGCTGCATACTTCACAACAAGATTAGTAATAGGCTTCGTTGCAAGATCCCTTCTATCAAATGTAGCTCTAATGAGTTCCATCACCACTTCATTCTTCATAGAACTCAACATCGGTACTGGTCCGGTATCACAGAGTTTGATAACTACTTTAATCACTTCCTTAGTTATAAGATGAGGTATTTCAGTCCACAAAAACTTTTCATGCATTCTGCTGAGATTCGGTTTAACATATTTATCATCAATAGTGGAGATGAAGTTAGGAAATTAATTCCATCGATCCAAATTCTTTGCAACAATATTTGAATACTCGGGTGTTATCAAGAAATCATCCCCGGTGAGCTCATTCTGCCAAATGTCTATCAATTTTCTATGATTATATTCCTCGGTTTTAACTTGAATGTACATCCTAGTGTCTTCAGTGGGCATGACACTGTGAGGAATCAATGAGAAGGTGCCTAGAGGGTTGTCTTCAAAAACCTTCATAAAATATTTATTATCGGATGGTCTAGGTCTTTCCATCACATTTACGACTACAACAGTTGCCATTCTTCAACAAATCAATCTCATGATTTCAAAAATATGATTCACACAAACCCACAACAGTATAGAAGAATAAAGTACCTTTTTTCCTTCGTGAAAAATCAAAACTAGGGTTTTACAACTCACTCTCCAAATCGCCTCAAGAATGCTCCAAATCACTCTCCAATTTCTTCAAATATACAAGTGATTAAAATTCCTTACAAATCCACTTTATAAACCAACGATTTGCCCTAATTCGCATTAAATGCAAATTTCAAAAAGTTGGTAAAAAACCTTCTTTACTGCATAGAAAACCCTAATTTACTCTGCAAATGATCATTCCTACACATTCTCTTTCGGTTCCTTTTGCATAACCTTTGTTTATCCATTCCTTAAAAACTATCTTCGTGCCAAAGACTGACACACCAAATATCTAGGGGGTTTGAACAATTTTATGTTAAAGCTCCCCTTAAGACCATGTTGGATCTAATTCTTAGAGGAATTGTCTGCACCAAATGGGACAGCGGACGCATTTGATGTTTCTAGATCTTCTTTCATTTTCCATATCTTATTCATTTCTTTCTTAACTCATTCTTGTTAATTGTCTTCACTAGTTCATTCTTCTTTACCAGATCAGATTGCTTTCCCCCTTTACTTCTGCATACTCTTGAAATGTGTTTAGGTTTATTGCAGTTGTAGCAAACAACATTTTTTTGATTTGTCTGACCTCCATTAAACCTTGATCTACACTGAATTTCTTTGTGTCCAAACTTATTACATGTATAGCAATAGCCAACAAAATATTGATTCATTTTACCTCCATTAAACCAATTCATCATCTGAGTTATAAATTCACTAGCTCTATGTCCAACTTTCTTGCATGCAAAACATTGTCTAGAGAAGGATCCAACATACTAATTTATTCTACTTCTACACTCCATTACCTTGTGACCAAATTTCTTGAATGAAAAATAAACATCATTGAAAGATGGATACCATTGATCATTTGGTTGTTTGATAGGTGGTCTTCTAGCAAAGCTTCTTGGATTCTTTGTTTGTTTTCTTTTATTTTGAGTCTTTTGATTATTCACAGTGTTTGAGGTCTCCATAGCCTTTGAAATTTCACCTACTTCCAGTCTCAAACCACCTTTGTCTTTAGTTGGTTTATGTACTACAATTAATTCATCAAGCTTAGTGGAGCTTGTTTTGAAACTATCTTCACAGACTTTTTATTTTTCCAGATCTGATCTCAAGTTTACCACTTCTTGTTCAAGCCTTGAGAATTCATCAGACTTTCTTTGCACCACTGCATTCAAACAATCTTCAATTCTCTTATTTTCCTCTACTTGCACCTTCAATCTGGTGATCTCTTCATTTGCTTTTTTTAATTGCTCACTCACGTCTCTATGACTTTCTTTGAATTTCTTCATTTGCTCTTTCAATTTTCGGATGCATTCATTTGCCTCATCAATATTTTCTTTCAAATCTTTGTTTTCACTTTCAGCCTTGTCAAGATCTTCAAAAACAACCTAGATTTCATCTTCATCATCCATTTGTTCAATCTTCAATATTTTCCTCAAGTTGGTAGGCTTCTTCAAAGGAACCAAGCTCTAATACCAATTGTTGAATACCCAAGATACTGAGAGGGTGGGGTGAATCAGTATCTTCTTAAACTTATTGAACAAACACCATCCAATTACTCCAATGCATATAACATTAAGAATGAGCAAGATAATTAACATAATATAAAAGGACACAACACATGAACACCAGGATTTTTACATGGAAAACCCAAAATTGGAAAAACCATGGTGAGGATTAGCTCACAATATAGTACAACCAGTTATAAGATATTACAAAGGGTGGATCATTGTCATAACTCACTACCCAAAATGGGGGGCTCACTGCCTACAAAGGTATAAAAAAAATGGCTTACAACCAGAATATGAACTAATAAAGTTACACCTAATAAGTATTGATTCAGTTCCTTTGATGCTTACTAAACTTGCATACCAAAAAAGATATATTCGCATTTATTCGTATTTTCATTCATTCTATATCTAACTCATCTGCAAACATCAATTAGGTCGGCCTAATTAGATGCAACCCTTATTCACCAAAAAGATAATTGTTGGCTTCAAGCATGTAAAAAATATTTCCAAAAAAAATACAAGTGTGTAGCATGCTACAACATGTTGGCATGGACCAAAGATAGGTCACAATTACATCCGCAATACAAACAATAATCCATTACAACAACAACTATACATTAGGTCAGCCAAAGATAGACCTAATAGAAAAATGTAACAACAGAGTAATACAAACTCATCGTACGAGCACCTGAACACATGATATTCTGAACTTACAAGCTTCCAACATCCAAAAACCATTTCCCAAAACCGCAAGCAACGATAATCATTAGTGGAGGATTGTGGACCAAAATACCAGAGGATAATACCTGCATGCTGGTTTAGAATACTGGATCATTAACCTTGAACTTAAACTTGCAGTTGCAACTCATATAACATGGTGATGTGACATCAATGAAAACACAAAAATTTCATGATTATTTTTCTTCTTCATTCTTCCAATAGGTTATAAAAAAAAATCCCATCAACCATGAAAGCTTTGATACCACTTGCTAAGAAATAATGTATTCAACTCACATTCTTAATCCATTTCCTACATAACCCCATGAGAGATAAACATGAAAACAAGTAACCATAATGCATAGATCAAATAGACAAGCCATAAGATAACACAAGATATACCTTGGTAAAACCCTCAAGAGGGAGAAACCCAGCCTCTAAAAGCATCCATACTCCATCATATTATTCAGCAATAAAGTAATACAAGAGTTACAATGAATACCTCTAAAGCATCAAGCCTCTCAAGGTATCCTCATGTGTCCAAGCATGAATCCACACATCACATGCCATGATTCACATATGAACTCCTCAAAAAGATTCAATAATGACAGCCCACACAACCAGCCAACCTTAACCACTAAACATGTGCTTTCTTTTATAGATTCAAGCTCACACAAATACAACCAAGTGGTAATATAAAACCATGTGAACACAAAACCACTAATAAATTATTTAATATTGCGTAATAAGTTTTCACTTTTTAAATATTTCTCTAGTATTAAATTATTATCACATGTCTCCCACACATTAAATTATAATGCAATGTTATAATACAACATAAAGTGGTCCCCAAATAATTACCCAATGTGATTAACCACACCACCTAGGTGCATCACAACTAAATAATTATTTAATTACAACATTATAATATAATATTTTGTGCAATGGTGTACAACACCATATCCCAACAATTATAACCCAAGGCCATAAGAATTCATTTTTTAATATGAAGGGGTTCTAAGATTCCTTGGTCATGGAGGCCTCACCATTTGCCTTGATAGTGCATATTTTGACAAATATTTTTGACAATAGGATAGTTGTTGTTTTGGAAGCAAGATGTGTGTTCATTTTTATGTAGATATGAGGTGGAGGGAATTATAGTTTTTTGGAGGAAATTGAATTGGATGAAGATGGAGGAACCAAGTTGATAGGTGTGGGGTTCATGGGTGTGTTGGATGGGAGTGATGGGATATTAAGAAGGATAAGGATCATGCGAGGGTTTAGGAGGGATGGTAGGGTCTTGAGATGGAAGGGTATAATTATGTGGAGTGGGAGGGATGATTTGATCTTGAGATGGAAAGGGTCATGAGATGGATTGGAATTGATGTTTGATATTGATTTGGGATGGGTTTATGAGATGGGGTGGAAGGGATGTTTCAATATTGATTTGAGAGGGGATTATGAAATGTGGTGGGAAGGATTATTTGATATGTAATTAGAGGATAATTCATGGTAGCATGCTTTGGAGTAAGGAATTGGCATAGTTGAATGTGTTTAGAGGAAATTGGGGAGGATGGAATATTGGTGCTAGCAGTGAGTGCATGAATGGACTCTAGGATTGGTGCGCATGGATGGAAGAAATATTTTGGATGTTTGTGGATGTAATATTTGATGTGCTTGAAGGATTGGAGTAATTTCATAGATTTGAGAGATGGGAGGTAAGGAAATGGAGATGGATGAGTGATATGAAAATATTACATAACTTTTGTGTGCATGGAGATTGAGGCTCCTTTGCTAATATTTCTTGGATAGAATATCTAAATATATGAGATAAAGTGGATTTTTAGGATTGGGATGATGTGGATTGAAAAATGTGGCAAATGAGGAAGCGGAATAAGAATTGGAGGCTTCAACGGATTGTTGATTGAGGATAAGGATAAGGATCTTGAAAAGGAGTTAGAGATGGATATTTGGGATGTGGATGGGGTTTGAGGGGAAATATAGATGGAGGGTTGGTTTCCATTTTTAAAGAAAGGGGAAGAATGAATAATAGCAGATAAATTAAGATTTGATGGAGATGAGGGGGTGTAATTTTTGCAACAATACGTAGGAGGTGTCTAACCATGACATATTTGTCTTGGTTGAAGTGATAAGTGAGGATGAAATTGAAAAGGTATTTTAGATTAGTAGGTTCCTAGATCATATGGATTGTGTATGGAGAGAGCTTGTCTTGGTCCATAACACTTAGATCAGTATTATGGATGGTTGGATGAGATTAGGGATCGATTATTTAAATTTTTTATTTTGGATTTGATTAAGCTCAAATTTAGGATAAGATGATTGGAGTGAATGAATGATATGATTATTTGGAGATTAGGATATGGTTGATGTAGGATTAGAAGATGATTTTTGATTAGCTTTGGGATGGTGATTTTGATTTATAATAATTGGATTAGAAGACTAGATATTGATAGATAACTTATTGAGATTGAAGATGAATTTAGATGTAAACTTGGATTGGAATAAATATTCGATAAAGACATGGTTTGAGGATAGAAGATGAGGATGTAGAATTTGGTTGTGGAAGAATGTTTGGAAGATGAGACTTTGGGATTTAGTTTTTGGATGAATATGAATATTACAAGAAGGGGATGATGGATAGAAGGTTGAGTAAGAAAGTTGGATGTTGATTTTGACAGAGGATGAAAAGTAGAATGGAGGATTAGAAGTGTATTGGGGATTTAGAATAATGGGACTTAAGGAAGAATATGAAGGATAAAATTATATTTGGATTGAAATGGAGTAGGTTGGATTAGGATGTGGATGAATACATGAGGGTGAGGTCATCAAAATTTAAAATTTTCCACTGAATTATGTATGTGTTGAAGAGGAGAGTGAAGCTGCTAAAGTAGAAAGACAAAGGGTAAGTTAGATTGTATATGGGTATATATTTGATTTTGAGATGGAGGAGGTTGGATTGGATGAATTTGGGTGGTTGGGATGTATGAGGGGTTGGATTGGAAGAATGAATGAGGTATTTAATGAAAATATTAGATGGTTGAATTTAAGATGAAGGTTTTTTCTTGACTAAGGGTTGGATTTTAAAGCACACCAAATAAAAAAATTGGTTTGAGGATTTGGAATAATAGGTATGTATTAATTTTGAACAAGAAGACATCCAATTACATGTACAATCCTAAATTATTCAAGTGGGAGTGACACATAGTGTGGGACCATAGTAGAATTAACTACTAACCATGTGAGGAATAGTTAGAGAAAGAAACATTGCATATAAATATATTACCAAGTATGGCCAAAGGCTTCACCCAAGGATAGTTTTATATCAACACATAAAGGTACTCATGAGTAACTTTAAGGGGTGATCCACTTTCACCACACTAAGAGATGGCTTAAAAGTCTTAAGCTAGAATCAACAAGGTTGCTAGGGAGTCCTTTGAATACCTCTATAGTGTAGAAAAAAGTATCCCTTTTTCACACTTAATTTGGGAATAATTAATGTTAAAATGAGCTTATTTATGCCTTGATTTAGTGTTGTAATGTTTTATACACATTCACATTAATTTTAGGGCCCTTTTAACTAAATAGACCTAATTTTGCCCTAATTTAGTGTTGTACAGTATATTTATTTACATCTTCACACTAAGTTTTGGGCCCTCTTTCATTTATGACCTTAACATCTTCATTAGTAGGTAGACCCTTTATTATGCATCTCAAGGCTTATTTCAACTGAAATCTTGAAAAATTCAATAAATGCATTCAATATTCTAATCCCCTGATATTTCCTCGGCCTGAAAAGCTAGGGTAGGACCCATACGCCACCTTGGGTGTATAAGTCCCCCTATGTGGGCCCCATATGCCACCTTGGGTGTATGAATCCCCCTAGGTGGGACCCATACGCCACCTTGGGCATATGAGTCCCATTTGGCCCCTTTTTAGGGTTTTGAGCAGGAAATCAAGGTTTTCAATTCAAATTTTGTGAATGTCAGAATTTGGGATCTAATAAATGATAAAATAGATGGGCTGCCTCTATAATTAAGGTTTCAGATAATTATTTCACCTATAATTTTTGAGAAAATCATCCTAATATTTCACAAGAGTATTATAGAGTATTCAAGAGTATTCAATAAGGTATTTAAGGAAAATTTGTAGAAGATTGTTGTAACAAACAAGATACATTATCATGTCAAAGTCTTGATGCATCATGCATGTGGTTCTGAGCTAATATTGTGATGCAATGTTCAATATCAACTCAAGTATTCAAATACATTATCTTCCATTAAGAATCATGATCAAGATCTATATCCATTGAGGTCACTTCATGCTTGGTTGCGGATCTAGAAGGTTTCAAACAAGGTTCTATTGTTTCATCTTATGTTTCATGTTTCATTTCATTTATTCTTCATTTCTCCTTAAGGTTTGATTACCAAAATGGGGTTTGACTAAGGAAAACCCCCATTCCCTAACAAAACAACACTTTTTCTCTCTCTTTGTATGTTGCAGATTTATAGGTTGAAGAAAAAGTGGATTTGAAGCCTTCAAAAGTACCAAAATTGTAAAGTTGCTAAAGTTGCAAAATTTGTCATAAGAAGTTGTCAAGGCCCACGGAAACTCGAATCTAAAGCAATATATCCAACTTATTTACATGAAACCAATGGGAGAGTATTTATTTAATCCATCTTAAGAGGCTACAAAGTTTCGGTTCAAAAAATCTACTCCTAGGACACTTTTCACATTTTTGAAACACTTTGCAATAGTCTGGGCGTATGATTCCCAATACATCATTTTTGCTAGTCTTAAGCAGATCTAGAATAGTCATCAAGAGATTCTAGATCTTGCCTAGAAACTCTAGACAGACTAGGACTAAATCGCCCATCCTAGCGTATCAGTACCAATGAGCTTCAAACAGCAGATTTTCAAGGTTGCTTGTTTTGACCTCTCCAGGTGTTTCTTTGTTCATTCTTAGTTCTTACCATTTTCAGGTCATATAGTTATGTTTCACATTGGCATTTTCTTAGTGGTAACCCCTAATCATTCCCTCCCTGAGTTTCTGATTGAAGATAAGTACCTAGGGACCATCTCCTCAGATTTATTATGGTGAGCGGCATGCATTTGTAGGAATCTCGCTTACAGGATCCTCATCGCATGTGAAATGCATATCATTTTTTCTTAGGACTACTGAACAAATAGTCAAGTCAAGAAACCTTGTCAGAATTGTTAATTTTGTGCAACCCTAATCAAGCTTCATTCATATGGGTGGTGAGGTTTCTTATAATGCTATCCAAATAATAGGAGAACAATTTTTCCTAGATCAAAATAAAACTACCATTTACAACATTAAAACATCATTTTGTGTCTGTTTCAATTTGATGAAAAGTGTTTCGCTTAATCAGGGATTCTAATAGTGTAATTTCAAATTTGCATTTACAAGATCTTATTTTTAGACATAAGCACAGATTTAGAATCTAAAAATTCAGGTCCCATTCGCAACTAAATAGGTGCAAGTTGCAGAAAGAAAAAACAGTCACTAAGTGTTAGGCATTCATTTACAGTGGCCTAGAACAAAAATTTGGGCCGAGTGAAAATGTTGAGGTGAATTTGTTAGAAGAAGATGATGGATTCTGGATGGAAGAAGGCAAAGGAGAAAAGAGAAAGCTTCAAATGTATGTGAAAGGATACAAGCTTTGGAATCCTATGACTAGTAAGGTGATTGTGCTACAACAAATGAAAAAGAAAAGGAAAAAGATGTGAGCAGGGAGAGCTGATAGTTCGGAAGAAGAGGAAGAACAACCTCAACCTAGCCCTTGAGGAGATCCATGAGAGAAAGAAAGCAACCAGAAAGGTTTGGTTATTCTATGTTAGATTCCAGTTGTGCTTTTGCTTTGATTACTAACACTGATGAGCCTAGATCTGTGAAAGAGGCTTTGGGCATGGAAGATGCAGGTTCCTGGATTGAGGCTATGGATGATGAGATGGCTTCATTGGAGAAAAACAAAACTTGGGACCTTGTACCTTTGCCTAAAGGGAGAAAATCTGTTGGCTGTAAATGGGTGTTCAAGAAGAAATTCTGTGCAGATGGCAGTGTTGAAAGGTACAAAGCTAGATTGGTTGCAAAGGGGTATTCACAGGTAGAGGGAATAGATTATGGTGAAATATTCTCTCCTGTTGCAAAGTTGACATCCATTAGATTTCTGTTATCTCTTGCTGCATCATATGATTTAGAGATAGAACAGATGGATGTGAAGACAGCTTTCCTTCATGGTGATTTGGAGGAAGAGATTTATATGTCACAGCCTGAGCACTACATTGTTAAAGGTAATGAATCCTTAGTTTGCAGATTAAAGAAATCTCTATATGGTTTGAAGCAATCTCCTAGGATGTGGTACCTTAAGTTTGATGCCTTTGTGTTGTCAATTGGATTTGTAAGATCGAAATCAGATCATTGTGTTTATTTCAGAGTTGAAAATGATCGCCTTCTTATTGTTGCATTATATGTTGATGATATGTTGCTGTTTGGGAAGGGTAAGGGTATGATTTCTGATTTTAAATCTCAGTTGTCAGCACAGTTTGAGATGAAAGATCTTGGGGCAGCAAGGTACATCTTGGGTATGGAAATCAGTAGAGACAGGTCTAACAGAAAACTCTGGTTGAGTCAGAGTAAGTATGTGAAGTCTGTGTTGGACAGGTTCAGCATGGCAGATTGTAGACCACTATGTGTTCCTGTTTCAATGGGAACAAAGTTATCTGTAGATGATTGTCCAAAATCTCCTAGTGAGGTGGAGGACATGAGTAGAGTACCTTATGCTAGTGCAGTTGGCAGTCTTATGTATGCTATGGTCTGTACTAGACCAGACATTGCCCAAGCAGTGGGAGTCCTAAGCCGGTTTATGGCTAACCCTGGACGGGTACATT
Organism: Sequoiadendron giganteum; assembly: GCA_007115665.2. Classification (NCBI taxonomy): domain Eukaryota; kingdom Viridiplantae; phylum Streptophyta; class Pinopsida; order Cupressales; family Cupressaceae; genus Sequoiadendron; species Sequoiadendron giganteum. The sequence goes on from CM021110.1 coordinate 201,983, forward strand.
GGGATGCAGTTAAGCGAGTATTCAGATATTTGAGGGGTACATCAGATTACTCCATATGTTACCATGGTAACTCTTCTGGATCTCCACATTCAGTTTGTATTCGTGGATTTGTGGATTCAGATTGGGCAGGTGATATTAACAGCAGGAGATCCACCAGTGCTTATGTTTTCACTATGTTTGGTGGTGCCATCAGTTGGATGAGTAAGCGACAACCTGTGGTTGCTTTGTCCACTACAGAAGCTGAGTACATGGCTGCTACTCATGCTTGTAAGGAAGCCATTTGGCTTAGGAGATTGTGTTCTGATGTTGGTGTTGATGCAGAACAGATTACTATTTGGTGTGACAGTCAGAGTGCTATTTGCCTTGCGAAGAATCCAACTTTCCATGCCAGAACGAAGCACATTGATGTGCAGTTTCACTTTGTGAGAGATATGGTGGAAGATGGAAAGATAAATTTGGAGAAGGTAGATACTGTGAAGAATGTTGCAGATGCATTAACGAAACCAGTGGGCACTGTGAAGTTCAGATGGTGTTTGGAGTCTATGGGCCTTTTGGCCTATAGCGGTTAATTCCTGTTATGTTCCTATTGCTCTTACAAGGTGTTCGACAAGTGGGAGAATGTTAGGAATAAGGTGTCTCAACCTTGGATAATTCCTATTCTTATTATTTGTTTTGTAAAATGTATTTCTTTCAAATAATGTAATTAAGTGTGAGTGTACATGTCTAGTTTGCATGTTGATGTGTCACTCCACTTAATGTGTCGGCATCTTGAATTGTGTGTAAGGAGATCATGGCTGAAACGGTTATGAGGATTCCTATGACACGTAAGAGCTATGTCTGGAAGATTCAATGAAGGTGAAGACATGTGGCAATTGACTGAAACCCAAGAATTTTCGGAGAACCCTAGTTATCTTGGAAGTTGAAAAAGGGAAGGATGATATAAGGTTTTTAGGGTTGCGAAGATGTGATGTAGTGTATTGTTGGAGTTTTTTCATGCTGCCGCATTTTGTCTTCAAGAGTTGGAAATCTCCTGAAAGAACTTGCATTGCAAGTGTGTTGTATTGTGTTGAAGATAATACATTGTGCAGGTTTTGGAGTGCTGGGGTTTTTTACCGAAAGGTTTTCCCCAGGGTAAATCATTGTGTCATTCTTCATTTTCTGTATGTATGGTATATTGCTGCAATATCTTTGTTAAGTAGATTAACGAATCTGAAATTGTAAGGGTTTAAAACGAATTTGCACCATACTTTCCTTAAGAGATTAGTGTAGGAAGCTATTTCCGCACCTGAGTTTCCTTACAACTAAGAGATGGCTTAAAAGTCTTAAGCTAGAATCAACAAGGTTGCTAGGGAGTCCTTTGAATACCTCTATAGTGTAGAAAAAAGTATCCCTTTTTCACACTTAATTTGGGAATAATTAATGTTAAAATGAGCTTATTTATGCCTTGATTTAGTGTTGTAATGTTTTATACACATTCACATTAATTTTAGGGCCCTTTTAACTAAATAGACCTAATTTTGCCCTAATTTAGTGTTGTACAGTATATTTATTTACATCTTCACACTAAGTTTTGGGCCCTCTTTCATTTATGACCTTAACATCTTCATTAGTAGGTAGACCCTTTATTATGCATCTCAAGGCTTATTTCAACTGAAATCTTGAAAAATTCAATAAATGCATTCAATATTCTAATCCCCTGATATTTCCTCGGCCTGAAAAGCTAGGGTAGGACCCATACGCCACCTTGGGTGTATAAGTCCCCCTATGTGGGCCCCATATGCCACCTTGGGTGTATGAATCCCCCTAGGTGGGACCCATACGCCACCTTGGGCATATGAGTCCCATTTGGCCCCTTTTTAGGGTTTTGAGCAGGAAATCAAGGTTTTCAATTCAAATTTTGTGAATGTCAGAATTTGGGATCTAATAAATGATAAAATAGATGGGCTGCCTCTATAATTAAGGTTTCAGATAATTATTTCACCTATAATTTTTGAGAAAATCATCCTAATATTTCACAAGAGTATTATAGAGTATTCAAGAGTATTCAATAAGGTATTTAAGGAAAATTTGTAGAAGATTGTTGTAACAAACAAGATACATTATCATGTCAAAGTCTTGATGCATCATGCATGTGGTTCTGAGCTAATATTGTGATGCAATGTTCAATATCAACTCAAGTATTCAAATACATTATCTTCCATTAAGAATCATGATCAAGATCTATATCCATTGAGGTCACTTCATGCTTGGTTGCGGATCTAGAAGGTTTCAAACAAGGTTCTATTGTTTCATCTTATGTTTCATGTTTCATTTCATTTATTCTTCATTTCTCCTTAAGGTTTGATTACCAAAATGGGGTTTGACTAAGGAAAACCCCCATTCCCTAACAAAACAACACTTTTTCTCTCTCTTTGTATGTTGCAGATTTATAGGTTGAAGAAAAAGTGGATTTGAAGCCTTCAAAAGTACCAAAATTGTAAAGTTGCTAAAGTTGCAAAATTTGTCATAAGAAGTTGTCAAGGCCCACGGAAACTCGAATCTAAAGCAATATATCCAACTTATTTACATGAAACCAATGGGAGAGTATTTATTTAATCCATCTTAAGAGGCTCACAAAGTTTCGGTTCAAAAAATCTACTCCTAGGACACTTTTCACATTTTTGAAACACTTTGCAATAGTCTGGGCGTATGATTCCCAATACATCATTTTTGCTAGTCTTAAGCAGATCTAGAATAGTCATCAAGAGATTCTAGATCTTGCCTAGAAACTCTAGACAGACTAGGACTAAATCGCCCATCCTAGCGTATCAGTACCAATGAGCTTCAAACAGCAGATTTTCAAGGTTGCAAACCTTGTTTTGACCTCTCCATTCTTCCAGGTGTTTCTTTGTTCATTCTTAGTTTATTGTTCTAATTTAAAGTTCCATTTTCTAGGTCATATAGTTATGTTTTCACATTGCTTTAATTTCCTTATTTCTAAGCATTTTCTTAGTGGTGAACCCCTTTTAATCACACGTAAGGAAGCCTCCCTAGTAGCCCTTTCCTCAATTGAGTTTCTTGATTGAGGAATCTCTAGGGTTTCCTAATGAACTATAAGTGAAATAGGAGGTCCTAACTCCCCTTTATGTGTACCATCTCCTAAAAGGTGGAGCACCCTATTTCCTACGATTTATTTTGGTGAGCCCAACCTTTGAATACTTGCATTTCTGATTTGTAGAACATTGTAGTCCTAGATCTCGCTTACATTAACTTTGCATTAGATCCTACATTAGTTAATTTGAATTTAGGGCTTCTAAATCTTGCATTAGTGAAAGTGCATATAGGTTGCATTTTTGCATCTTAGATCATTCAATTTCACTGAAATTCTACAATTACAAATAGTCAAGTCAACATACAACTTAGAAACCTTAGAAACAACTCAGAATTTGTTGAATTTTGTGCAAAAACCCTAATCTGGGACTCATTCACCCCTATGGGTGATTTATTCCATGTACAGGTGCTTTTCCTAGGTTTCTTATAATGCTATGATGTTTTGTTTTCAGTGTTTGAACCTTCCAAAAACCCTAACTAGGACTCATTCACCCATCTGAACAATTTAATCCTAGATCAGACCTAAAACTACCATTTACAACATTAAAAACATCATTTTTGTGTTGTTTGTTGTTTTTAGATAACTGTTTCAATTTGATGAGTTTATGTTTCATTTATTTCATTTTATCTAGCTTAATTCAGTTCATTTTTTTGGATTCTAGATAGTGTAATTTCAAATTTGCATTTACAACATCTTATTTTTAGATTGTTGCATAGTGTAATCAGCAAATTACACTATTTAGAATCTGAAAAATTGCATTTCCATATTTCATTCTAGGTCAATGCATTGCATTCTAAATCTCTTTCTATTTTGGGTTTGCACGCTAATTTTGTATAGGTTTATTTTTAAAAATGTTAGTTACTTTCTTTTCCAAGTTTGCAAAGAAAAAGTTAGTCAATAAGCATGTTAGTCATTCATTCAATACATTACCTAGTTATGAGAGTCTCTTAGTGCAAGAGAGTGAAAATGTTGACAGAATCCCTCATATCTCTCCTATTTGTGGGAATGATGTGATAGAAGAAGATGAAATCATAGACAATCATGATAATCATAGTTTCTCTTCTCCTAATACCTATCCTACAAGTGACGAAGGTATTTCAGTGTTAGAAGATGCACTCATTAAGAATCATGACAATGTTCAAAGCTCATCTTCTATAAACCCTCCTACATTGGCAAATATTATGGCACAAGAGAATGAGACCATAGACACATTTCTAAACATCACCTTACCTAACTTCCATTCATCTCTTGCTTGTGATAATGATTTAGTGAAAGACGATGTAATTGTAAGAAATCATGACAATCATATTATTTGTGAGGAGTATATGTTGGTGTTAGATGATCAAATATTTAAGATCTATGACAACCCTATTTATTTTTCTTCCCCTACGTATCCTATTTTGGAAGAAATTATGGGACAAAGGAATGTAATCATATATGACCATGATAATCGTACTTATTTTTCTCCTAATATCTCTCCTATTTGCGAAGAAGATATTTTGGCATTAGAAGATCAAACCAATGAGAGTTATGAGTCCTATTTGTCTCTCTTCCTCTAGGAAAAACATTTTTGAACAAGAGAATGACATTATTGATAACCAATAAAATCCAACCATTAATGAGTTCCCTACTTGTGATGAAGTTATTTCAGAAGAACGAAACATTGAATGTCATGAACATCTGGTTTGTAGCTCTCCTAGGCAAGATATCATGGTGGAAGAAAATGAGAACATTGACACATGTCTTTCAAACAATAGTGATGTGACTTCCTTAGATGAAGATGATGAAGTGACATTAGACTCCCCTTCACTAAGAGATCATGAAAATTAGGATAAATCTTTTGAGGTTATTCACATTAAATATCCCTTGAAGTACTATCCTGAGCCTGAGCTTATCCTTTATCCACCCTCACAACAACCACAAGTTCAAAACAAACCCATCCTCATCCTCAAACCACCTAAGAATAATATGTCACAGTAGTCGAGCTACAATATCGTTGCTCATACATATAACACTAGAAACAATCCACAACCAAGAAAAACAACTTCAACCTCCCTCCCTTTACCTCAACCTATCTTGATCAGTCCTCCTCGTTTGCCTTTACATAGTGGAAAGGAGTATGATTTTGTTGAACAACTTAAGAATACTCTTGCTAAGATATCATTATGGGACCTTATTCAGCCTCCCCTCATTATCATAACATGATTCAAAGTGCCTTACAACAAGTTCATACCCCTCCTAATGTGCAATCAAATGAAGTAGCAGCCCAAATTCAAGCTATAAATTTGATCAACTTAGACATTACTTTCTATCAAGATGAGTTACCTTCGTTAGAAGTGAAAAAACAAAATGAATCTTTCATGGTAATAGCTCAATACAATCGTACAGGGATAAAGTGAACCATTGTTGACAATGGCTCAACCCTTAATGTGTGTATTATAACCCTTTTGGATAGACTTGGCATAGATAATTCAAGAATTCAACCTGTCTCTTTATCTATTAGTAGGTCTGATAACGGAAAATAACTACTTGATGTGATTACACTACCCATTAAAGTTGGAAAGGCTACATTGAAAACTCCTATTCACGTTATGCCTCATGATCTTTCATACAACTTCCTTTTAGGAAGACCATGGATTCATGATATGCATGTCGTGCCTTCTACCCTTCATCATAAAATGAAATATGTCTACAACAACAAAGTGTACACACTAGACACTGATCATGAACCTTACAGTGTTTTACAACTTGAAAAAGACAAGGAGAATCCTTTGGAAACATTGAAACCAACCACACAAGTGGAACCTATGCAAGAGAAAGAAAAATAAAATCATATTGAGGAAGTCACGAAGTTATTGGAAGATGATTGGGGTTCCTTGGATTTCACATCAAAATTCATGGGCAAATACAAGATCATAAATAAAGAGTCTGAAAAGGGAAAAGAAAAAATGGTAATGTCAACACAAAATTCAAAAGCATCCACCTCAACCACTTTAGAAGAAAAGATAGCATACACAACAAACTTTGATGAACTTGACTATGAACAACCACTGAATCTGAAAAAAAATGAAAAAGCTTTATGGAAAAGGTTATGAACTTATGAAACAACTTAGGTATAGTGGAAAAGTATGTGGTGCTAGAGAACAAGGTATAGTATCCCTATAGATCCTAACACGTAATAAAATACTAGCGGTCTTGGTTATTGTCCCTCGAAAGAAAGAAACAAGCCTTCACTCAACATTAACACTCTTACAAAGGATTCTTCTAAGCCAACTTTAAAATTAGTGCATCATGAGCTGATAGACACTAGTGGTCTTCATAATTTCCCTTCCAAAGAAATGAAAGAAATAAAGAAATATTTGCATAATATCAATGTCATCTCGCAAAACACTAACAATTGGAGTTCGTTAGATTTTACACCTTCCTTTAAAGAAGAGTACAAAATCTCACAATCTAAAGATTCGTGTGTAAGTATGATAACTTGTACTAAGCAAGAGGCATCTTTGTCGCAAAATAAAGGAACATCTTCTCTTATTGATCAAGAGAGTATCTTTTCATGACTCCTCCAAGATCGTTTGATATCCCTCCCTCCAAGAACACGAAAGAAATTTTACTACAAGAGTTCATTTTGTGCATATCATAGGGTTCATGGTCTTTATGTCTTTGACATTGTATGTTTGTGTATCTTGATGTTGCATATCATACACCTTGTGTGTGTCCCTTTGTACTTATGTTGGTTTGACGTAGTATCTTGGATCCTGGGGGCTTGACCTCAGCCTTGATCTTTGTCATTCTATACCATCCACATTAGTACACTTGGACCCCTCTTGATGCGAATTCATTTACTTTAGTGTGAGTTTGACGCAAGGTCATCCTCTCACTAAAGTGGAGGCTAAATGTAGTGTAAAAAAAAGTACCCATTTTTCACACTTAATTTGGAAATAATTAATGTTAAAATGAGCTTAATTATGCCTTGATTTAGTGTTGTAATGTGTTTTACACATTCACATTAAGTTTAGGGCCTTTTTTACCTAAATAGACCTAATTTGGCCTTAATTTAGTGTTGTAAATTGTATTTATTTACATCTTCACACTAGGCTTTGGGCCCTCTTGCATTTATGACCTTAAAATCATCATTAGTAGGCCCTTAAGACCCTTTATTATGCATCCTAAGGATTATTTCAATTGAAATCCTGACAAATTCAATACATGCATTCAATATTCTAACCCCCTGACACTTCCTCAACTTGAAAAGCTAGGGTGGGACCCATACACAACCTTGGGCATATGAGTCCCCCTAGGTAGGACCCATACACCACCTTGGGTGTATGAGTCCCATTTGGCCTCTTTTTAGGGTTTTGAGGAAGAAATCAGGGTTTTCAATTCAAATTTTGTTAATGTCGACATTTGGGATCTAATAAACGGTAAATTAGACGGAGTTCCTATATAATTAAGGTTTCAAATCATTATTTCACTTAGCAATTTTGAGAAAATCATCCTAAGATTTCACAAGAGTATTATAGAGTATTCAAAAATATTCAAGGCATTCAAGGACATATTTCTAGAAGATTGTTGTAGCAAACAAGATCCATTATCATGTCAAAATATTGATGCATCATGCATGTGGTTTTGAGCTAATGTTGTGATGTATTGTTCAAGATCAAATCAAGTATTCAAATAAATTATCTTCCATCAAGAATCGTGATCAAGATCTACATCTATTGAGGCCACTTCATACTTGTTTGCAGGTCTACAAGGTTTCAAACAAGGTTCTATTGTTTCATCTTATGTTTCATGCTTCATTTATCCTTAAGGTTTGATTACCAAAATGGGTTTTGACCAAGGAAAACCCCCATTCCCTAACAAAACAACACTTTTTATCTCTCTTTATATGTTGCAAGTTTATAGGTTGAAGAAAAAGTGGATTTGAAGCCTTCAAAAGCACCAAAATTACAAAGTTGTTAAAGTTGCAAAAATTGTCATAAGAAGTTGTCAAGGCCCAAGGAAACTCAGATCTAGAGTAATATATCCAACTTATTTACATTAAACTAGTGGGAAAGTGTTTATTTAATCCATCTTAAGAGGATCACAAAGTTTCAGTTCAAAATTCTGGTCCTAGGACACTTTTCACATTTTTGGGACACTTTACAATAGTCTAGGCATATGAGTCCCAGTACACCATTTTTTTCCAGTCTTCAATAGGTCCAAAACAATCATCAGGAGATTCCAGATCTTGCCCAGAAACCCTAGATTGGGACTAAATCACCCAGCCTAGCCTATCACTCCCAGTGAGCTTCAAACAATAGATTTTCAGGGTTGCAAACCTTGTTTTGACCTCTCCATTATTCCAGGTGCTTCTCAGTTCTTTCTTAGTTTATTGTTCTAATTTTAAGTTCCATTTTCTAGGTCATGTAGTTAGATTTGCACATTGCTTTCATTTCTTTCTTTCTAAGAATTTGCTTAGTGGTGAACCCCCTTTAATCACACTTAAGGAAACCTCCCTAGTAGCCCTTTCCTCAATTGAGTTTCTTGATTGAGGTATCTCTAGGGTTTCCTAATGAACTATAAGTGAAATAGGTCATGCTAACTCCCCTTTATGTGTTCCATCTCCTAAAATTTGGAGCACCCTATTTCCTATGGTTCAACCTCAAGGGTATGTGAGGCAAAATCCATAGATGAAAGGAAAAAATGCTTGACAATTAGGAGGAGAGGGTAACCCACTCTCTATGTTCACTTCCCCAAAGTATAATGTTCCTGGAGGCTTAGCCAAGATTTTCAAGATTTAACTTCCAAGAGGGATGTCTTTCAATTCACCCCCCACTCTTTATAATTTTTAAAACATGGGAGTTGAGGTCTAGGTTGATGAAATCTTCAAGTAGACCTCATAGAAGGAATGATCCAAGTTCTTTTGGTCACACAAGATCATACAAATTGCAAGGGGAGATCATATAGACATTGTGTTCCCTGGGATAACAACAAAAAGAAAAGAGAGATTTTTTTGATCCTCGAGATTGCACAAAGATGCAAGAGGAGAGAGTATACACCACTCACTCCAAGACATGATAAAAAAAATGTTTATTAACCTTTGAGAAGTGAAGTGTAAAACTAAGACTAATCAAATGAGAGAGCTTTGAAAAAACGTAGCTACAACCACAAATGTGTTAATAGTTTAAATATTGTATTTGGCCAATATTTTTAAGTTGCATAAATGGAGTTAGACTATAAAAAATTGGTTAGATAAAATGTTAAAACACCATACAAAATCATTGAATAGTGCAAGAAATAGAATATAGTGTGGAAGCAATGAATATAAGCATTAAATCATAATAAAAAAAAGCACTAAAACAACATAGGTGGTTAAACGGCTCAAGTGTTAAAACAAAGGAAAAAGCATTAAAATAGAAAGAAAAATAAATGATTATACCTAAAATGTGCAAGTGCAAATTCATAGGTTGAAAGCATTGATCTACACATGTGCTGAACTATGGAGGTTGAAAGCATCGATCTACACATGTGATGAACTATGGAGGTGCTAAAGGACATAGCACAAGCAATAATTTAGGAACCTACACAAGACAAAGAGTGCATTTTAATGTTTTTTTCTTGGAAAACAATACGAACCTACAAAAAAAATGTTAGAAATGGTGGAAATGACAAGAAAGCACAGTAGAAGATGAATAAAAAGTAAAAAAATAAAAAATAAAAAAAGAGGGAAAAAGTCTCAGGCGTGAAAGCATTGAATGATAGAACATAAGTATTGACCCATATATTTGTTTATTTAAACACGAGCATTGATTCACATATTGAAAGCACTAATCTATGTTGACTTTTGGAAGCGCTACTTAATATAGTGGAAGCACTAAACTGTGCTAGGAAAAACACATACAAGAAAATAAGTTATCACAAGCGTTAATCTAGAAACATAAGTGTTGATTACAAAATGGAGGTGCTAAAGCACAGAGCACATGTGCTAATTCAGAACCTAGGATGTGTAAATTTAGAAGAAAAAAAAACCTCAAGAAAATGGATGGGGTTATGTCAAAATAAAGATAAAGAAATAAACAAGGATAAAACATAAAGATTCTAAACAATATTGGAACCTTTTACCTTATTTCTTTTATTTCTCCTCTAATTGATTTGAAGTAGAGTGCATACATGCTCCATTTGGCATGCTCTTTGTGATGTTTTGATGGGTGGAATGTGGTTACTTATTTATATTAGCAACATGATGTTAGGATTAAGAGGATAGATCAAGAAAATGGTAGTATAATGATAGCATAGAAATAGATTGGATAGAAAAAAGGGATAGCATAAGGTAATGATGAAATAGATTTTATTAGGAAAATGCACAACATAATATTATGTTGATGGAAGATGATCAAAATGGAAGGGAAGGCCTCTGGTTAATATATTTTCATGAGGAAAGTTAAGGGTCAAGATGTAATGCCTACTGCATGGATAGGATTTGAGAAAGATGAGGCCTGGATTAAAGCCTTAGCCTTGTGACAAGTGTCACAAAAGGAATGGAGGTGTAATATCTAGGTGTGCTCATACATGTGTGAGCACACCATGTGTAAGGCATAGGGTGGCTACTTTATGACATGTGTAAGAGATAGGGTGGCTACACATGTGTGAGCAAGGAGTAGGATAGGCAGCTATGCTCACACATGTGGGAGCATGGGGTGTAGGGACACTTTTCAAGTGATGGAAAGTTTAGATTTTGATCCATGTAGGATTTAATGGCTAGAATTGAGTGGACAAGGATTGAGGGTGATGTAAATTTAAATATTGGGGGAAATAGTAATGAACGTTAATTAGCATAAATCAATAATTAAGTAGGTATTAATTAATTGATTTAGTTGGAGGACTTGGGAGATAAGGTTAAACATGAATAAAATAATTTATTTAATTAAGGGTGAGAGATAAAGTTGAATACTTAATTAATGGTGGGGATAAAGGTAAAGGATGAATTAATTAAATAAATTATTATTATTATGTATTCAATTGGCTAGGATAGGGGCAATGGGCCTAGCTAGATTAGCTAAAGCATCTTGTTGCAGGCAAGAGGTCATGAGGTCTAGTCTCCCCACCATCCTTGTGGTACCGAAGGGTGTGTCGTGCCAATGCCACCGGCCATGTGAAAAAATATTACCAGGCGCACTGCAATTTATAGGGGGGCAGATACCCAACCGATTCCTGCAATCTAAAAAAAATGGCTAGGATAAGATAAAGTCAAATGTAGTTGAGTATGGACAAATTTAGGTGTCTAGATGAATAAGGGATTGGATAAATAGAATACCCATTGCAAATTAGAATGGGGGGTGTAAAAATAAAAGGTTTTTGAATCATTTCAAGAGGAAAGAGCAAGGATTAAGACCTAGATAAATACAATATTATCCACAACTCAGGAAAAAAAAAAAAATTCGAGGTTTGGGATTTGGGGTGACATGATACAAAACTCCTTTAGGGTAAGATGGTAGATGAAAGTCTAGGTGTTTGTAATAAAAAAAATATCAGGGATTAAAAGGATTGAATACTTGATACCAAATAAATGGGGATGAAAAAACCATCAAGGGTCAAGGATCATGAATAGGAAGGAGATTGGTAAAGTCATCTTCACATCCATTTTCTCAAACTCAAGATCAAAAATTGAAACACAAGCTAATAGCATTCTTATAGATGTGTAAGAGAGGGGGACCAACCACGACAAGGCTCCAGGTCACAGAGAGCCAAGAGCGAAGGGTTGCCCTAACTTACCTCATTCTAAAGGATGTTTTAGGATGGAGATTGATAGTGAAGAGAACTCTCATGTGCTTTTGTCACCCTATAGATCTAAGAGATTAAACGAGGCTAGACGAATCGGTTTTTTAATCACTGACTACACCTCAAATAGCCCTCTATTTGAGGACGTCAACAAGGTTTTGGGATAATAGTGTGGCACGCTGGCATCTGTACAGATAGACAACGTAAAGTGCAGTGGAAAAATAGAAAAGACCTACTAACACTCTAGCAGCTTGATTTTGATGAAGTAAGCAGAATGATGAAGTACAATAAATAACTACACAAATGATAGAGCAAGTAAATAAAAGCTAGGGTGACAAATATTATCTTACAAATGTGCCAATTCGCCAACTAGCTCCACATGCACATTCTCTTGCACACAAACAAGAAGGGGAAAATTGTTGGGGTTGTATAGGGGCCTACCTCAATTAGACCCTCATTTTGGTGTTTCTACCTCCACGAACAGCCAGAAAGCAAGGGAGTAGAATATGCGACAAAGAAAGTAGAAAGAAAGATTGTCGAACACTACAAAACAATACTATGCTACTCTATCAAATCACAAAGGAGAGGAGTGAAGCATTACCACCTCCACCCAAAGGTTCACTAGTCAATGGAGGGAGAATGCAAGGTATGGACTTGGCAAAGTCACCACAACCGCAGTGGTGATGAAGGGAGGTCTCGCAAGACTCCAAGCCCACAACTTATATGGTTGCCTCACACTTGCAATGTGGAGTTGATGGAGTGTCAACGTTGTTGCAATGCTCATAATGAAGTGCTAGAATGTTGCTTGAGAGTGTGAATAAGTTGAATGAATTGCTAAGAGCATTTATAAAAAGGGATGAAGTGAACGAATCCATAATGTTTTTGAAGGTGGGATGAGAAGGAATAAGCCATTTTTGGGTCATTTGGTTGAAGAGGGATGTTACAATTTGACCTCAATCAGGTGTGTAACGCCTCTGCCAACTTCAAACGTGGGAATATGTCAGGGACGGAAATATGCCACGCAGATTTCCATGCGTTGTGCTCGCGTCCCTGACAAATATTCTCACTGACACAAGACAAACGTCAAGTGGATGGAAGGTCAGTAGGTGATGTGGAATTTCACCTTCGGATTTGGTTTTCTAGGGTGAGGGTATGTGAAAGGGGAATTTAAGGGTGCAAATTTGTTCCTATACATTTTTCCCCCACTTTAGCAAGCACGAGTGTCGATGAGTGTTTGGTAAAGTAGATCAAAGAGTTAGAAATGTATACCTGAACCGTCGAGGAAGCGGACCATGATCTACCAAACTCAAAAGTGCGGGGTAGGAAAGGGACTCCACAGATACTCTCTCCTGAGGAGATTTGAATAAAATGAATCCATAGCTCCATAGAACTATGAAGTTGCACAAAGTACACCAAAGGCCCTCAGACCAACGATGGACAAATCTTGCAGGTTGTAAGCATCTCGTAGGACCGCAAACCTATAAAAAGTCATTCCCCGAAGTACTCTCTCATGAAGGAAGCCTAGTGTAGTAAGCACCTTACAGGCCCACAAACCTGCAAGAAAGCATTCCCCCAAGTTCTCTCTCATTAAGGAATCCCAGTGAAAGGGGACTCCACATAGTCAAATTGGAAAGCAGCTTCACAAGCGCACCTGCAAAGCAACATGTTAATTCGTAGATAAAACATGCCAAAGAACAAAAAGCAACCATGCAGGAAAACAGACAGACAATCACACAAATAATCAACAAGTTGGAAGGCTTTCAAAGGGGTCCCTCGAGAACCCTTCAAAAGAAGAGGGGTTCACTCAATGGATGCGTTGTTTGAAAGTGAGAAAAAAAAATTCACAAATCAATTCATCGTCAAGGAGTCCTTTCGAAAGATGTTCACTTCATCAAGGAATTTGAAAGGAAGAAAATGCCCCCTCATGAGGGGAAGGTTGAGTTTTCTTCCATAGGAAAATTTTCTCCCTCCTCGGAGAAAAGTTCTCAAGTTCTTTCTTTGCGAACCCATGATGAAGGAAACACGTTTTGTTGGGGGGTCTTGTTGAGAATGCGAGTTTTGAAAAATTTTGCAAAGGTTTTCGAGAAAAGATTCATTAGCAACAAATGTGTTTTCTAAAAATTTGAATTGACATGGTAGCCCCCCTTAGGGTGGTGCGTATTGAATGCAGAGGCACGTGACAGCCTAATGAGAGAAAAGAAAGAATGAAAAAAAAAATTGATGTTGTGGCCCACGGGACATACCGAGATGTCACCGTGGTGATGTTGTCGCACACATTAGGGACAACACATAAGCACCACAACACCACATCAAAGAAGAGAAATAAAACATAAGAGATAGGGGGATCTGGTTTCACGGGGTCAAATCTGCTCATGCTTATATAAACAATAGGTAATCGCGGTGCAAGGCAAAATATAATCAATCCCCACCAGATCAAGAGGAATAAACAGAAGACAAAGTGAAAAATAAAAAATTGGGTCAACATGGAAGGGAAGCCTAAATGCCCCCAAAACTTTGCATCGTCCCCAATTTTTTGAAAAATCAAGGCACAAACATGGAAGAATGATGATACAAATAGAGGAAGTTTACAACACGTAATCACTCCTATATCCAAGCACCTATAAGGGTGACAAGGGTCATCCAGAAACACATCACAACAAACACACACCTAATCTAAAGGTAAAGAAGAGGCTTCCCCCTAACACTCATCGACCAATAGGTCATCCACTTCCCAATCTAGATCATTAAAAGGGGAAGGCAAATGAGCCTGCAGTGGTGGAATATTAAGGGGAGGTGCTTCCAACCCTCCCACAACAAGGGCCAAGGAAGAAGGCCCTGCAAGGTCTTCTCTACTAGGCTCTTGTGGAGCTATGGTCAACGATTTTGCGAAGATCGTCGACAAGGTCAGGACCTCGTCCAGAGAGTTAAACATGCACTTCATAGGAGTGTCATGTGGTACCTCAATGGACAGGGGGGACGGTGCTCGATATTCACCACTAGGCTCATCGAGTGACTTGGGAGTGGTGACAAACTCGAGGGAAGTTGGAACTAGCACTATTACTAGGACGGTGCATGCTAATGCAGGACCGCCCTGCAAAGAGGGTGGACTCCTCTTTCGACCCCCATTGCTGGAAGGGCCAACCTCCACTTTTTGTTTCGTCGGAGGAGGTGAACTCACAAACGAGGTGAGAGGCGCGAACAAGGAGGAGAAAACTGCGGTGTACACCATCAAAGTGTTTGACATCCACGGGTTTAGGGAACGGTGGGATGTCAAAAAGGGACATCAAAAGAGGCGGCTTGACCGAGGGAGTGATGAACACCTGCACCCTTTTAGGATCAGAGGTGCTCACACTCGCGGTAGGAGTCAGAAGCAAAACTGAGTTTTGTTGAATGAAAGCAGAGGGGAGCAGAGAGGAGGATGCAGCAAGAGGCCATGAACCAAGGATGGTTGACTCCCCTTCCTTCTTCTGTGAAGCGGCCTGCTCATCTTCCATAGCCTTTCATCAATGCTTGCACTCATGCGTAAGGTGGTTTATACGACTCTTTGAGCTAGAGGCCAAGTGTTGCAAAGGGACAAAAGGCTCCTACTCAGCCACAGGGGAGTCCATCACAGTTGTTTCCGTCGGAGGGGCAGACTCCTAAATGGGACCAGAAAGAAGAGGTTGAGAGACAGTAGGGAGAGTCAGCTCTAACACCTCAGTGGCGGGCCTCTTCCCATTCACTAATTTAGGAATAGGAGCAGTGGGAGGCCACAAAGGCCGAGACATAGAGGATTCCCCGTGGGGACCCCTCCTTCTGCCATATCGAACAAGCCTAGGCTTCGTGGGCAGGACAAGAGGCTCAAATGCAAGATGCTTAGGCTTTGCCAAGCAGGCACCATAGGATTCTCTTGCAAACACAAAGCATAATTTGATGGCATCGCAGTAGGATGAGAGGAAGCATCAAGTTGGATAGCAGAAGAGGAGGAAGAAGGACCTCGAGAACGCTTCTCTTCTTCCCTTCTACATGCCCTAGAGGCATCACTGTCAGCTTTTAAACATGCCCAATGCGAGATAGCATAGGGAGATGGAGGGTACCTCACTTTAGGCGCTAAGCACCCCTTCTTGTACTTTTCATATGTTCGGTTCAAGAGGTCCTTCCTGGCTGGGAGCAGACCAACGAGTGCAGGCCAAAAGTGGTCTAAGGAATAACTACCATGCTCAACTGGCGGTTTATAACCAGTGTCGTGGATCACATGTATTGAACCCTCATGAATGAACTTTAGACCTTTGTGCACCATCGAAGGAACTACATTCATAGCTACTAATCAAGGGGTACCCAACTTCACTCTGAAGAGTTTAGACCCCGGGATTATGTCAAAAAGCATGTTCACCGATTTAGGTCCAATAAGGATCGACAAGACAATACTACCAAGGGGAGGTATGGAAAGTCCATTATGCGTGCGGATGGTGCTTGCAGGTGTGTTGTACCCATCTTTATGCAAGAAGTTGATTAACATAATCTCCTCGATAATCACATTCACTTGGCACGTCAGGTCAATAAGAACTCCGGCTATGGTGTTTCCATTGATTTGTGCAGGGATGTAAAGAGGAGACGGTTCTCTATTAAAACCCATCGACAGGTCCTACAAGGTGAAGGTTATACCTGGACCACTACTCGTAGTTTGCACAAAGGGGATGGGCAGATGCAGGAAAGAAGCCATCACGCACACTAGATGACACTCTCACAAAGCCCCCCAAAGGTTCACGATCGGACAATGACCCAACTAATGCTTTGTTCTGCAATGCCTACAGAACCTTCCAACTATGCCTACTAGGGGTCGCAGGTTGGGTTGTAAGGCGAAAGGCCTCACAACACTCACACCTACAATGCTCCTAGAACATGAGGAAAGGGGCCTTCAACATTGCTAAATGAAACTAAAATGGTTCACGTCAAGTTCACTAAAAATGTAAGAGAGGGGGACAAACCACGTCAAGGCTCCAGGTCACGGAGAACCAAGAGTGGAGGGATACCCTAACTCACCTCACTCTAAAGGATGTTTTAGTATGGAGATCAAAAGTGAAGAGCACTCTCAAATGCTTTTGTCACCATGCAAATTTGGGAGATTAAACAGGGCTAGACGAGCTGGTTTTTTAATCCTTGACCACCTCAGACAGCCCTTTGTCTGAGGATGTTAGCGCGATTTTGGGACATGGCATGCTGGTATTCGTACGGCCAGAAGACGTAAAGTGCAGTGGAAAAACAAAAAAGACTTAACAATCTAACAGCTTGATTTTGATGAAGTATAAGAAATAACTACGTAAATGATAGAGCAAGTAAATAAAAGCTAGGGTGAAGAATATTATCTCACAAATGCATCAATTCACTAGCTAGCTCCACACGTACATTCTCATGCACACAAACAAGAAGGGGAAAAAAATTGGGGCTATATAGGGGCCTGCGTTTTGGTGTTTCTACCTCCACTAATAGCCAGAAAGCAAGGGAGTAGAATATGCGACAAAGAAAGTAGAAAGAAAGATAGTCAAACACTACAAAACAATACTATGCTACTCTATCAAATCACAAACAAGAGGAGTGAAGTGTTACCACCTCCACCCAAAGGCTCACTAGCCAATGGAGGGAGAATGCAAAGTATGGACTTGGCAAAGTCACCACAACCGTAGCGGTGATGAAGGGAGGTCTCGTAAGACTCCAAGCCCACAACTTCTATGGTTGCCTCACACTTGCAATGTGGAGTTGATGGAGTGTCAACGCTGCTGCAATGCTCACAATGAAGTGTTAGAATGTTGCTTGAGAGTGTGAAGAAGTTGAATGAATCGCTAAGAGGATCTATAAAAGGGGATGAAGTGAATGAATTCATAATGTTTTTGAAGGTGGGATGAGAAGGAATAAGTCGTTTTCGGGTCGGTTGGTCAAAGAGGGACGTTACAATTCAACCCTAATCAAGTGTGTAACACATCTGCCAACTTCAGACGCAGGAATCCGTTAGAGATGGCAACGCGCCATGCAAACGTCTGTGCATCGCTCTCGCGTCCCCGACAAATATTCTCTCAATGACACATAGGAAAAATGCTAGGTGGATGGAAGGCCAATAGGTGATGTGGAATTTCTCCTTTGAATTTGGTTTTCTAAGGTGAGGGTATGTGAAAGGGGAATTTGCGTAAGGGATGCAAACTCGCTCCTATACAAGATGTCAACTTTGTGACATGGAAGAAATCTCACTAAAATATATTCCCTCAACTTGGGAATAAACTTTTACAACCAATTGTGCTTTGTACTTCTCAATATTACCATCAAAATCCAATTTCTCGACACCCATATGTAACCAACGGTTTCCATTCTTCAAGAAACTATACCAATTCCTTGTATCATTCTTCCTTAGTTCAGCCTTCTCATCATCCATGATCGATTTCCAAGACTCGCAATCTATTAGAAAAATACTATGCATGCACCTCTAGTACCATAAGGTTTTCTAAAGCTTGATACAAGTGCAAAAAAACTATTCCCACGAAATGGAAACAAGACATCTAATCATTTCCCTCATTAAGCCTTTGAGGAGAATATTATGGTAATCAAATCTTGAAAAAAATTAGTAGCATTTTGACATAAAAATAAAATTTAGAAAATAACAAGAATGAAAAAGGATGAAGGATAGAAACAACCATAAGAAGCATAATGACACAAATATACCTAGTGTAGTGTTGTAAAATTGTACCTTGTGGCAATTTCACACTTATACATTTATGTCTATCGCATTTATGACAAAAACTTGTGTCAGAATTTCACGATTTTGTCTTCATAAGTGACAATGATGAAGCACTAGCAGCTTGAATGCCTAATTTATGTAAAGTTTTAGGACACTTGCACGACACATAGACGTCTTCTAAGGTATTCTCTTCTAAGGAAAATGTTGATTTGGTTTCTAGTTTGGTAGTATTATATATGGTGGTAGAAAAGTGGTAGATTTTCATTGCATCACACGACTCATTCATATTATTGGTTATGAAGGTGGACCCCACTTCCACTCTTGTGATGCATGATGGGAATAAAAGGTGAAATGTTATCATTGAGTATTATCACTTAGTTTTCAATATGTATGACAAACTTTTACAATATTATTAGACCACATGTCAATCACCCCAACAAATGCAATGCTCTTATCGGTTGAAGTGTATAGCATGTCTTCTAATAACAAGTGTAAAGATAGGAACATAAATTTGATGCTTGGTGGTGTGCTCATTCAACTACCCCAACAATTTCCAAATCATCGTTAAGGCCCTTATTTTTTATTTTTTTTGATGGAGGTCATCCACAAATTCTTTTAAGGCCCTTATTTGATCTATGTGACGTTCTAAATATGTTTTTCCGCCTCGAAAAGAAGATATGATCTCATGGGCATAATTGCAAACGCATGTTTAAATTATATAATTGAACCCTAATGCAGGCTATCATTAATGTGGTAGATTAATACCACATCTAATGCATATTTTTGTGGGCGTTTTGAGGGCACGACGCCTAACTAATATGAGTGCAATTTCTCTCCTCTATTATAATTGGTGTCAAGGATTAAATGTCTCCAACATTACTTGTAGATCTTCAAGAGAATTTATAACCTCTAGTTCATCTCCTCTCTTATAAAAACTATTGATATGAATATAATGAAGATTTGATATATTTTGTTTGGTACATATTCTTTGATGCATTTTTTTATGCTTCTACAATATGTTCCCTCTTGTGAACTAATTTTGTAACACCTTGGATAGGCAAGGGTCTAGGAAATAAGTGACTCATCAAATTCATTAAAATAAATGAGTCATTCACCAATATCTTTGAATTAGTTTAGTGTTTGTGAAGTTGATTTAATAGTTTAAACAAAAAACCATCATTTGTGAGCCTCATAGATTAATTATCTTGTGAATCATGTCCTTGTGCCTTCATCTTGTGTTTATGACAATGATGTTATTTTTTGCTATATAAGAGGTCATTTGTGCAATTGGTTAACCTTTAACCTAACAAAAATCTTTGAGATCAAACTTACATTGGATACAACAAATTATCATATCAGTTCATCTTTCAATGCCTTCAATCATGTTTAGGTTACCTCTCGGAACACCCTCTTGAGTTTAAAGAGCTTATCCACTCTTGGACAACCCATGGCCTTGAAGTTGAAATTGTGTTCTAAATAACAAAGCAACAATTTTGACACCCAACACAAATAATCTTCAAAACCAATCATACATGCATGCATTGCCAAAGCCGCAACAAAGGCATTTCTTGCATTCTTCTAAGAAGATTTATCATAATCACCATCATATTCCACTTTTGCCTTATTTTTCAATAACACAAAATATACCAAGAAAAGCATAACGAGGCTTCTTTCCTTTCTACCAACATTACCCAATCATTCAAAGACAATACAACTAGTTTGGATCTAAATACTATAGCCCACAAATCTCGAACTGACTAAATCCTTCGTCTTGAGTAGTGGAACTAAATACTATAGCCCACAAATCTCGAACTAGTAAATCCTTCGTCTTGGGTAGTGGATCTAAATCTATAGCCCACAAATCTCGAACTATGAGTAAATCCTTCGTCTTGAGCTCCCACTACTCAATCTCAGTTATCCTAAAATAAATTCGAAGAAAACTTGGGAGTTCTTGCTACATTCAGGATTATAAGAGGATGAAAAATAAACATTTACAGATGCACATGGTTCAAACAAGGACTTCAGTGTATTACCGTAAAAATATGACCTTAATCTAAATTCTCGTAAAATAAATTCAAAGAAAACTTGGGAGGTTTCAGGGTTGTAAGAGGTTGAAAAATCATAGATATTAAACATTTGCAGATGGACATGAGTAGCAATAAACAAACATAACTACAATGACAAAGGCTGAATGCAAAACAACAATTACAATGGAAGAGAAATTCAAGCAGTCTCCTAATACAAATTAACCGATACAGAAAATCTAAGATAATAATTAAACGAAACGAAATGAACAATTGAGCCCTCATTGTTTACAAAAAGACCTACATTAAGCCAACCCACATAACTAACAAAAGCTTTAATGAGGAGAAAACAACAATTTTTCAATCTTATCCAAGGGAGTCAATCTGGAACATGCAAAATCTGGAAAACATGTTCATAAAAGAAGTTTAAAGCCCATATATAATATATGCTCACAAACTTAAATATCTAAGCTCTTTAAACCAGTATTTTGATCTTTACTAGCCTGTAGAATTTCTAATACGCTCAAAACAAACTTAATCTCTAAGCTCTTCAAACCAGCTTTTGAACTTTGCTAGAGCCTTTAGCATTTCTAATATGCTCACAAACTTAATCTCTAAGCTCTTAAAAAGAAGTTCAAAGAAGTCTAACTTGCATTTAACATAGGTTATCTCCCCACAAAATTTCTTGGCACCAATTCCGAATTTGAATTGTCCCTCTACCACCTACCTAGCAAGTAGATTTTAGCAAATATTCCATGTCAACGTAATTAAAAATATTAGAATAAATTGCAGAAGGCCAATTGACTAATTTATCCTAAAATAAACACCCAAGGAGACATTTGTATGAATACTGCATCATGAATACATTCTATCTGTGCTGATGCACACGATCAGCACATGATAGTGAACATTTTTTAACATCATTATACTAAAAAATACATTTTCAGATTGTGATAAACAAATCCCTTTCAGTGTTCACAATTATTTTCATAATAGAAAAATATCAATCATATACCACACAGCTGGGCAAGAAATAGTAGTTAACAGGAAAACAGAGAATAGCAATACATCTTTATAAAAGACTTCTATCCGGCACACTGACAATCGAGCATATTAAAAAAACTGAATAGCCAAAATTGATCGAGCATATTAAAAAAACTGAATAGCCAAAATTGATTTCACAAATCAAGTAAAACCAACTTTCAAAGAACAACTACAAATTGTATAAAACTATCATTTTGCAACTGACAATCCACGTCAAACTAAACTTCCAGACAACTTCTCAAATTGTATAAAACTATCATTTTGTTTATAATTTGAAACAATTCAACTTTATAGAATTCAGTGATAAAAGAAAGCGAAGGGACCACATGCTAAACTTAACCAAAAAAACACAAAACCATAGTTTTGTAAAATCAAAAAATACAAAACCAAAGTTTTGCAAAAATCGAAGGAAATTATTTTTCTCCAAAATATCAAATAAGAAAATTTTGTGCCTGACAGCGGATCAAATACTCATGCAAATTCCAGATGGCAAACTCAAGTGAGCTTGCACTGGTTCCTAGCATACTGGAAATTGTAATTAGTTTAGCCAAATGATTTTATTATAAGGAACCAGAAAACCGGCTCAAACCCGCAAAAAATAACGTCTAAACAATTTGTCATCACCATCAAATTCATAATATTAGCCTCCACCAGAGCCATATTTCTTTCCAAGAAGAATTAACTGCAGCTGGTCATATCCAGCCAAGACTCCAGCCCCAGCAACAGCTCGCAGAATATTTGCACCAGCACCCTTGAAGAGAGATTTGGCACCTTCCTTCTTTAGAATCTGTTGAAACGCATCCAATGAACTCTTGTACTTCACTGCCTCACCAGAAGTCATCATCATTCTTCTACGAACAGTGTCAATAGGATATGAAGCAAGACCAGCACCAATTGTAATACACCAACCAAGAAGAAAACTTGCAAGGAAGTTATTCTGCAAACAATAAAAATGTAAAATGACCACATTCAGTGCATAGATATGCAATGTCTGTTCATATTCCATATTATAAATTATAAACCCAATTAGACAAGGGAAATAATACGCTCATGTAAAAATAATTGCTAAAAAATCATAGTTAGAATAAAGTAAATTAGCCAGTTTCCACTGATCCACCAGTAGAGTGTACTTGACCAGAGCCCAAAGGAGAATATGGAATCTCACCTGAAGATCTCCAACCAAAACAACTGGCTTTAGGGAATCATACATTCCAAAGTAGAGACCACGATACACAATAATCCCCACACATGATATGTTGAATCCACGGTAAAGACCAGCAACACCATCTGTTTTCAGAGTTTTACGGTAGACATCAACAAGCCCATTGAATTGTCTCTCTCCTCCTTTCTTTGCAGCCTTGGAATCATTAGCAAGCCTTGTTCGAGCATAGTCCAAGGAATAAACAAAAAGAAGAGATGATGCACCAGCCGCACCACCAGAAGCAAGATTTCCAGCAAACCATTTCCAGTATCCATCCCTGTCCTTCTTGAAGTTGAACAGACTCTTAAAGTAATCCTTGAAGGCAAAGTTGAGTGCCTGTAATGCAAGCCATCATGTTTCAATCTAGGAAATGCAGTGGCTTCTCCAACAAATAGCCATATAGAATTACACTGACAGGAATTTACATACAAGAACTGACACCATCTAACAGATACCAAGGGAAAATGAAAAAACCATGTACCTGAGTGGGGAAATAACGTATGACGTTAGCAGTATTTCCTCTCCATAAAGCAATGATACCTTCATCCTTGATTGTCCGGCCAAAACATTCTCCAATGCCTTTGTATGGCTCAGAGAGTCGACCAGACTTCAACATTTCATCCTGATTCTGTATCAACAGCTTGACACGTTCAATGGGGGCAGCTGCCGTTTTGGAAACAGCAGCAGAAACACCTCCCATCAAAAAATCAATCATGAAACCTTTCACACCTTTCTCTGAAGGTGCTGGAACATAGACAGGTGAAAGGTTTGGAGTTGCCATAGTCAGATTGCTCCATTTGGATGCCTGCAAAAGTGCACTCTGCGAACCACCATAACCCTGCACAGGAGTTGATAGAATTCCCTGAGGTCGGAGTATGGAATTCTGGCTTACTTGCCAGTTTGGTGGAAGTCTGGAACCAATGAATGTTTGACCAGATAACTTTTGCACAACTGATGGAAATTGGGACCGCTCTGACATTGTGACCTAAAAATATTGCTGCAAAACAATATAAAAAAGTGAGCATTTAACAAACCATAACAATAGCCAATAGAAGAAAAATGAAAAATAACTTCAAAAATCTTGACAAACAGACAATTTTACTCAAACTGCATGCATACTTTGGCCCATAGATTAAAAGCAGACTGACTCGACAGCCCCAAAAATTGCAAAAGCAAGAATTCAGAACATTTCAAACACAATTTTTTTAAAATAATGTAAAAAATACATGCTTTAAACTCAATTTTGCATGTCATAAGGCTGGTTAGTTCCCCCCTGGGCCTGAATCGTCCAGTTTGTATGGGGTCCAGATTTCAGGCCAATTTGGAAGGGGAATCTGCCAGGGCATGTGAATAATACTTGATTTATTCTGGACAAACCCATACTGAACCCAAAAAAATGCTAAGGCAAACCCACTCAGAAAACATGCCTTCTTTTTGGCCATGACCTAGAAATCTTTCATTCACTCTCCACTGTTGCTAACTTGCTGGCACTGTGCGCCAGGGCATCATTCCTCACAAAAGCAGGAACTAATAAATTGTGAAGTTTTAAAATTGAAGCTTCACTCTCTATTATTAAATTGCGATGGTTTAATATCAATGATTTAATCTCTAATATTATTGAGAAGGATTTATTCTATAACTATTATTAAATTAATTATAAGAATGAATTATTAAAGGCCATTTATGGTTTACCATTTAAATATCTTGGAAAGGACACTTATGGTTTACCATTTAAATATCTTGGAAAGGACACTTATGGTTTACCAATATATAACAAAGCAAAGAATACGAGTATGATTTATAAAAAAAAATTACACAGATGAGCCCAATGCAAAGAAATAATTTGCCATATTCACAATTCCAGAACCCCATTAACAAACCAGAACCTGAAATATTTTATTTTTCCTTCGTTTATATATCAAAATACAAGTTCAATTCACCACACTGTCATACAATTATAAATTGCACATACTTGTTAATATTTTAAAAATTTCATCCATGGAAAACATGGTCCCAAAACATTTTTAACTTTTGGCTTTTTTAAACCAGAGTGAGATCACAACAACATGCTCAAATGCTTCAAAAAATTATGCACAAAATGAGAATTTTTTGGGCATAATTGACTTCTGCAGCCACCACTGAGTTTTTGGCCAGTTATTTGACAACTAACTCGTAAATCTGAAAGACTCGCAAGTTTACCAAGTTCTTACAATTTTTTCAGCTATGGTTTCGACAGCACAGAGAAAATACCTAATGAGAAATAAATAGATTACAACTATCATAAGTTTAACAAGTTACAACTATCATAAGTTTAACAAGTTACAACTATCACAAGGGTAATTGCATAATCTCAGTCACACAAGTATGGAAGTAACATAGCTATAAATCAGTCATACTCGTGGCACTGATATAGAATCTCTCTATTAAGCAGATGAAATATGTTTGCCCTAATATATTTAACACTTGAATGTGGACTATCTATTCAAAGACCCAAGGCAAAGCTTCAGTATCATCTGTCACAGTCTCATGTTGCTTATTTTTTCAGTCTCATGTTGCTTGTTTTTTTAAACATGAATATTTATATTATATAGAGTTCCTATCTTTTAATGCATATTACACTAACATGATTTTCCTCTTTTTCTTTTTTCCCCAATTTCTGAAATTTTCTTTGCTCAGCCATCCCCTGCAATTTTCATGGCACTCCTGAGAGTTCTCATTTTTTATTCAATCAGGGGCATACCCAGCAACATTTCCTAGCTGTCCCTACATCCCTAGAACATCTGAGGGGCACTGAGTTTAACTAGTTCTTAACAAGCATGATTAATGGGGTAATCATGAAGAACAAAAATAACTGTAAAGTATAACACCCACTTTTTGACTAATCCACAGCTATTTAGCAAGTGGAACTGTCACTGTAGCAGTAGCATAGTTGGAAAAGTAGTTATATTCAATAAGTTTGGACTGGAATAAAAGTGGCCATGTGGTCACTTAACTATTTGAGATTTGCATCAACTGAAGAAAGTGTTTGACAGTTAACTGTTTGGAACTACCTGAATATGTGGGACCAATTTGTCGGTACCCTACCCAGTTTAAGGAGCTAGATTGTCAGTTAACTTGTCCAGTTACTAACAACATTTGAGGGATGTCTTACCTCTGATTTGAGGTGTGCTGGGAAATGAGAGCTTGAGTTATATAATGCACTGGGCAGAGGAGAATGGATACACTAGAAATTTGAAAAACAAAAACCATTTCTTTTCCTGGGTTGGATGTTATGTTTCAGCTGCTGTAACTTGAAGACAAAACCTTTCAGGTGTAGAAATCAGGATTCTCGACATCGGAAACCCATTAAGTAATAGACTGGCATTTAGGCTGATATCTGGAATACCACTAGCATCCAGTTCTATATGTGAGGGAGTTTAGCGAGCTGTATTAATTTGACAAATTTCAATTTGCTTACATATTGTTTTGATGAAATATGAACATTATAAAATATTTATTGCTACAATATTTCAGGGTATTTCTGGATTATTTTCTATGTGCATTTATATTTGGTCAAATACAACAAGCAAGACATCCTATGGGTTGCTGGAAATTGGAAGTCTAAGGCACTCTTGTTATTATTCAGGGATACATCAATGGCAGTATTAAAGATTGGAAACTAAGGAACACAGAGGAGGAAGCCAAGTTGCAAGGTGAAAAAGCAATGACATTCCAAACCATCTCACCAACAATGAGGTCTCTCAATTACCCTTCATTGTAATTATTTCTTTACATTTTTTCTGATGCTCTCTGAATTGTTTTCACATGTGGGCATTCAAGATTTGAATTCTCGTGCCCAGGGTGTTCTCTCAAGTTGCCATGTGGTAAACAGATTAGAGACTTTGCATGCTATGGCAATCCCTCGCATTTGTCAAAATATGCTTGGTGAGGGCAGTTGGGGTAACATAGGATCCACACTCTCAGAGGCAAGCATCAATAGTTGAGGATTTTGTCGTTCCTCCATGGATATTGCATACCCTCTCTCCTACCATGACTAATATTCTCATGTAGGATAGTTCAAATTGCAGGGGGTGCTAATACAGATGGGTTGTGGTGCTGATGGTGGCATGGGGATGGGAGATGGTGCATCCTGTATGGATTCGTCTGCTCTGTGCAATAATTGTGATAATGTGGCGGTGAGAACCCCTATTAACCTCCTACAAGGTAGGAATATCAAAAAAGAACAGAGTAAGATTGAATTCAATCTTATGAAAAGTGTCGGTCTACATTCTCAATGTTGTTTTGAGTAACTTTAAAGAAAATGGATCACTAAACCCTGCAGCAAATAATGAGAAGATCTATGAAAATCCAAGACAAACATCAATACAAATGACCCACAATAAAATGTGTTAGAACAGAGTAACTCATCCAAGGAAAACATCACATCAAATTGTAGTAAATTGTGTGAAAACGTATTAAATCAAATGAAGAAAAATCTCTGAGAAATTCAGGCTCAATTTGCCACCTATTACAAGTTAAAATTAGCCATTACAGTATCACACCCAGAACTTTTCTTGGTCCTGTTGAGAATGGAAAAAAAATCTCAGGCAAGAAAATAGATCCATAATGCCATTACACCAAACAGAAAACACAATAAATAATGTAAAAAATCATATTAAATTGAAACCAACCGCCAAAATGAATGTCTAAAGTTCCATAGCATCAAAAATCTTTTGGGGAAAAAATCAGCAAACCAAAAGTATAAGATTTTTTGAAAAAATCAGGAAAAAGTCGTGAAAAAATCGGATTTAAAAAAAAAAACGTAAAAAATTGTAGAACAAGAGATAAAAACTGTTTTTTTTAAATTGAAAGGCATTTCCATAGCATATAGATATAGAGAGCAAATAAAATAAAGAGTTTAACTAATGAATTGTAGAAAATAGATTTTTGTAATTTATATTCATATCGTTGATTACATTCATTGCATTGCACATCTTTCAAACTCAAAACATTACTTCACATTGCATAACTAATAACTAGATGCTGATAGATGACAAAAATTCAATTACAATATAGTTTTTTCAAAGTCAACCTAAG
This sequence comes from Sequoiadendron giganteum, assembly GCA_007115665.2. Classification (NCBI taxonomy): domain Eukaryota; kingdom Viridiplantae; phylum Streptophyta; class Pinopsida; order Cupressales; family Cupressaceae; genus Sequoiadendron; species Sequoiadendron giganteum. Next base: position 229,888 of record CM021110.1, read on the forward strand.
AAATTATGCAATTACTTCACATTGCATAACTAATAACTAGGAGCAGCTGCCAATTGCATTAGCTTGTCATGGCATTCCATGAGACCACAACTTTGAGGCATTTTTTCAAACAGTTCACTGCCTTGTCTATGCTACAAAATTTTTCATACATGTCTCTACCAAAGCATTTTATCAAACAGTTCACTGCCTTGCTGCTATGGCTAAAAGCCTAAAACAAGTGCTTTCAAACAAGCTATGGATGCTTAGAAAAAATCTATCAAAGCATAATAGTAAGCAATAGCATAGACAAGGCAGTGAACTTTTTGAAAAAATGCCTCAAAGAAATGTGGTCTCATGGTGATGGAATGCCATGATGAATGCCTATGGCGATGGATTGTCATGGCATTCCATCACCATGAGAACACATTTCTTTGAGGCATCTTTTCCAACAATTCACTGCCTTGTCTATGGTATGACATTTTTCATACATATCTATCAAAGCATTTTATCAAACAGTTCACTGCCTTGCTGCTATGGCTAAAAGCCTAAAACAAGTGCTTTTGAACAAGCTATGGATGCTTGCAAAAAATCTATCAAAGCATAATAGTAAGCAATAGCATAGACAAGGCAGTGAACTGTTCGAAAAAATGCCTCAAAGAAATGCGGTCTCATGGTGATGGAATGTCATTTCCATCACCATGAGACCGCATTTCTTTGAAAAAACATTCCATCACCATGAGACCGCATTTCTTTGAGGCATTTTTTCAAACAGTTCACTGCCTTGTATATGCTACAACATTTTTCATACATGTCTACCAAAGCATTTTATCAAACAGTTCACTGCCTTGCTGTTATGGCTAAAAGCATAAAACAGGTACTTTCAAACAAGCTACGGATGCTTGGAAAAAACATGTCAAAGCATAATACTAATAGTAAGCAATAGCATAGACAAGGCAGTTAACTGTTTAAAAAAAAGCCTCAAAGAAATGTGGTCTCATGGATCGCCATGAGACCACATTTCTTTGAGGCATTTTTTCAAACAGTTCACTGCCTTGTCTATGCTACCACATTTTTCATACATGTCTACCTTACGATTTTATCAAACTATTCACTGCCTTGCTGCTATGGCTAAAAGCCTGAAATAGGTGCTTTCAAACAAGCTATGGATGCTTGGAAAAAATCTATCAAAGCATAATAGTAAGCAATAGCATAGACAAGGCAGTGAATTGTTTTAAAAAATGCCTCAAAGAAATGTTGTCTCATGGTGATGGAATTGAGACCACATTTCTTTGAGGCATTTTTTCAATCAATTCACTGCCTTATCTATGTTATGACATTTTTCATACATGTCTACCAAAGTATTTTATCAAACAAGTCACTGCCTTGCTGCTATGGCTAAAAGCCTAAAACAGATGCTTTCGAACAAGCTATGGATGCTTGGAAAAAATCTGTCAAAGCATAATAGTAAGCAATATAGACAAGGCAGTGAACTGTTTGAAAAAATGCCTCAAAGAAATATGGTCTCATGGTGATGGAAGGCCATGACAAGCCATAGACAAGGCAGTGAACTGTTTGAAAAAATGCCTCAGAGAAACACAGTCTCATGGTGATGGTTGTCATGGCATTCCATCACCATGAGACCGCATTTCTCTGAGGCATTTTTTCAAACTGTTCACTGCCTTGTCTATGCTACCACATTTTTCATACATGTCTACCAAAGCATTTTATCAAACAGTTCATTGCCTTGCTGCTATAGCTAAAAGCCTAAAACAGGTGCTTTCGAACAAGCTATTGATGCTTGGAAAAAATCTATCAAAGCATAATAGTAAGCAACAAGCTATGGTCTCATCGTTTTTTTTTCACGTGAAAATCAACATGATTTTATTCACGTTTTTTTTTTAGGTTTTAAATGTGGTTTTTGGTGATTTTGCAGTTTTAAATGGGAAAAAATTGTTGACCAAAAAGTCAAAGATTTTTCAAAAAATCAGGGAAAAAATCGTCCAGCTTGCAGATTTTTTAAAAATCATGATTAATCGGGTTTTTTTGCAGATTTCTACTTCTATGGTCTAAACTATCTCAACCACAAATGAGGGAATGTCTCTGACAACTGCATGCTGAAATTATACAGCAGCCATTACAGATTCACACCCAAAACTTGTTCTGCCCCATCAGAACCATTAGGAGTGGCACAAAGAATACCAAGTAAAGAAATGAATCATTAATTCCATTTAATATTTCATGTATAGAACAAATACAAGTCAAAGATTCAAATTCTTATTAAAACCCCTTCAATAAAAGCAACGTTGAAAAGCCAGTCCAGAAACAGATAGCATTTCAGATAGAAAACAATACACCAAGAAGCAAATTAAAAACAGGTCTGCTAACAGGATAAAATGAAATAGTTCTCATCTTAAAACTATATACAAAGTAGATCATTACAATTTCACAAGGTAAATATGGGATACAATAGAAAATTAAAAAATGCAAAGATCCATGCAGTAAATAATCCCCTTTCTCGTCACTTAGCAAAGAAACACCCTCAACTATCACTACTCCACAGACCCACAAAGCAAATTCAAATATTCTCCACCCTAAATACATCACTAAACCAGTATTGATCTTTAAACCCTATAATTTTTTTAAACAAAATCAATAAACCCAAAGGCACCACAACAGAAACAGATGACAGAGGCAGACTTACCCGGAGAGCGGAGAATGGAGCAGAAGCAGATGCAGGCATCCACAAGGGCTTCCTTGTTTCCTTCTCCCAACTCTGTAAAGCAACTTTATAAAATTTACCAATTTTCTCACCACAAAATAATAAAAAAGTAAAGAATCTTGCAAACTCACCACAATATAAATTAATTAAGATACGAATTCTTCATACAAGACAATAGAAATCATTATTATGCTTTAAATTAAAAAGGAAAGCATGCTTGAAATTAAAAAGGAAAGCATGGCAGACCATAAAAGCAATACGCAAGAAGAGTCATGATTGATCAGGAATCACTGTTGTCCACAATTTCTTCCCCTTCATAAATCATGGTTTTTGAATGAATCATTCACCACATTTGAGTTTTGCTTGGTTTTGACAGATAGGTTAAGAGTTTTGAAATACTTGCAAAGGTAATTTGTAATTATAATCATTGTTTTTGTTTTACTTTTAATTTCAAATCTAATTTCTATTTGAAAAGGAATCGAGCAGAAATCACAGCGTGCAATAGAACTAGTACTCAAGCTCCTCGAAAATGTCTGTTTACGGGTAAAAATTCCTACACAAAAAAGGAAAAATAACAAACAGTATAATATTAAAAGAATTAATGCATTTCAAACTAAATTAATTAAGACATTTTTACAAATATGCAAAATACCAGGCGATCTAACAATACCCAATTTCAAAATCCAAGTTGAACACATTATGCAGATCCCATACAAGTATACTTTGATTTGAGTATAGAACCCTCTCTGTTATTTAATTAGAAGCCAAATCGCTTGAAAGGTTCATAAACTCCACCTAAATCTACGTACCTCGTAATTAAGCCACCAGAGGCGACCTAATTCGTTATAATATATTTAATTTTCAAATATTAAAAAGAACAACAGATTTGTTAGATACACTTTTTATATTTCTTGTTCGCCCTACGTGACCCTTTATTAGCATCATTACTATATACTCTGAAGCATTTTCACCAAATCTGGTTTTCTTTAATGATTCATCACAGATCGCAAAACAAAAATCCTCTAAATCATAGATCGCAAACTAGAAATCCATTTAAAACAAAAAAAACTCTCTTAGTATAGGGACTGTGAAAACCTTATGTTTTAAAACAAAAATAATCAAGAAGCAGAAGGTTTGAAATAGATCTGAAACCCTAAGAAATTTCTCACATCATGCAACAACCCCTGCAAAGCCATTCGTTCCCAAACACAATAAACCCTTTCAACTAAAACAGAAACTTTCAACGATGTTTGATAAGAAAAACAGAAACCCTAAGTAGCCCATTTTCGCCATTGACCAGCAAAAGCACAATCACAGACATATGAAGAGCACAAAAATATTTGAAAGATGGGTACCTGTAATGAAAAGCCCTCGCCAAACCGCTTACGGACGTAAGAGAGCAGCGCGCAAAATACAATCAGATTGTGGAAAACGCTGACTATAGTCTGTATTTAAGCCGATCGATGAGACGCAACCCGACTAACCCTAGAGATGTGCATTTCTCCTTTTATTATTATTATTATTATTATTATTAATTTTTTTATTTTATTTTTTATTTTATTTTTTATTTTTTGGAGATACTCTCGAGGGGGTCCCCTTTAGCCTAGCAGCCAAGGTCTGAGAGGTATCCATTCCACCAAAATCCGTTCGGGGCACGATCTTGGCCTCATCCCTTTTAGGCATCAAGGCTTTGCACTCAGCAAGACTTGATCCCTAGTGGGCTAATTATGAACCTTTCAACTTCACTAGTAGACCAAGAGCCCATTGACAATTATTTTATTTTTATTTTGCTAATTCGATTTTTTTTAGTTTTCTAAAAGTTGTCTCTGTAGTGACTAGGAGTTGGACCAATAGTTTTTAGAAGAAATTGAAAAATTTGTTGGATTTTTTATTTACTAGCACTTGCATCCGGTCCAAGGGTAACATCGATAGGAAATTGAAGAAAAATCTACAATGAAACAATATTTATATAGACGTAGGCATTGTATAATATAAATAGGTACATATTTTTTTGGATTTGTTTTGTTTTAAAACAATGCAATCTTTTTTTGAACAATCTGTAGCAAGTTTGCATAAGTCAAAGTTACATATCTACAATGAATTGTAACAATATTTATATAGACGTAGGCATTTTATAATATAAATAAGTACATTTTTTTTTGGATTTGTTTTGTTTTTAAACAATACAATCTTTTTTTGAACAATTTGTAGCGAGTTTGCATAACTCAAAGTTACATAAGAGCATCTATTTGTCTTTTTTGAAGCTCCTCTTTTAAAGACATGGAATGTCTATGAAGTGAAACACAATGTTGATTAGATTTCTTTGAACAATTAGTATCAAGTTTGCATCAGTCAAAGTAAAAAAGAGCTTCGCAATGTCTTTATTGAAGGTCCTCTTTTCAAGCCCTAGAATTTGTATGCGGTGAAACACAATGTTGTTAGATGAGAAAACCTAAAATTAAAAATATTTAACTAGATATGTAAATTCAACAAAAATAAAAATTGAGAAAGAGGGTGATTTTTTTTCTCCATCATCAATCGACCACCTGTAGAGGATAAAATTTGTAATTGAATAGTTTTAGTAGTGTCACTCTATTCAAGAAAGGGATAATTAAAAATGTATATCTTTGAGAGAGAGTGTAATTAATTATACATTACCTAAACATGTTATTATGAGAGCAAGTGTAGGTGAGCTTCTTCTTTCTTTTTGATAATGTTGTATGGATTTTTTTTCATTTTAGAATAGTGATCAAAACATAATGTGGGCTCTATGCAAAGGCCTTTTATAGATTTAACTCTAGACATTATTGTAAATGTAAGGCCTTGTCTTTCAATTTCACCAATATTGATTGTGGCTTTATTTAGTGTAAGGCCTTGTGATTTGTGTATAGTGATAGCCCATGCCATGGATAGTGGTATCTGTCTGTGGTTGCCTCGTGATATTGGTTGTATTGGTATAGTTTTTGGGTTTGTTTCATCCCATGGTGGACCATTATAGTTATTGAATGTGACTGTAACATATGTAGGCAATTCAAGTGGTTTAGATCCAATAGGATATACAATATCTTTGATTTGTCCAAGCGATCCATTTACAAGTCTAGCTTGGGTCCATAGGTTTGTTGTAAGCATGACACGTTGACATTTTCTTAGTAATTGATCCGATGGATATTTTCAGTGGAAATTGAAGTGTCTCCATTCTCTCTAGAATCTACACCATCAGAAAGATCTCGGCGTCCTAATTCCAACACAACTCAAATGGAGCAAAAAGGAGTCTGTTTGTGCAAGTTATGGCCAGTCAAACCTTGGGTCAAACTGGGATTAGGGGCGTCCAGGAAACGAAAAAAATAGCATCATCAAAAGTTGTCAAAGTTAGCGTCATCACGAAGAGCTCATCACAAGCTTTCCAACGGCGTTCGTTTCGTCGAAATCCGACATCATACGCGAAAGTTATCAGTGGTCAAAGCTTGCTGTTGACTGTTGAGGTGGACCGTACGGATGCTGACGTCAGCATTCCGTACTATACAGATGATGAAGTGGATGAACTAGAATCTACCATGTGGCATCCATGTTAGAATTGTACGGACCAATCAGAATTCGACATGTGTCCTTTCCGTACACCACGTCAACAGTCAGGTCAGCGTCCTAGTCATCGTCCACGGCCTTGTCAGTGCACAGTCAACTGTGACGTGTCCACGACACCGAATGGCAACCTGACACATGGCAATGAGTCAGCAGTACGGTCACCACTTAGTCAGCGTAGAGGTGTCATCGTCAGCAAATGAAGTTACGACACGTGGCCTCTCTTCAATCCTTCGGCGGTCTGGATGTTTTGTTTGTTAAAAGGATTTGAACCCCCAACCTCTCTCCACCGAACTTAGCCCTTAGCCCATAGCCTTTCCACCATATCCGCGTCCATTACTATTAATAGTGCCGATTTTTTTTTGTTATGAGTTTGGTTGTAAACGGTGGAAAGGGAACCGATGGTCGGGAGTGGAACCCGGAACCGCCGGGTTCCCAAAATGCTTTGTCACCGACGAGCCATTCGATGGCTTAGGAATATGTTTGGCATCGGTTTCTTTTGACAAGTTGTTAGAAATCGAATGTTTTTAAAGTAAAACAAACTCCTATACTTTTAAATTAAACAAACAACTTTTATTTAAAATTAACCCCTTAAGTTGTAACAAAAGCCCGAAATGAATGAATAAAAGGGCTAAAATAAATATTAGGGGGGATTTTTAAAGATTTACATGTGCATAAAGGAGATTTGAAGATATTATGGAGAGATAAGGAATATTTTGTAAATCAATTGGTTAGTAACCAATTTGATTCATTTTTTTGTATAAAAAGGGGTGTGAGGTGAGAGTGAGAGGGCACTTTTTTTTTACAGGTGAAGTATTGATGAAGTATTGAAGCTGAGGTGACAAGTGAATAGAGGTCTTGAGGAGATTATTTTGAGTCATTCTTGCACGTCAGAGCGTCCTTACGCTACCGAAGTGCTTGAAGAATGGTTGTGGTGCATTTGTAATTGATTTTTGGAGTTAATCGGATCGATCTCTCTATTGGAGCGGACCCGGAGACGTAGTCACGTTTGTGACGAACTCCATAATCAAACGTTGTTTGCACTTCTCTTCTTTTCTCTCACCTTCTCTCAGTTTGTTAATTCCTTCATTTTGTTATTTCCTTAAGTTAATTTTGATTTAATTAACTTGGAATAATCATTGTAAAAATTAAGCATTTCAATACTGCATATAGTCTAGATCCTAATCAGATCAAGTGGTACCAGAGCTCAATTGACTATTATTGTAGTTGTTTTCTTGAATGCTAACGAGATCCAGGATTCAAAAGGGCAAAGGAAAGCTTGAAGACTTTAATCCTGAGATCGGGAAGCGAAGAAGTTTTCTGAAGATGTCTATGTCTGGAATGGAGGTTCCTGAAGAAATCAGTGAGCAGGAATTCCGAAGAGCATTCCTCGAGATGAAGGCTAAGGTGGACATTCTTTTCCAAGAAAGATAAGAACGGAAGGAACGTGAAGGAGGTTCATCGAAGAAAGATGTTCATGAAGACAAGAAAGGGAAACAACATGGAGATGGTGGCAAGCAACCAGATCACCCCTTTTCTTCTTCTCCTCCCTCTTCTCCTTCTTCTCCATCTTCTCCTTATTCTATTTCTTTTAATCCTTTCAAGAGTGGGCATAAGCCTAAAATTAAGTTGGATGTAAAATTTGATTTACCAAAGTATTGTGGTGAACTAAATGCTGAAAAATTGGATGATTGGATTCAGCAAGTTGAAGTCTACTATAGAGTCCAAAACCTATTAGATGATGTCGATAGGATCCAATTAGCTACTCTTCGTTTAGGAGGTACAACCTTAACCTGGTGGGAGAGTAAGACTAAGGCAGAAGTTTCACAACATGGTAAAGTCAATTTAACTTGGGCAGAATTTATTAATGCTCTTAAAAAGCAATTTTATCCCTTAGGTCATATGCAACAGTTAATGATGGACTGGCAAATGTTTAGGCAAGGGAAAGATCAAACTGTCCAAGAGTACACCCATGAATTCAGGAAAAAGGCTATTGCATTAAATGTACCTTTGTACACCCAGGATACTTTGTTAAAGTACATAGGAGGTCTTCATTCATATCTTAGACATTCCATTTTGGTATTGAACCCTTGTAATTTGGATGAAGTGTCTGTTCAAGCTACACACTTAGAGTCGAGGGGAAAGGGTTCTTTCATTGATAATGATAACTCTGTAAAGAAATCTTCTAAAGTTGTAGAGACAGGGAAAGGAAAGAAGGCAGCTATAGTTAAGAAGGATGATAAGCTTTCTTGCTCTCATTGTGACAAGAAGGGTCATGATGAAGAACATTGTTGGCAGTTGCATCCCGAATTGAAGCCTAAGTGGGCTCAAAGACAGAATCAAAAACAAAAGGGTAAGGAGAAAGCCACAAATGTTGTTATGGATCTTGGTTCTGATTCTGATGATGAAACTAAGATAACAGCTATGGGTTTGAAAGGAAAGCTCCTAATTCCAATGTTTCCTCTGATAGTTGTGCTTCTACTTCTACAATTAATGATGCCTCTGAAGATGAAAAAAGGAATGAGCTTTTTCATTTAAGGGTTGTTGCTAAGAATAGTAAAATTGATGCACTCATAGATAGTGGTTCTCAAGTTAACTTAATTTCTGAAAGTGTTGTAAGAAACTTGGGATTAAAAACTACACAGCATGAGAAACCTTATCCACTAGGCTGGATTTGTGAAAATGATAAGTTGCAAGTAACAAGACAATGCACCTTAAGATTCACAATCACTAGTAAGTTTGTGGATGAAGTACAATTTGATGTGGTTCCACTGGATATCTATGGGATAGTGCTTGGTAGCCCTTATTTATATGACAGGAAAGCTATTTTCTACAGGGAAAAGAATCATTATCACTTGTTTAAAGATGGCATCCAGTATATCGTACATTCTCACAGGATTAAGACTGATCGTTCTTTTGCAAACACAGGGCAGTTAAAGAGGGTAATTAATGCAAGTAAAGAATTAACTCTTATGTCTATCAGTACAGGTGGTTCTAAACTTGAACTTGGAGTAGCTAACCAGGGTCAAATGTTGCAGGATGCACCCGCAGTACAACATGAGGGAATGATGATTGAAAGCATTGATGGTTCCTTGGGTAAAAATGTTCCTGTTGTAAAGGATCGATATCTTGTTGATTTGTTCTCTTTCATTTCTGCATTATTGTTCAGCTTGATGCTAGTCAATTTTTGTTGGTTAGTGGCTACGACAGTTGATGTAGATGCTTATGGAAGTGATAGAATAATGTTTATGTTCAACAATGTTGTTGCAGTCTTCATTGTGCTTATGAGCCAGGTATACAGATGTACAGAGGATACAGGACAAGTGGGGAGGCCAAGTCCTCACTTGATGTTAGAGTAAATGTCACTTTTGGAGGTCCAAAAGGTCTTCAGTGGGGAGGCCTGATCCGGTGGATATTTTCAGTGGAAATTGAAGTGTCTCCATTCTCTCCAGAATCTGCACCATCAAAAAGATCTCGGCATCCTAATTCCAACACAACTCGAACGGAGCAAAAAGGAGTCTGTTTATGCAAGTTATGGCCAGTCAAACCTTGGGTCAAACTGGGATCAGGGGCGTCCAGGAAACGAAAAAAATAGCATCGTCAAAAGTTGTCAAAGTTAGTGTCATCGCAAAGAGCTCGTCGCAAGCTTTCCAACGGCGTTCGTTTCGTCGAAATCCGACATCATACGCGAAAGTTATCAGCAGTCAAAGCTTGCAGTTGACTGTTGAGGTGGACCATACGGATGCTGACATTAGCATTCCGTACTGTACGGATGATGAAGTGGACGAACCAGAATCTACCATGTGGCATCCACCTCAGAATTGTACAGACCAATCAAAATTCGACACGTGTCCTTTCCGTACGCCACGTCAACAGTCAGGTCAGCGTCCTAGTCATCGTCCATGACCTTGTTAGCGCACAGTCAACTGTGACGTGTCCACGATAGCGAATGGCAACCTGACACATGGCAATGAGTCAGTAGTACGGTCACCGGTTAGTCAGCGTAGAGGTGTCATCGTCAGTGAATGAAGTTACGACACGTGGCCTCTCTTCAATCCTTCGGCGGTCTGGATGTTTTGTTTGTTAAAAGGATTTGAACCCCCAACCTCTCTCCACCGAACTTAGCCCTTAGCCCGTAGCTGTTCCACCATATCCGCGTCTATTACTATTAATAGTGCCGGTTTTGTTTTGTTATGAGTTTGGTTGTAAACGGTGGAAAGGGAACCGACGGTCGGGAGTGGAACCCGGAACCGCTGGGTTCCCAAAATGCTTTGTCACCGACGAGCCATTCGATGGCTTAGGAATATGTTTGGCATCGGTTTCTTTTGACAAGTTGTTAGAAACCAAATGTTTTTAAAGTAAAACAAACTCCTATACTTTTAAATTAAACAAACAACTTTTATTTAAAATTAACCCCTTAAGTTGTAACAAAAGCTTGAAATGAATGAATAAAAGGGCTAAAATAAATATTAGGGGGGATTTTTAAAGATTTACATGTGTATAAAGCAGATTTGAAGATATTATGGAGAGATAAGGAATATTTTGTAAATCAATTGGTTAGTAACCAATTTGATTCATTTTTTTGTATAAAAAGGGGTGTGAGGTGAGAGTGAGGGCACTTTTTTTTTACAGGTGAAGTATTGATGAAGTATTGAAGCTGAGGTGACAAGTGAATAAAGGTCTTGAGGAGATTATTTTGAGTCATTCTTGCACGTCAGAGCATCGTTACGCTACCGAAGTGCTTGAAGAATGGTTGTGGTGCATTTGTAATTGATTTTTGGAGTTAATCGGATTGGTCTCTCTATTGGAGCAGACCCAGAGACGTAGTCACGTTTGTGACAAACTCCGTAATCAAACGTTGTTTGCACTTCTCTTCTTTTCTCTCACCTTCTCTCAGTTTGTTAATTCCTTCATTTTGTTATTTCCTTAAGTTAATTTTGATTTAATTAACTTGGAATAATCATTGTAAAAATTAAGCATTTCAATACTGCATATAGTCTAGATCCTAATCAGATCAGTAATACCTCTTGGGGAAGTTGCTTGTCATTATTATCGGCACCTAATTTAGATTGTGTATTTACTGCATAATTAAGTGCAACAAGTACATTAAGCAGTTTCAACATTTTCTTGTTGTGTAATGTTGCCAGCTCATTTGTAGCAAATAAGTGTATCACTTGGTCAAAATCTTCTTGTTCAATTTTTGTTAGTTGCTTGTTTGTGCGAGTCATTAATAAGTCCCAATCATGTTGTATTGGTTTTGCATTGCGAATGTTTTGTAATGTTTGATGAAATTGTATTTGAATTGGATCGTCACCTTCTTGTCTAAACATTATTTAAAGGGGTAAACAATTTTGACTCAGAGCTATGAATCGGTGAGGTCACAAACGGAAGACCTCATCCCTAATTTAAACATTCAACAATTACACCTCAATGGGGTTTGAACCTTGATAGCAAGAACAACACCACGACAACTTAACCATCATACCATGCCACTATTGGCAACCTTCTTGTCTAAACATTGTTTTTAATGTAGAAATTGTATTAAATTTGTGCCATAGGTTTCTTTCAGTTGTGTGTGATGCATAGATAGGTTTATCCATAACAAGTGGAAGTTGTGCAAGGTCCCCTATAAGAATTATGGACATGCCACCAAAGCAAGTATTTTGTTGATGGAGGATTGCTTCACACAACTTCCTATCAATTTTCAATAGAAGTTTTGGCCCAATGAAGCTCATCTCAACAATGAGAATGTATTGTATATTTTTCATGTCTTCCTGAAATGTTGTCAATGTTTGTCCTTGTAATGGTTTCATTTCTCTAATTGGAATCTTGAGGGTTGCATGTATAGTTGAGGCTTGTATATTGAATGTTGCAATTCCCGTTGGAACAAGAATAAGGAGTGGGTTTACTCTTGTTGATACGAAAGTTTGAAGTGCATTTATCATGCAATGAATTAGATAGGATTTTCCAATGCCTGCTATCCTTATATGACCATATGTAGTAATTGGTTAGAGTATTTTTCTGTTGATTGATTTGTTATTATAGTAAGTGCTAGTTGTTGTTTCGATGATAAGGTATAGTTTTGGTTGTACAAATTTGAATGGGAATGAACATCTTGTTGGGACATCATGTTTGTTTGTATAGATTGAACTGCAACATCATGTAAATTTGTAGAGACGTTATGATTTTCTCATTCAATATTGTTATCGAAATCACGTCGCCCTAGTATTTCAAGTTCATTCAAATTGAGATTATTAGAAGGCCCAATTGAGATAATAACTCCCATTCATTCATTTCTAGAGTTTCTTGTTGATCCATATCTTCATCAGAATAGTTTTCATCTTCAAGAACATCTTTAGTTTGTTCAGTGTGACTAACATGTCATGCATTGTATTTTTGTGTATTCATTTGCTTCCAATTATTGATGATCTCTTTGTTGGTATGGCCTATATCTTTATTTATTTGACAAAAATGTTTATACAAAAGTAACTCACTCCAACAAAATGTTTCAAAAAATTTAGAGTCTTCTTTTGGAATGGTATAAAAACATGGAAATACTTGCACAATTGCTTTTTCTTTTTTATTCAACCTTTTGCATCTTTGCAAGAAATAACATATGTGAAGGATCTTGTTGATTCAATTAGTGTTACCATTTCTAGGTGACATGGGCGATGCATATAGGATTGTGTGTAGTTAGATTGTATCTCACCACCATCATTTATTTTTTTAGGCAGTGGAACACTTTTTTACCTACATTCAGTGATACAAATTTTCAATTACAAATCATAAGAAGTAATTTTTGTAGTATATGACATGTTTCTTGGGCTCCCATATCCCATTAAATAATAATCTATGTCATGAAATTTTGATATGCTTTTAAATCTTGGTCTTCTAATTGTTCATTTGAACATATTATTTCCAACATATTAACACAACTCTTTGATTTTCTTTCAACTTTAAATGCATACTTAGCAAAGTATTTGAGAACAAGAAGTCATGAGATGACAGGTTGGCAATTTGTATTAGCTCTCCATATTGAGGGAATCTCTAGGTTATAAATATTTAACCTATCATCATTTCTTGATGGTTTTAAAGATTTGTTCCCAAATTCATCACACGATAAAGTGGATTTCATGCATTATTTCTATGGAGCTTTATATCTATATTCTACATGTTGCCCTTTTTGTGCAAGCATGTGTGCTCTGTGCATTTAGTGTGTCTTTGTACGCGATTAACTAACTCTTCATAATCAATGCAAGGATTAGTAGAGAATATTTCAGATGTGTTTAGTAGGCATGAATCATCCATTGGAGTTTTATGTATATGGTATTGCTCATTTGAGATGTAGAGCGAGGGTTCCAAGCAATGACATAGTTATCAAAGAATTTTTTGCTTTATCCACTTGAAAATTGTTTTCTCAATCGAGTATATCCATGTTTGGTGCATTTTCTAGCCATAAGAATCCATGTACATGTGCAGAGCCTCAATGTTGTCATTCATACCTATACCAATAATTTGTTGCATGCAAGAGTTTCTCAATGACCTCTTCATGAAAGATTGTGAATCATTGATGTAGATATAGGGATGTTGTGTGTGGCTTTTTATTCACATTATTTGTACGATATTTGTTGGAGACTAATGTAGATGTATTGTTGGTTGCACTCAATGTGAAGAAAAAATTTGGGGAACCTATTTGGTTGATCATGTTTGTTAGATCACTTCTATACTTGTTCCAATATGCTCGTGTCTCTCATAAGGTAGAGCCAAAATGCATTAGTTCTTCGACCAATTGTTTATTTGGTAGTTTATGTAGGTGGGCACGAAGATGTTCAATAGTGGTAGGTATATTATCTTCTACTTTTCTTTTGATGAATATCAATGCAGTTGATTGGCTATGATGCCTCATCATAAGATTTAGAAGGAAAGTATCTAAATCATGGATGTTGGCCAAATTTATTACACGATATCGCATAAGATGTAAGGCATATTCATACAGTTGGACTTCCCTAGCTCGAGGTTGCATGGGTAGTGTATTTCCATTTGGAAAAAGTGTGGGAAATGCCATGTCAAAAAGGCCCTCAATAGTGTACTCATTTATGGGGGTTGAACCTATGTGGGGCCAATTAATGATGGTATCATTCTCATTCTCATCTTCTATCTGTAAAGATTCCTTAATGATTTGTAACTCACGATGTTTATTTGGTAGGCTTACCATAAATGATGTTGAATATTCAGTTCCACTTTCTAGATCATCTTGACTATTATCAACTTCAATGTTTTTTGATATGGGTTCCTCATTTTTGCTTTGAATTATATGAAGCATTTCTGAAATATATGTTGTAGAATCAGAGAGTAGGGATAATGCATCAGCATTGATCTCAACATCCTTGTAGTATGGGTCATATTGTATTTTGAAGGCTAGTGCATTTTGAACATGACTTCTACTAACATAGAAATCATAATGCTTCCCATGTGTATTAGTTCTTCCAACTATTAATAAATCCAAGTCTTTGATTTTGTGTGGCAAAGATTGTTATTGTTGTGATATCTTGTGGGAAGCTAATTGTGTGACCACTATATTTGTATTTTTCACCACGAGCATGGGTAACTTGCAATATCGGATTGACACGTACAATAAGCATCTCTTCTACTTGACTGAGAAGTCATAAAACATTTGATTGTTCACATGGATCCATATTGTTAGTTATGGAGAATTGATGTATGCCTTTCTCAAAACTGCATCTTCTACATGTACAATTGTTGTTTGATGAACAAATATGCATACCAAGGTAGCATTCCTTACATGTATTGCATGTTTGTGAGTTCGAAAAGGCATCTATTCTTTTTTGTTTTTTTTGGATGCATCCATAAAGTTGGCAGACCATCTCATATCCATGTTATTTGAATTTGTGTTTTGTGTCACTTGTTTAGGAAGATGTGTTTCATATTGTTGTTGATTTCCATGTGTTAGATTTGAAGTAATTAATTCAATGGGAATGTACATACTTGTAGAAGCTTTTGTGTGGTCAAGTTTTGATTGATCTAATGTTTCTAACTATAAGTGTTGTATTTGTTGCATGTTATGATGAACACTTATTTCTTCTTTATGACGAGCATAATACAAGCGACTTCTCTTACGAGATTCTAGGTCTATGGTTTTACTCTTGGTTGGTTGTCTTTCTAAATCTTGCATATTGGAGTCCATCATCTAGAACACAAACAAAATATTAAATAAATATAATTCAATAAACTTTGTATATTGGAAAACCATAAAAAATGTGAAAATTACAAATTCTATTTTGTTTGAATTATATGTTAGATGAATATGATAATATTGAAAACATATGTATTATGAAAGAAACATGTTAAATTGTGTGTTTTCCAATTGTAAAAATTGGATGTGCATGTGTTTATTTATTTATAGCAAAGGTATAAAATAAGTTTTGAAAGGATCCTGAAACCCTGTACAAGGTAAAGTCTCAACTGTATAGTAATCGATACAAAAAATAACACAAAAAGGTAGAAAAAAACAACCAACAATGGACAATTACATTCTTTTGAAAGTTTACTTTTCGTTGATATTGCACAAATTAGAAATTTGATTTAACAAAAAAAAAAAATCATTTGTGAAATCAATTGTACCAACTTCTGAGATCGTTGATTTCAACTGTGATTCATTATTATAGATTTCATTTGTACTCAATAGGGTGAAGATAAATTGTTTGAATAGTACATTTGAACAACCTCTTCACTATTTTCCCAAGCAGCTTGATTGAATTGTAGCATATATAATTCTTTTTTAGGTTTTCCAATGAGTTTAGTTGTTGCTTCTTCAAAAGAAATTGCCCATATAGTACTTGTGTGATCTTGAAGCTTAATTTGAAGAATATATCTATAATTACAATCTTCAAAGGTAGCTTCACACTTTGAATAATACCATTTTTTGTCATCATTTTGTAGAGCTCTTTTCTTACACTGTTTCCCATCAGTCTCAATAGGGCAAGCTAGATAACCGAATGAATTTTATTTGATAAATATTATTGTTGCTTTTACAATGCATTTGAGGGGTTTTGTTATATCTAGAGACTCTTCGTGGATATTGAAAATTGTCTTTCATGTAAGAAGTAGAGGCACACCTAGAAGGTTTATTGTGGATGTGAGAACATCATTCCCATCCTGCGCAAACCAAGACTGTAGTTGTGTTGTTTCTTCAATTTTAGGGTTAATAAACAATTGGGTGGTAACTAGAGTGCTTACCACCTTGCCATTATAATTTGTAACATGACCATTTTTAATTGCAAGTATAGGTGAATTTTGTGCATGGTACATTTCTTGAAGTTGTGCACCTTCCCTTTGAGTTGTTCATCCCCACAAAGTCACATTTATAATGAAGATAGACATATCTAACAATTTGAGGCTCCTCCTAAGAACCTTCGTGCCATCTTTTCTCCTTATTATAGAGGTAGGGTCCACACATATAACAATTCCCACTAGATCAATAAAAAAATTGTTATTTGTATTTAGGATCTCATTAATGGGTGTGAAAGAAAATTGATATGTCGGAATTAAGTGGAAATTATCAAAAAGAGTATCTTTGAATCATCCATCAAAATCATTTCTATTTGACTATTTAGATTATTCTAAAACTTTTTTACAACTTTGATGGTCCCACCAAATAGTGTATATACAACCCCAATGTGAAAAATTCTGAAATGGAGGTCTACAAATTCATTGAAGCAAGTGACACGCACTTCAGTGTTTTCACTATCTGCAAATATCAAAGTTGAAAACTTGCCCATGTCCTTTCTTTGTGTTGAATTGATGGATCTCTTTTTTCATATTTACACAACCTTTTACTGTCCACCTTGTTTGAAATAGATTCAAACTTTTAGTAGGAGTGATAGTTGAGGTATCAACTTTTTTGCATAGAGATGCATGTATCCCAAACATCATTTTTTGGGGGTTTGGTTGCATGGATGTGCTAATTTCATCAACAGTTGTGTGTGATTCAAATGAAATCCCTGCTTTTTCATGTATAGGTTGCTTTGGTTCTTTGAAGAGGAAGGTAGGATCACCAATGACATCATGGTATGTGCATGCAATCTCTACTTTAGAGATTACAATCAACCCATGTAATTAAAGTAGAATGCATTATTAGTAATACATAGTAACAACTAGAATGAAAATGTTTTGTTTGAGTACATCATGGAGTTGTTGGCTCACCTTGAATTAAAAATAGTAGGGCAAGTATATCCTATTATTTGTACTATAAAACCCTTCTGAATTATCTTTGAAGTTATAAAATAATTATATTTTCTTGGCAAGGTTGCTTTTGAAGATGTAATCCATCAGAAAAATCTAATTTATATCTAGTTGTTGATTCATTGTCATGTCTAAATGTTGCAATATTGAATACTTGGATATGTGGATGTCTTTGTTGTCATTGTTCATCAATGTGATTGCATTTTGTGTCAAAGAGATAGACATAACTAATGGGAGATGAAATATTCCTATAAATTTCGATGAGTTGATAAGTAGTCTATGGTTTATAAGTAAAAATATACAAATTGAAAACTATTTTTTTGTAAAAGCAAGAAGTATAAAAGAGCATGCAATTTTCATTTTCTATAAAATGGATGAATATAAAAAAACTAATGCGTGAACCATAAAGGTAGTTTATTTTTTTTATCCTTGTCAATAAAAATGCTTAAATACGTGTAGGAGCATAAAATACAGTTTATAGAATGAAAATGATTAAAGATAATTAAGAGAAGGACAACATACCTATAGATAACAATTATATTGTAGTTCTCACAAGGAGTTATTTGGTCGAAACAAATTTGATCTCGTGGATGCAAGAAAGAGTAAAAAAGATAGGTAGCACAAGTCCGTGACACAACAAACAAATGGTTTAGTTAAATATAGATTTTTGATAGTAAGGAAGACAACCTCGATGTTCTTTTTAATTAAAGCCTAGTTTTAATTCAAAGTAATTGACATTCTATTGTTGAACAAGGTTGAAATTTGGAATAAATAATGGGTGTATATAATTTTGATTATAATGGAAAATAGGATTAACACATGTGATAAAAGCATTGAAAACTTATATGTAAAAGGGTTTCAAATATTGATTGACAAATTAGATGTATATATTTCAATAAAGAACTTCCACATGTTCTTTTATGTATGTATTAAGAAAGAGAAAAAAAAACATAATTTATACCTACTAAAAAGGAAAGTAGTGATTTTATTTTATTTGTATTATTAATAATAACCGTGTAAACAACAACCTAACTTTTTTTGAGAGAATTGGTTGTAGGAATGATAAATTGGTGGCATTTGATGGCATAAAATATAAAATCAAAAGCATGAAAGGAAAGTATCAATATTTTGCATCTGAAAAACAACAAATGCAAATAAAACATATTCATAGTTAATTGAGGACATAATAGCATTAGAATATCACATACAATTTACATAGTTATGAAGTAGATGCGTAGCACATAGTAGAAAAGTAATTTTGGAATGTAGTTCTAATGCAAGGCACACTGCCTTCTTCGTATCACAAGGAAAATAACATTCATCATAAGAATTTCTAAATATAATAACAAAATATACATAGTTGGTAAAGCTCATAATCACATTACAATATTACATGATATATGCACATCTGTGAAACTAAAATTTTCTAAACATTGCTTAGGTAGTTCTAGAATGCAAGTTTGATGTATGGAGCACCACCTTGTTCAAAGTGCTCATCAACTTGCATTTGTTGTAAAAAAGTGAAAAAGGTAGCCAACGAGTGACAAGTTGCATGGAAGTCATTGAGTGTTGTTTCCATTGACTGAATTTCAAAACCCTACACACTATGTATGTTTGGAACAAGTGTCTGTACTTTTTGAAGAAGGTCAAAGCAATTAATGGTGATATCGCTTGAGAAATCCTAAATGACATTTCCATGAATTCCAACCCAATTGATTGAGGGAGATGAGTTATTTGGAAGATCGGGGGAACTATTGTTACTTGATATCTCAATTTGTCGTAAAAATGTGCAAAAGGCAGCCAATGAGTCACAAGTTGCATGGAAGTCATTGAGTGTTGTTTCCATTGACTAAATTTCAAAACCCTGCACACTATGTATGTTTGAAACAAGAGTGTGTACTTTTTGAAGAAGGTGAAAGCAATTAATGGTGATATCGCTCGAGAAATCCTAAATGACATTTCCATTAATTCCAACCCAATTGATTGAGGGAGATGAGTTATTTGGAAGATCGGGGGAACTATTGTTACTTGATATCTCAATGATGTTTGTACGTTGACCAATATTTTCCATTCCTGAATGAAATAAATCTGAGAGTGTACCTAATGTTAATAAATATCAATATTTTAAATATCATACTTTAAAAAAATCAACAAATCATCATTAAATAAATAAAAGAAACTTACTATCATTAAACAATTAAGAAAAAGATTTGTTAATTCTTTAACATTGTAAAATTTATCCACACTTTATTTCTTTCTCTTTTTTTGGAAAAGAGGGTAAAAATTAATCAATAACAGGAAATCACCAATACAAAGAAATCAGGGTCCACAAAGACACCCAAAGATAAGCAAGATTACCAAACCAACAAAACCCAAAACCACAACATCAACCGACCATGTCCTCTGAAATAATCTTCTCTACAACATGGCAATAATCAAGGGATAACTGCTCCTATCCCTCAATCTGTTAGCCACCAGCATGCTCATAAGCCCATTTGGCTAAACAAACAACAAACCTATTCCATTCTTGAGGAATGTGAATAAAGGACACCACCTCCAACATGGAACACAACTACAAAATATTCCAAACAACCAAAACAAGTTGCTAATTAACCCCCTCCAACTTTTGTTTTTTCAAAAAATTAACAATGATCTAAGAATCTAATTCATAGATAATCTTACGCCAACCAAGACCACATACACACTCAATAGCCCAAATAATTGCCAACCCCTCTATAAGATTATTGGCCTGCTGCCCTTTATGAATGGAAAAAAGGAAAATAACGAATCTAGAGCTATCTCTCTCGGCTCCACCAATCCTAGAAGGCCAAGGATCACCCCTAGGAGAACCATCAATGTTGATCTTCAAAACATCCATTGGAGGAGGAGACCACCTACCAACCCTCTAAACCTTGTTTTTAGCTTGCGTGCCCCTTTGAAGTCAAAATGAATTGAAGGCCAAACCCTGCAGGCCCAATCTATTCACAATCTCATCATCACTCTTTTCCAAAGGAAAATTTTTCCATTTCACATTTAGCTTCCACAATCTCCTGAATCATATCAACAATTCTCTGAAAAACCCGTTGAATCATCAACTTATCCCCACGAAAAAATCATGCAATCCCTTTCCAGCCAAATTTTCCAAATGATGAAAGCGGGGCCAATACACCACACAATTTGAAGGAAAGAAGCATGTGTCAGAGATCTCCCCGGACTACTCCAAAATACAACCAAAGGTGAGGCATGAACACAAGGAACTTTCTAGATACCCCAACAAAAATGCCAGATGAGCATAAAAAAAAGGACAATGAAAGAACAAGTGAGATGAATCCTCCTCATTGTACCCACAAAGAACAAAAATAGATGGGCCTTGGAATCCCCACTTCTGAAGATTTTCCCAAGTCAAACATCTATTCAAAGCTAAGATCCACAAGGAACAATTACACTTGGGCTAGGAGAACTTATTCCAGACATTTTTCCACCATGAAACTTCCACCCCACTATAATTCTGATAAATTAACTCCTGGTACCCACTAGAAACCATGAAGACCCCCTTAGGATCCAGACTCCAACCCAAAATATTCATGTCCCTAAGAGAGCTACATTGTTTGCTTGCCAGAATATTTTGAATCTCAACACAATCCTCCTCCAAGCCAGCCACAGGCCACTCGCTAGGTACCTTCGATATAGACACCTCCACATGCCCACAAAGGTAAGAAGTCTTAAAATCCACCACCTGAGACCAACCCACCTCCAAGAAGCGCTAACAAAGATCCTGCAGAGTAGGATACGTGCAGGGTGATCCTGCAATAGTGGTTTACACTTTTTGGCCAAACTTGACATTGAACTAATTTTTTTAAACTAATTCTTCACTTTTAGGCACCTATAGTTGCTAAACCATGAGGAATTTGAAGATGACGCAAACTAGTGATTTGTGACATTTTGTCTATAGATTCTAAATATATATTTTAAATTTTTTGGAATTATATTGCATTTCTTTTTCGCTCTTCTTTGAAAACTAGTTTTTAACAGTAAACATCATTTTTAAAGAGTGATGTTCACCATAAACAACACAAATTTTTTTCTATGAAGGATAAAATTATAATTCTATCGAATTTAGATTTGTAACTATAATATCTAGCATGTTCATTTGGTTTCATAGTGTTTTATTGATTTTTTTTCTTAATTAAAATTTCAAGTCAAACCAATTACAATTTAGACATAGGCAGGACCATATACAACATAAAAAATTTGTATGTATCAAAATTCAAAAAAAAATTACTGGATCAAGGACATCAATACCTAACACAGACATATTTTTCAATTTTTTTTTGATAATATACTATTTTTCCACATGTGTAAAACAAAGAGATTGATATTTGGTGAAAAACCTACATTCACAAGAAATAAAAAAATAAATATTTAATAATCAAATTAAATATATTTAAAGCTATACTTTTTGGGAAGCTTATAATAAGGACTACATACTTATAAAATATATATTTTAAATGAATTCATTTGATCTCCCAAAAGGTAAATCAAAAGTGGTTTTTTATCAACATTTTGGTAGGTGTAGAGGAGACTCCATTATAGGAATGGTTTAAAACTAATGGGGTTCTATCCAAGGGGCTTTGATCAAACCCTCTTCAGCTAGAATCCTTTAAATGGAACCTTTCAATGCTTAAATCATTATATTTTCTAAAAATATGTGATTTCAACAAAAATCAGGATGTCCCAGAAAGTGTAAACCACTATTGTGGGATCACCCTGCACATGATAGGGGAAAACCCATTTGTTATCCCGCTTGGATATTTGTGAGAAATAATCCTTTCCTAGGCATGATCTTGTTTGAAACACCATCTCTAATAGAGCTTGGCAAACAATGCCAAACTAATCAGAGTGGAATGTCGTAACTTGAGGCCACCAAACTGCTTCAGACTACACACAATATCCCCCTTCACAAGGCTTCACTTAGAAGATGAGAAACTACTAGCCCATAAAAATTGCCTAGCCAAAGAGTCCAAATCCTTAATAAATCCAATGGGAGTTGTAAGAAGGGAAATCTCTACCAACCTGAATTCTACTGACAACCACAGTACTATCTAAGCTATAAATCCAATTTAAACAAGAGAAAACAAACAAGATGAGGAATAAAATGAAAACATTCAAATAAGAGCACTCCCCATATTGAATTTGAATAACTTCTCTTGTCTCTCCTCAAGCTGCTTTTGCAAATATGCCCTTAGATTATTTTAGACATGTGCAAATACCTACAAATAGTAAGCATGAAAGTCGGAGATAAGTGGTTGTTAAATCGAAAATGGAGGAGGAAGGCTTCTTTTATAGACAACCATTCAAACGAACGGTCCAAATCAAACTTCTAGAAATATTCCAAGATCAACGAATGAGAAGAAATGCAACACAGAAGAGTGGAGGTTATGAAATGAATGGTCAAGATTAGAAAGAACCAAGAGACAATCGACGACTGAGATTCAAAAATGAGATAGTGGAGGAAGAAAAATGGAGAAATAAATAATAAAATTATTTATTTCATGAGAAAGGAATCTTTGGACAAGTGGAGCATAAATTATTTATTTGAGGTAAAAGGCAAGTGGGTATTTAATTAAGATGATTTATGTAACCATTTTAATTAGACTGGAGGAAATGGAAAAAAGGGCATTAAATAATTAATTTAAATTAATTATTTAATAAAAGAGAAGTGTGGGAGATAATTAAATAATTTTGACAAATTATTTTGATACGCAAGCTATGATTTATATTAATAAAAGTTTGAAGACACAAGCATCTGCCATCGCATGATAGAAATTACTCTTCAAACACCGAGCCATGTCAAAAAGCCACCGACAACAAAACATACATCCACCAACCACCCCAACCAAAGCCTACCAAAATCCTAGCTACACCCAAAATACCACCATGGCCAATGCCTACAACCTGAGACCTACCCAGCAACTATAGCAAAAAAACTACCTTACTAAACTGGGGCCAACCTATCCACACTTACAGAAAATGTTTTAATTTTGCGAATTCGACAAAGTCCTTCTTCCAGTCCACTCCTCCAGCAGCCATTAGCCTGAATAACTTCTTTAGGAGTTCCACCACCACCGTCGCTATCATCCTATGCTTCATGAGCGCCAAGGCATTCAAGTCGAGAAGAAACATATACAATTTGATAGCCTCATTTGAACCCTACAGTAGCTCCAAATCGCTTGAACGCGGAATGCCTCTTCCTACCACCACAACCCTCAAAACCTCATCAACCCCTTCCACCAAATCCTCCCTAAAAATTTTTACAAGCAACAATTTTTCCTTTGCTTTATCCACTTGGTTATCTAGGAGGGAAGCTAGAAACTTGGAAGAAATCTACAAATTGTCCCTTCCATATTCTTTGTTCTTCAAATGCTCAACCCCCGAGATCATTTTAGTCACCACCACCACCAAAGAGTCATTGTTAAGAAGGAACCTTTTGAATCTTTGGTTTGTTATTTCTCTGAATGAAGTTTGTCGAGTCAACAACTTCAAAGAGATTGGGGTATCTGCCCCAAACCTTGCCAACCTGTCCACCGACACCTCAATCACAAACCTTGAGCACTTGGCCATCAATACCCAAGCGCAAACAACACTCCGCCAAAAGGAAAATTCACACCATCCACCGCCAAAGATAAATTAATGAGAAAGAATAACACCTTGAATGGATTTAAAACCTCCCAACAAGGATTACTGCCAAGTACTAGTCGGTCGCCACCTTAGCTAATGATGCACCTCCAAACATGCCAAAAAATGACCTAAGGACTAAGTCCATCAATACCCAAACACACTAGCTGGCCTCGGGAAGGCCACCATCACCTTGTCATCAATAAGCATATGGGTTGATAAGATGCTTGCCGCCACCCTCATCCTGTGAAATTTGACCCACGTCAACGACCTTGCCCAACACACCCGCACACGTGATCGTTCGACCACGTCCCCTCCTCTAGGTTGGAGGGGTGCCCACCCATCCCCCCATTAAATAATTTTGACAATTATTTAACTATAGAAGAATTAAAAGATCAATGAATAGGTAAATAATTAAGAATAATTATTTAACTATAGATGAATGATGATAGACAAATAATTAAATAAATGGTAATTTATTTAATATTTGAAGAAAGGGGTATTAGCAACTTAATTAAATTTATTTAATTGATCGAGGTAGAATAAAGGTCTAGAGATTAATTAATTAAATAATTAAAATTATTTCATTAATAGAGGAATGTGATCAATGATAATTAAATAATTAAGATTATTTAATTATATGGAGACGAAGACCAAGAAAAATGACGCTTGTAGATCAAGACATTTTTCAGTGTCTACATTTTTCCCCTCTTTGACATAATGCAGTTCATCACATTGGGTCAAATAAATTCAGTCAAAATATGTCCCAGTGAAAGCATGGTAGAGGTATGCCCCCTCCGGAGAATTTTACAAATTTTCAATAATTTTTAAAAATTTGGAAAATTATCTCGATAAGATAATTTGATAGCCAAGAGATCAATGGTGCAGATGGAAGTGGTTTTGGAGGTCGCTAAGGGTGTCAAATTGAAGTTCAAAGTGGTCCAAGAGTGTGTCCAGTATACATGCCAAGCACAAGTTCCCTAATTTTTAGGCTATAAATAGGGGTTGGATTAAGAAAATAAGTCATTTGTGCTTTCCAAATTTAGAAATCTTGTTTAGAAATCTTAGGTGAGAAAAGATACATAGATGTTGCACTCAGAGGCTATTGCATCCATACCTTTCATCGTCTTGAGGGAGTGCTCGTCTCGGTAAGTATTACAAACCTACTTTGTCTTTTTTTGTTTTACGTGCATTTAGTTAGGGAAAAAATTTAGCAGGCAATTGTGTCGCATGTTGTGCGATGTAATTGTGTGCATGAATGATGTAGGCGATGCGGTTCACCGCAATTTTCATGTCATGACGCAATTGCACAGGTCTAGGGTGGGGCAGTTTTTCGTGACACATTTGAAATAGTGCGTCACGTTTGATATTTAGAGACGCAAGTGTAAAAAATAGTGATGCATGTGAAAAATAAGTTACACAATTGTAGAGAAGTTAACCACAATTGACCCTAGTGACGCACTAGCTAAGGCGTGCTATGCAATTGCATTTGCAAGCCATGAAGAATTTGTGCGACGCATTTAACAAAAACAATGACAAAATTGACTGATGAAAAAATTTGCCCCAATTTAGGTTAAAATGACTTGTTCAACTTAGGTGTAGTAGGTCAAATGAAGGCTTTAGATTGAATTTTGTGGTGGATTAAAGTTTTACTACACCCTATTTATGCGTGGGAGTCATGGCTAAATACGTTTCAACTTCAGGATAAACTGGATGAGGTTGAGAGGCGGGCACTATTGGATCTTAGATTATTTTGTCACCTATATGCTCGTTATTAGGGAAAACAGGGGCATGCTAATAGCATTGGCACTATGAGACTTGCAGTTTCCATCTACCGATCAGGGAGGCCACTATGACATTAGAGGATGTGTATAGGATTTTACAATTGCCTATTCATGGAGAGTGAGTTTGAAATGATCTTATTTGAGGATTGCAGGCCCTGTATGATTACTATGATTGTGATGACAATTTAGAGCTTAGGATTCAAGGTTACGAGATCAAATGGGAGACCCTAGCAGAGAGATATGATCGGTATGATTGCGTTTTATGCACACTGATTGTAGGGGTTATGATTCCAGAATGCAAGGGCCATGGGTTTCTATTGGGCTGAGGAGAGATGCTTGCAAGTATGGTCCAAGATGAGATAGTATATGCATGGGGACCATGTCTATTATGTATGTTATACTTCCAGCTCCATGATATTTCCTACGAAGGAGGAAAGAGCTTGATTTGTGGTGTCACATTGCTGATGATATGGGAATGGGAGCACATAGCAGTGTTCTGACCATTAGTGGCATGACAATTGGGGATTGGTGCGCCATATGTGTTTCTATATCGAGATGCCATCATGTAGACACATGTGGGAGACATAGGATATTGGAGGCACGAGATTGACACTTTATTGAGCTTTGTATGGAGGCCCTATAGGGATTGTGATATGTGGGTAGGTGAGGATGCAATAACCCATTCCAAATTATTACTTAATTAACATTATTGTAAATGACACATGAATATACTTCAAATTAAAAAGACATAAATAGTGGCTAAAATCAATCATAGCTACACATGTCCATTTAAAATGAGTCAAATATTCTTACATTCACTTCAAAATTCAAATTGTACATTTTCCACTACAATGCCATTACATAGTACATTTTCCATCAAGTACATGAATGAATTACATTAAGTTACATCATAGACTATAATAGTTTGGTGAAAAACTAAGGTTCTTCTTCAATGCTCACCTCCACTGGTGGATGAGTACATAGTTGAAGTGCTTTACCGCCCAACCACGAAGCTTACACTTCCTCGGTATTCTTTTGACTTGAAGAATGCTCGACCCTGCATGAAAAGTTTAGAAAGAGAACAATTTTGCAAGGTGGAATTTGGTGTGCGCCCAAACATCAACATGCAATTTCTATCTACAAGTTAGAAAAGAAAGTGCAAGATCTATGCTAGAAATGGTAGAGAGTGAAATCATAGAGTTCATTCATGCATACGTAATGAACTATATTGCTTGGCCAAGCATAATAAGTGTGTTGCAACAACAACAAACAATAGGTTCTAGTAAAGAAAACCTATACTCTCTGAACTCCATTTTGGCACCCATCTTGAAAGGTAACTTTCTACTATAACAACTATCTACCCTCTAGAAGCAACTACCCATAGGTGCTCTAGTCAACTAAGGTATCATTATTTTTTCAAGCTATTGAAATATATCCTTTCACAATTGTCTTCAAAAGAAGAAATAAAATACAAATTTATAGTCCAAACAGAAATCAAACTTATGATTCTTAGAGTAATTCAACAATCAGTCATATCATTCTTATGACTATTTTCTACTTATCATCTTAAGAATTTTCCTTTTAAAAATGTACTAAAAACAAAAGAAGGTATGTCACAAGTATGTGAATATACCTAGATGAAGTCTATGTGTATTCACGTATATATATGTGCCTACTAATGTTAAAGTTTGTGAATACATTCTAAAATAATCATTAACTCAGATTACAATCTTAAAATAGTATTCCAATTTACGTTTCTTGTCAAGATAAATAAAACAAAACAAGTCTATGTTAACAGTTTCACACATATTGTTGTTGCATTTTCACTATTGTGTTTCCTTAACATTGTT
This sequence comes from Sequoiadendron giganteum, assembly GCA_007115665.2. Classification (NCBI taxonomy): domain Eukaryota; kingdom Viridiplantae; phylum Streptophyta; class Pinopsida; order Cupressales; family Cupressaceae; genus Sequoiadendron; species Sequoiadendron giganteum. The sequence goes on from CM021110.1 coordinate 257,736, forward strand.
GTTACTTAAGAACATTCATTGTTCGAACATAATAAATATTGTTTCCGACAAAACAGTTGTAAAGCAAGTTGTTTACATATGAACATTCATTGTTTAAGTAAAACAAGTACTGTTTCCTACTAAACAGTTGTAAATCTAGTCATTTACATATGTACATTCATTGTTTGAACAAAACAAGTATTGTTTCCTACTAAACAATTTTTAAAACAAGGTATTTACAACTACAATGATAACTTAATCAACAAGACAATGTTGTTTATACAAGACTATTTGTTGTCTTCATCATTACATTACTGTTTCAGACCAAACAATTTTACTTATTGACAAAAAAATCATTTTCCAATTGAACATTCACTGCTTTTTAATAGAACGAGTTTTGTTTTAATGAATACAAAAATAACAATGTTGTTTTTTAGTAGAAATATTGTCTACAGTTATCTCATCTTTCATTTCAAATAGAACGGTTTAATTTTCCTCTAACAAATTAGGTTATCAAAATGTCCATTGTTCCATATAAATATTAATTAAAGTTCAAGAGCAATCATACAAATACTAAATGAACTGGTTCGACATACTGGCCAATTTGAAATAGGGCATCCATACTTAAATCTAAGGTTACCAACATTTATTTCTTAACTCGTACCCTTTCTAGACCATATTCAAGGCCTTCTTGGTCATTCTACAAATGACTGCCCTACATGACAAGTTCACCTTTTCCCAACTGATCACAGGTCGTGTTTCAAGTTTACCCAAAATCTAGATGGGTCTGTATCACAAACAAGTTTTGACATGCAAACTCTTTTCTGTATCTTTTCCAAGAGAATAATATCTTTGATCATGGAGATCCTACCTATCATGGTTTTAAGTAACCAAACCTTATCATCCCATCATCTTCCCAAATCGATGGTGGCCCTTATATGCAACATTGATCACTATTTTAAAGAAATACACTCAACCCTCTTACCATTTCGGCTTAGTTGGTAATGGTAGGGTAACACAAATAAATGAAAACATAGATGATACATTTGAATATACATTTACACTGGATTTATACCCCCTTACATGGGTTTGGCATTTGAACCACTACAATACCAATTAATAATGAAAACATATTAGATTGGAATAAAATTTCAATTGTCATGATATATGTATAACATAATTGTGCGAGCTAACACAATAGTTGCACCCTGAAAGGTTCTCAAGCCTTAGTCTAGCTGATAAGGCTCTATCAAGACACTTATTTACAAGAAGGTCGTAGGCCATGCAACCCCAAAAGGTGGTTGATCAAACATTATACTCAACTCAAGGTTGAACACACAATCACAAGAATATATTTTATTGTGCCTATCGAGTTTTCCTAAAAGTACAATGAATTCCAAAATAAAGCTATTGAAATCGAATTTGCTTCAAAGGAATCAAATTACCTCAATAATCAAGCTTTGAATGAGGCTTGCCTCTAATTTTTCTATTACTTCAACTTTCTTTGCTTTTTGCCTTGTTGTGGGATGATTCTTTCCCCAAGTTCGCTATCTTTTTTCCTTCCCCTATTCATTCCAAAATGGAAACAAAACGCCTTTTTGTTTTACATGTGGTTGGGTGTTACTTGCCATAACTGTCGACCTCTATTTTGAGTATTCCTTTATGATTCGACATGCCACGTCCATCATGGATTTTGCCTTATGATTTTTCATTGATTCCACAATCCGATTCATAATACATCGGTTATCCATTTGAATTCAATACGAATTTGAATATGTATATGTATGAATATGTATGTATATATACACACTTATATATTTATATATCTATAATCATTTGAATGATTTCATTCACATCTACCATGTATTTGAATAATTTTTATAGATATATATGCATTCATATACAAGTTGCTTGTTTTGGAATGACTCATAGGTTCCATACACTATCATTTAAAGTAAGGAACTTGAATTTTCATTTCGAGCATCTTTATATATATATATATTTCTATACTAAAGAAAATAATTTTCTTTACAATGCTCACTTCGTTTCCTTCAAATCACAAAGTTTGAATAGACAAATTTTAATCTACAATCCATTTATTTTAAAACACTGAATCAGTTCAAGTCAGGAAATTATGTTATCTTATATGCAATTTAGTTCAAATGCAAGTCATCATGCCATTGTGGTGTGTGCACCCAGATTCCAACTGGTTTACCAAATGTTCGATCTGGCTAAACAATCCTACTTCAACTGTGTTCTTGTTCTTCAACCTGTCACCCTGCAACTGCACACACTTGCACTTGCAAATTGATCAGTAACATTCAATCATTAATAAAAATAATTTTCCAAAAGTTGTAAATTCAACATCATTCAACTCCTTTATTCAATTTTTCAAATATTCCAAAATATCCATTTAATATTTAAATAAATTTCTTCAATAATTCAATTTACCATATTATGATAAATAAGCAATAAAATTGGGTTATGACATCCTTCCTCTCTTGGAAGAGACATCGTCTTGATGTCTAGTAAGTCAAATGAAAAAAAATTATATCAAATTTTGAACATTCACATGTATTTCAACATCACATCAAAAATATATGTCTATATAAACATCACATCAAAAATATATGCCTATTTCAACATCAGATTTTTAAAGCATGAAATATCATAGTATCTCAATTCAAAATTTTCAAACAAAATTATTGAGTTTCTCTTTCAAGAAAGCAAATGTGGAAAGGAGTGTTCTATTTCTTTCGCATCCTCCCAAGTAGCATTGTCCTGTGAGTACTAGTCCCATTGGACCTTAAACTAAGCAATATCTCTGCTCCACAACTTAACGTTGCATCTATCTAGGATTCTAATGGGCTCCACTAACACCACTCCTAGACCTTGTAGTTGCAAGGATTGCCAATCAAGCACATGAGTCACATCAGGATGATATGGCTTAAGCAAGGAAACATGAAACACATTATGAAGTTGAACTAGAGTGTCACAACCCCTATTTTTATTTTTTGTATTTTACAATGTTTAATTAAATTAATTCGCGTGAAATAAAAGTACGAAGAAACAAAAGGAACTAATTATATTTTAATGAGAGAATTCATTTTTTTTTACAATTAAATGATAATGCTTGTTATTTTAAATAATTAATTTAATTGCAATTAAATGATAATTCCTTGTTATTTAGGAAAATTATTTTAATTGCAAGAAAGTGAAAATTCATTTATTAATTATTGCGAACAAATATTTAAATAGCAATTACAATGGTAACCTTATTATTTTTGAGGAAAACATTTCATTTGTAATTAAAATAGGAATTCTTTGTTAGCATTTATGGAGATAAATATTATGCATGAAAAGAAATTTAATTTAATATATTTACTATTTTCAAGATTAGGTCTTGGGAATTGGAGTGAAAATTTAAAAAGGGAAAATCCTTAACGGAAGCACACGATAGCTTACACAATTTTTTTTATATACTCTTCTTTATTGCTTTGCAAAAATAACTGAAAACATGGTGGTCGGGAAGAGGATTTTTGAAACACGGTAAATCTAGCATGGTGGAGAAGGGAAGAAAAGCAAGAAAGGAAGGAAAAACAAGAAGCGAATTCTAGGTTTTGATCTCCTTTCCCATTGCATTTCAATTCAAATTTGTGAACAAATTGCCGTGTTGTGGAAAAGTGTTCTTATGTTAAAAACCCCTTTTGAAAATCAATGCAAGTTAATTAAATGTTCTATTATCTAGTTATAGTATGAGATTCAACCTCATGGTTGTGCAAATCTGTATTTTATCTGTTCTTTTTGTATAAAACTATATATATATATAAATATATATAGCATTATATAACTTTGTACCCTACTGCTGTGAACCGTGAATTAAATTTCAAAGTTATTGAATTGAAAAAAAATACAATTGCCCCTTTTGTTTTGTTTACACGTTTCCTAATTGCAAGATTATTACATATTTATATATATGTACGGAGTTGTATATACATATATAAATATATAATAATATGAATATATTATACTATGTCAATTAAAACTCAAAAGTGAGCTTAACTCTTGAATTTGCGGGTTCAGATTGTTGAATTGTTTTTAATGTTGATATATAAATTGGGGGTTTATATTTTATTTTATTTGGGCAGGCTTTTTAAAGTCCCCAGCCACCCATTCCCCATGGGGAATGGTTGCTTGTGGAGGCAACCACCCCTCCACAGGCGCATCCTGTGGAGTGGGCGTTGCCCCCACAGGCAGCGCACCCCCATGGGATGAGGGGTGGGGGCAGTGGCTCCTCAACAAGTGCAAACCATCCATGCTTTCCCCTTGCAAAATCATCGTTGTATTTTTGTAATGCGCTACCTTACTTAATATTTGGAATTATACAAGAATATAGATATTATATATGTATATGTATATGTATATATATGTATATGTATATGTATATATATATATATCTTTAGAAATATAAAGTAATGGCATGACTGTAACTGTATTTTATTTCATTGAAAATATAGTTTCTGGAAAGTAGAAATATATATATACACTTTCAATACATGTATATATGAATATAAGTTGTGTATATACTTTAGATCATTAAATAATAGAAGCTATGAATTAAACTACTATAGTATATTCTCAACTTAGTTATTGCGCTAAGGTTAGATCATTTTATGCAATGCACAATGTTCTCTAAGGATAATAAGTCAATTACTTTCACCAACAAATCGATCTCTTTACATCCATTCATGTTCATTTGACATAGCCTCTCATTGGGACCTCATATAACTCTTGGTTGCATATTTATGCAAAGTATTTAATTTGAAGCTTCCAAATACAACTGTCCTTTTTTTTAGTTGAATGCCTTAAACCATATCAATAAATTTATTTAATGATTCTCCTATTAACGTTAATCTATAAAGACATTCTAGATTGATGCTTCCTTATTACAAATGCTTATCTACCCAGGTAGTTTAAACTAAGCTCTTTGAATTCAAGGGATGTAATAATAAATTTATATATATATGCATAAATATTGGACGAAGTAATGAAGAAAAAGGGTAAGTTCATTTATTTTAGCATTTATAATTTCTAGAGCCACGTATGAATTCCTTGATTCTTTTAGAATGAACATGTAATAAATGTGTGTGAAGAATTAATTTCCTCACATTATAGATTATATTTTCAAATTAGTGAATAGAAATGTTACAAATCCATCATTAGTATCAGGCACATCCTTGAGATACCTTACTATGTTTTTCTCTGATTAAATGCCCAAATTCCTTACTATAAAGTTAATGTAAATCCTTGATCTAATGAAGAAATTATCTTGATAGGTCTAAAAAATTAAATGGGGATTGAAAATCTCTCCATACTTGATTCTCTTGTATATCAATAACATGATTTAATCCTTTTAATGAAATGTCATAAATAATTTAGGATGATGTATTTATAATACATGTATGCCCTATTGTTATGCTCTAATTTCTTAGTAGTTCATGTAGAATGTTAAATTTAGTCATTAATGCATAAATATGTAAGCATGAAATGTTTGCTTAGATCTGAGAAGAATGACCCTTATTTAAAGCATGAAGCTGTAAATATCCTATAGATCAACTTGCATGTTGAATATTAGATGCATGAAGGAAAGAGATGCGAGTCTATATTTACATTTCTTGTCAAAAGGACCTTATTCTTGTTCTAAAAGAGTATAGAAGTGTAGATTTTATAGTACATCCCTTGAATGATAATTAAGGAATCTTGTTTATTTATTGTAATTGCTCATTTAGTTGATCTCGAGTTTTAATTGCATACGAATGTATACTCATATATATATCTCCATTAGCTTATATATGTATTCTCATACATACATGAGCTATACCTTCTTAACTCTTTTATAGTATTATTCTCTTTTTGTTGAAACCTCCCTAAATCAATGAGTTTAGAAGTAAGCATTCTTGTTATAATTGCATAGGCATGTGTGCCTCCTAGCAAGCTTAGGATTACTTTCATGAAGCTTTATGTGATTGGCTTATGGCTATCAGTGTACTTGTATGATATTTGAGAGTTCATTGGAGGTATAATGGTCTTATTTGCAAATACATGGGAGAAAATTCATGATAGTGTTGGCATTACCATAATTTTTTATATGCAAAGATGATGCATTGGTGAAACTATAAAATTTTGCTTGTTGACTTATGTAAACTATAAAAGAAATTCCTTATGCTCCTTGTTATGGGTGATAATCATGATATCCAAAAATATGTAATGAATGGTCATGTCAACGAGACAATATGATCAATGCCTGTGAGGCAACTTGTAACCATTGAGATTTTGTAGCCAGTAAGGTTCTGCCAGTGAGGCACTTTTACGAGTGGTTTTTCATCCCTATGGAGGTTTTCCACTCATGAAATTCTTTGTGTTATAGTTATTTTGTGGGTGCATTGATGATCTTGTCATTTCCTTAATTGCATTACAGTATTTGAATTTATGTGTATTGTGTATCTTTGTGTAAGCCTTCATGGCTAGAATATGTAAAGGCACAACCTTGTGTCGATATACATATTAACTCATTAATGTGTGAAAATCCTTTTGAAGTGAAAATGAAGTAATTTAATTATTTCTCTTATTCTACACCTTTTATAATTAATTTATTCTGTCAAATTATTTTGAAAATTAAAGGATATAATTAGTAAGTGAGATTTTCAGACCTTACACAGAGTAGGTGGTAGAGCTAGTCTATATGCAATTGGGTTAATCACTTCCAAGAATTCAAATGGTGCCACATATCTTGGGGCCAACTTGGAAGACTTTCCAAAAGCAATAGAGATTTTATGAGGTTTAACTCTCAAGAAAACTTTGTCCCCTATTGCAAACTATCTAAGAGTTCGATTCTTGTCAGCATAACTCTTCAGTCGATTTGTCACCTCTTTCAATCTGCTCTTATTAACCCTCATTTGTTCTTCCATTTCCTTAAGCATTCTAGGTCCTACTATAATCTTGTCCTCCAAAGTATCCCAACTGATTGGGGTATGACACTTCTGCCCATATAAGGCTTCAAATGGTGCCATGCCTAAGGATGCATAATAGTAGTTGTTGTAAGCAAACTCTACCAAAGGAAAATATTCTTCCCACCTATACAGTTAGTCTATACAATACATTTAGAGGAGGTCTTCGACTACCTGATTCACCCTCTTTGTCTGTCTGTCAGTCTAAGGATGATAAGCCAAGCTGAAATTCAATTTAGTCCCCAATGCTACATTCAAGGTCGTCCAAAACCTTGAGGTCATTTGTGTGTCCCTATCAGAAATGATAGTCTTTGGAACTCCATGTAGACAAAAGATCTCTTGAACAAATTTCTTAGCTAGTGTCAACAATCCATTCTTAGGTTTCCCAGAATGAAGTGCGCAACCTTAGTCAACTTATCAATTACGACCAAGATGACATCATGCTTATTCTTGCTCAATGACAACCCCTATACAAAATCCATATTCATCACCTGCCATTTATACCCAGGTATGTCATGAGGATACAATAACTCAGTTGGGTGTGCATGCTTAGCCTTGACTCACTGGCACTCCAAGCATCTAGCTATGTACTCCACTACATCCTTCTTGAGTTTAGGCCAAAAGTATAGAGTCTTCAACTTCGTGATCATCTTGGATACTTCGAGGTGTCTTGAATAAGGTGGATTGTGAACTTCTTCTAAAACCAACTTTCTCAGCTCTCCAGAGTTAGGAATATACATTCTTCTCTGGTATCTCAAAATACCATCTTGTTCGATCTCATACCCATCAAACTGATGATCTGAAGGATTCACTGCTAGGGTACTCTTCACTCTTTCATAGTGCTCATCCCATGGTAGATTTTGAATTACCTATTGCCTCAAGTTAGACCTTGTTGAGATCATGGTTGTTGTATGTCTTCATCTACTAAGAGCATCAACCACTATATTCTCTTTCCCTTTTATATAGTCAATTCCAAAGTCATACTCACTAAGGAATTCTAGCCACCTTCTCCATCGTGCATTATGGTTTGGTTGGGTAAATATGTATCTCAACACCCAGTAGTATGTTTTGAGTTCAAATAACTTTCCAAAAAGGTAACACCTCCACATCTACAAGGTATGAACTATGGCCGCCAATTCCAAATCATGAGGCACGTAGTTCACTTCGTGTTGCTTGAGATTTATTGACTCATATGCTACCACTTGTCTGTCTTGCATTAATACTGCTCCCAATACCTCTCTTGAAGCATCTATGATTACTGTGAATCTCTCATTAGGATCAAGTATAGTCAACACTAATATTGTCGTGAGCCCCTCCTTTAGGAGTTGGAATGCCCACTCGCATTTCTCGATCCATTCAAACCATGTTCCCTTCCTTTGGAGTGAGGTAATAAGAAATGCAATCTAGGAGAACCCTTAAACAAACTTCCTATAGTATCTTGTGAGGCCCATGAAGCTACAGACTTCCGACACATTTTGAGGCTGGCCTTCCTATAGTATCTTCTCAGGGTCCACAGAGACTCCTTCAACTGAAATGATATGGCCCAAATAGTGCACTTTGTCTTGATAGAATGAACACTTGGACAACTTTCCAAAGAGTTTCCTTTCTCTTAATCGCTGAAAAATTATCCTCAAATGTCTATCATTCTCTTCGATAGTCTTTGAGTATACTAGAATGTCATCAATAAAGATCAGAACAAAGTCATCCAAGCAGTCTTTGAATACACTATTCATGAGGTTCATAAAGGTTGTGGGTGCATTAGTCAAACCAAAAGGTACCACTGTGAACTCGTAATGTCTATACCAAGTTCTAAATGCAGTCTTCGAAATATCTTTTTCCTTAATCCTCAATTGATGGTACCTCGATCTGAGATCAATTTTGGAAAACACTATTGCTCCCTTCATTTGATCAAACAGTTCATCAATCCTTGGAAGTGGATACCGATTCTTGATGGTGACCTTGTTCAACATCCAATAATCTATAAATAGACACAAAGTTCCATCCTTTTTTACAAAAATAACTAGTGCTCCTCAAGGAGACACATTGGGTCTTATGAGTCCCTTATCCAACAATTCCATGAGCTGGTGATAGGTTGTCATTAGGTCCTATCTCTTTAGTTTGAAAAGTGCATCAAATATCAACCGGGTAGTGTTCAAAGGTTGTATGCAATAGGAAACTCCTCAACTATCTCTCTCAGATTTTCTAAGTGATTGAAACAATTGAAATGAAACTCAAACTAGGAGGCCACTAAACTAGAAAGCAAGAAATGATTAATCTAAAAAGCATAACAACTAAACTAGCAACATGGAGATTAAACTAATAAGCATTTAAATTGCTAAAGAGGAAATGAATGTAAAGAAACTATGAAACATCTAACTAACAAAGGATAACAAACTTAACAATTAACAAAAAACAACTTAACAACTTGCAACTAACAATGAAAGTAGGTGCTTTGAAACTTCAGATAATAGAATTAAAAGGTTACATACTCGATCTACGACCTGCAGGATTGACTTAATAGAGCTTGATAGATGAAAATAAAATTCATTCACAATTATCATTTACAAAATTAAATAACAAAAATAAAAATAGAATACTTATCTATCTACTCTACAGTCCCTCAAGTGGCCAACTCTCGGGTGCTCCTACGCTTAGTTTAGATCACAAAAATATGTAACTCCAAGATTAATCCATTCAAGATGATTCTATTCACAATACTTAATACCTTAAAATGAGACATGCAAAATTTGTTTTATTCATATTGATAGTATAAATCAAAAACATAGTTTAGAAAATCATTACGACATCATAACAATATCTCTTTGTACCATTGCTTCTGATAGATACATACTTATACAAAAGTTGCTAACATAATCCTATAATTTAGTTGGTAAACATTACCATTGAGAAAGTCTTTAACTAAAATTCAACTGACTAACAGACTTAAGTCCACTGAATAAAAAATTAAGGACTCGAGATGAGCCATAAAGTCTTTGAACTGAAAATAACCAAAAGCTTCAAAAACTCGATCCATCATGCATTCCCCTAAAAAAATTACACCTATTCTTCTGGTGCTTGTCTTCAATTGTGTTGAAGTCTGTGTTGAATCCACTTGGTTGGTATGATGACCAATTATGCTTATTAACATGTAAAATACTTAGAAACTAAACCATTATGTTAGCATGGATTAGCTTATTTCAATTAATTTTAGGAAATAAAGATTATACATATTTCTATAAAAAACAAACAATTAATTGGCAATGTAAAGGTGACTAGAAGATATGAGGAAGGGTATTTATTTCATTATATTGATGAGGTTATTTTTACCTCATCAGTCGGGCCCTCAACTCATAGAGTTGTGTGGTGGTCATTTGATAAGGTGCCTTGGATTGAGGCTCAACTCCTGGAACTAGGTCGATAGAGAAATTGAATTCCCGCTTTGGAGGCAATTTCGTAAGTTCTTCAAGGAATACGTCCTAGAACTCCTTGAGAATAGGATAGTCATCTAAATATGGCTCCTTTCTATCAGGATTATGAACATGCACTGCATCAATTGCACACCCCTTTCAACGAGCCTTCTTGAGGTGCATCGCAGAAATCTATCTAAGCTTTAAGGGTCTTTACATTCCACATACCTCGACTGGGTTTCCATAATCATCCAGACAATTGACCACGTTATCCTCACAGTTCACCAAGGCCTTATGCTTAGTTAACCAATTTATTCCCAAAATCACATCATATGAGCCTAAGGGTGCCACATACAAGTTGACCGAGTTTGAAAGGTTGGAAGCTCTAACTCACTGCAAAAGAGACAAGTATCTACCCTCCACTTTGCTCGATTACCATATTGGACTGTCCATGAATTTTCCATGTACCCATGTCTAATGGGCATCTTAGATATTATTCTAGGATCTATAAAACATTTAGTAGCTCGAGTATCAATTAAGATACAGACAAATTGGCCATAGAGCTTACCCATTAGTTGAATTGGCGAAGCTTGATATTTCGCCTGTCTGTTATCCACTACGATGTGGATTTGGTGAGTTTGCTGGTAGCTTCCTTCCTTCCATGACTTTGATCATTAAGGATAATTTGAGGCATAATGGTCACCTCTGCAAGTATAACATCCATCTTGAGGCCTTGTGTGACCTCCTGACTTGTCCTCTTTAAAGCCCTTCTGCTTATGGTCGTCCTTACCCTTACCCTTGTTTTTTTCCTTGTTCTTTCCACCATTACTATCTTCAGCCTTCTCCTACAACTCACTTCCCCTCTTGAGATTGTGGATCTGATGGCTCTTGTCTCCCTTATGAAATTTCTTCTTCCCATAATGAGACTTAGAATTTGAATCATTGCGAAGATTAGATAAATGTTGCAAATTTTGTTCCTGTTTGGTGGATTTTTCAAAGACTTCAATCATGGTTTAAGGTTCATGCATATCCACTTCAGCTCCTATGTGGGTTCTGAGTCCCATTATAAATTTCTGGATACAAAACCATTCATCCCCCTGATACTGAGGCACATACTTCAACAAGTTAGTGAAATTTTCCCAATATTGAATCACAATCATATTTCCCTGGGTTAAGTTCTGAAATTCTGTCATTTTCTCGTCAAAGAAAAGCTACGATAACCATTTCTTCCTGCAAGCTTGGAGCAAGAGTTCCCAAGTGATCTCAACAGGTTGTAGGTTTTATTCTTGTTATCCCACCAAGTCGCTGCTTCACCTGAGAGTTGATATGTAGCCCATGTCACCTTAGTCATTCAGAAAGGCTACGAAGCCCAAAGTATTTTTTCATTTTTATAATCCAAGCCTCAACTCTCGTTCTGATAGCCTTACCATCGAACTTAGGCAGTGCTACTCTTTTGAGGTCTTTCCCAATCTCCTCCTCAATTCACCCTTGTGGATCTAGCCCAGGACCACCATCTCCTTGATTGCCTTCTGTATTCCTATGGTCTCGGTCCTCACATTCCACTTAGACTTTTGGCTCTATTAGATCCATGCGAGATTCTTGCCGATTTATAAGCTCTAGAATTTGCTCTAGTCTCTTGTTTGGTTTGTTTAGCAGAACCACTACCACCCCTGTCTTGCCTGGTGGTCACCATGTTTTCCCACACTTATCCTACAACACAGTCATGTTCATCGCATCTCAACACAAGGTTCTATGAATAAACACTCTTATACTAAATTTCATAGTTTTCATATGCATACATCCCTCAACATAGAATACATACACATACACACATTTTAGAGTCTTTCTTTGGACACACTAGAAAAATATCATTTGATTTTATTTATATTTAAGGTGAGTTAATAGACCCTTATTTACAATAGGCTTCTTGTTACATTATTCCAATTTCTCGACATCAAAAAGAGGACATTCATCTGGGTAATCATCTGAGTTTACATCAAACTTTAAATATGAGGATGGTTGAGCGTGTTGGCTCTCCTTTTCCTATTTAGCGAACAAGGGTGCATTGGGTCCACACCTTATAGGCCAATCCAAGATTGTGGAAAGCTTTTTGATCTTAGGTGTTCGCTTCTCCTCAATCTTTAAGCCTCTCTCTAGCTTGAGTTGTGTAAGAGCTCGAGTTAGAGTTTCGTCATCAGAAATATCTGATGGAACCTCCACCTTGGTGTTTCCTTCCTTTACATCATTCTTATGTGAGGTTCTAATAGTTTTCCCTTTCCTTCATCCTGCCTTTGACGTTCCCATTCCTGCATTCAATTCAAGTTCAGTCAATTCTTAGGACTTCCAATTTTGGGTCAAGGGTCAACTACCTTAGTCAACTATGGTAGACTCAAAAGGCCTAGAGTTGAACCCTAATCTCTGATACCAAATGTAATAACCTATTCCAAATTATTACTTAATTAATATTATTATAAATGACACATGAATATAATCCAAATTAAAAAGACATAACTAGTGGCCAAAATCAATCATAGCTACACATGTCCATTTAAAATGAGTCAACAATTCTTATATTCACTTCAAAATTCAAATTACAATTCAAGTTTTACTTGGCTCCTAAGGCTACAATGCCATTACATAGTACATTTCCCATCAAGTACATGAATGAATTACATCAAGTTACATTATAGACTATAATAGTTTGGTGAACAACTAAGTTTCTTCTTTAATGCTCGCCTCCAGTGGTGGATGAGAACATGGTTGAAGTGCTTTACTACCCAACCATGAAGCTTACACTTCCCCAATATTCTTTTGACTTGAAGAATGCCTGAACCTGCATGGAAAGTTTAGCAAGAGAACAATTTTGCAAGGTGGAATCTGGTGCGTTCCCAAACATCAACATGCAATTTCTATCTACAAGTTAGAAAAGAAAGTGCAAGATCTATGCTAGGAATGCTAGAGAGTGAAATCACAGAGTTCATTCATACATACGTAATGAACTATGTTGCTTGGCCAAGCATAATAAGTGTGTTGCAACAACAACAAACAATAGGTTCTGGTAAAGCAAAAATATACTCTCTGAGCTCCATTTCGACACCCATCTCGAAAGGTAACTTTCTACTATAACAACTATCTACCCTTTAGCAACAACTACCCATAGGTGCTCTAGTCAACTAAGGTATCACTGTTTTGTTCAAGTAATTGAAATATATATTTTCACAATTGTCTTCAAAAGAAGAAACAAAATACAAATTTATACTCCAAATAGAAATCAGACTTATGATTCTCAAAGTAATTCAACAATCAGTCATATCATTCTTATGACTATTTTCTACTTATCACCTTAAGCATTTTCCTTTTAAAAGTGTACTAAAAACAAAAGAAGGTATGTCACAAGTATGTGAATGTACATAGATAAAGTCTATGTGCATTCACATATATGTGTGCCTACTAATGTTAAAGTTTGTGCATACATTCTGAAATAATCATTAACTCAAATTGCAATCTTAAAATAGTATTCCAATTTACGTTTCTTGTCAAGATAAAGAAAATAGAATGAGTCCATGCTAACAGCTTCACACACACTGTTGTTGCATTCTCACTACTATGTTTCTTTAACATTGTTGTTACTTAAGAAAATTCATTGTTTGAACATAATAAATACTATTTCCAACTAAACAGTTGTAAAGTAAGTTGTTTACATATGAACATTCATTGTTTAAGAAAAACAAGTACTGTTTCCTACTAAATAGTTGTAAATCTAGTTGTTTACATATGTACATTCATTGTTTGAACAAAACACGTATTGTTTCCTACTAAACATTTTTTTAAATAAGCTATTTACGGCTACAATGATAACTTAATCAACAAGATGGTGTTATTTACAAAAGATGATTTGTTTTTTTCATCATTACATTAGTGTTTCAGACCAAATAATTTCACTTAATGACAAAAAACATCATTTTCCAACTAAACATTCACTACTTTTTTAACATAACAAGTTTTATTTCGATGAATAGAGAAATAACAATGTTGTTTTTTAGTAGAAGTATTGTCTACAACTATCTCGTCTTTCATTTCAAACATAATAGTTTAATTTTCCTCTGACAAATTAGGCTATCAAAATGTCCATTATTCCATATAAATATTAATTAAAGTTCAAGAGCAATCATACAAATATCATAATGAATTAGTTCGACATGCTGGTCAATTTGAAACAGGGCATCCATACTTAACTCTAAGGTTACCAACATTTCTTTCTTAACCGGTATCCTTTCTAGACCATATTCAAGACCTTCTTGGTTGTTCTACAAATGACTGCCCTACATGATAGGTTCATCTTTTCCCAACCAACCACGGGTTGTGTTTCAAGTTTACCCAAAATCTAGTTGGGTATGTATCACAAACAAGTTTCGACATGCAGACTCTTTTTTGTATCTTTTCCAAGAGAATAATATCTTTGATCATGAAGATCGTACCTATCAAGGTTTTAAGTAACCAGACCTTATCATCCCATTGTCTTCCCAAATCGATGGTGGCCTCTATATGCAACATTGATCACTATTTTAAAGAAATACACTTGACCCTCTTACCATTTCGGCTTAGCCAGTAATGGAAGGGTGACACGGATAAATGAAAACATATACGATACATTTGAACATACATTTACATAGGGTTTATACCCCCTTACATGGGTTCGACATTTAAACCACTACAATATCAGTTAATAATGAAAACATATTCGATCATAATAAAATTTCGATCACCATGATATGGCTAACATAATCGTGTGAGCTAACACAACAGTCGCACCCTGAAAGGTTCTCAAGCCTTGGTCCAACCGATAAGGCTCTATCAAGATACTTCTTTACAAGCAAACCATAGGCCATGCAACTCCAAAAGTTGGTCGATCAAACATTATACTCAACTCAAGACTGAACACACACTTACAAGAATATATTTTACTGTGCCTAACGAGTTTTCCTAAAAGTACAGTGACTTCCAAAATAAAGATATTGATATAAAATTACTTCAAAGGAATCAAATTACCTCAATAATCAAGCTTTGAATGAGGCTTGCCTATGATTTCTACTTTTTGTCATGTTGTGGGATGGTTCTTTCCCCAAGTTCACTATCTTTTTTCCTTCTCCTATTCATTCCAAAATGGAAACAAAATACCTTTTTGTTTTGCATACGACTAGGTGTTACCTGCCATAGTCGTCAACCTCTATTTTGAGTATTTCCTTTATGATTCGGTAGGCCAAGTCCATCGTGGATTTTGACTTATGATTTTCATTAATTCCACAGTCCGATTCATAATATATCAATTATCCATTTGAATTCAATATGAATTTGAATATGTATACGTATGTATATATATGTGTGTAATATATATAAGTATATATATCTATATATATACTTATATTTGTATATCTATAGTCATTTGAATGATTTCATTCAAATCTACCATGTATTCGAATAATGTTTATATATATACCTATATATGTATAGATATATATGCATTCATATACAAGTTGCTTGTTTTGGAATGGCTCATAGGTTCCATACACTATCATTTAAAGTAAGGAACTTGAGTTTTCATTTTGAGCATCTTTATATATATATATATACTAAAGAAAAGAATTTTCTTTACAATCCTCACTTCATTTCCTTCAAATCACAAAGTTTGAATAGAAAATTTTTAATCTACAAGCCATTTATTTTCATACACTAAATCAGTTCAAGTCAGGAAATTACGTTCTCTTATATATGCAATTTAGTTCAAATGCAAGTCATCATACCATTGTGGTGTGTGCACCCAGATTCCAACTAGATTACTATTCGATCTAGCTAAATAATCCTACTTCAACTGCGTTCTCGTCCTTCAACCTGTCACCCTACAATTGCACACACTTGCACTTGCAAATTGATCAGTAACGTTCAATCATATAAAAATAATTTTCCAAAAGTTTTAAAGTCAGCATCAGTCAACTCCTTTATTCAATTTTTTGAATATTTCAGAATCTCCATTTAATATTTAAATGAAATTCTATAATTCAATCTACCATATTATGATAAATAAGTTATAAAATTCGGTTATGACATATGTTCTTGTGTGGATGCTTATCTTCTTTCCAGTTTTGATTAAGTAGGTTTATGCTTAAATGGTATAACTTAGCTTCAACAATTACTAATTGGGATTGAAATTTGAAGATACTAATTCACCCCCCTCTTAGTATTTTGGTGTGTTCAACAAATTCACATTGAAAGAACATATGATCCATAGTTTCTTCATCAACACAACATAAACTAAACATATTCGCCAATTGAAAACCCCTCTTATTCATATTATCAATTGTAAGAATCTTATTATGAAGGGAAACCCACTAGAAACTATTTATTTTAGAAGTCATCATATTATTCCATTTTTTACCCTAATAAAAAAAAGAAGTAACATTGACATCAACAACTAATCTATAAGTTGAAGCAACAAATAAATCTCCTAAAGGATTTTGAATCTAGACACATTCATTGTTTCTTTCCAGACAATAGAAATGGTAGTCCCCTATACTTTGTATTAACTCCTTGATCACCTCTTGTAAACCATCTTTTGTTCCACCCATCAATTGACTACCAAAATCTTTCCATCTAGGCTCAGTTCCATTCCATTGAATATACCCATGTAAGTTTTCCCCATTCAATCTTTCTAAAATATTCCTAATTTGAGAAAAGTTTTGCACTGAGGACAACAATAGATCTTCATTCCATTTATCATTCCAAAATTTGACATTCTTGTCATTCCACACCCTCCATAAAAGAGCTTATTTTATCACATTCCTTATTTTCAATATATTATTCCAGATGATAGAACCTTTAGGGAAAGTGGAGGAGGATAAAAAATAGCACCGATCCTTGTAATCCAAGTACTTAGCTTTCAAAATGGGATTCCAATCCTTATTTCCTTCAAGGATATTCCATCTTATTTAGACAACAATGCCTTATTAAATAGTTGTAATCTTCTTATATCAAGGCCCCCCTTCCTTTTAGATTTACAAAAAGCATCCCAATTTACCAATTATTCTAGTTTTTTTCTTTTGTTCCTATCCAAAGGAATTTATTTTCTACTTGCTCTATCCTTTCAACCATAAAAGAAAGAATCTTAAACAAGGATAAAAGAACAAGTATATTTTGTGGAGAGGCTTTCAATAGCTGAAAATTTCCTGCTTGGCTTAAAAATTTGCCTTTCCAACCAACTAATTTATTTTGCACCCTTTAAAAATAATATTCTAATAGTTATTAGATAATTTATTGGTGGATAATGGGAGCCCTAAATAAGTAGCAAGAAGGGCAGTCTATGGTAGGCCAATATTCTTACAATCTTATTTTGGAGAGTAGCCTCAATGTTGAAGAAATACAATGTCTTTTTATTATAATTTACATATTATCTTGAAACTTTAGAATAATCATCAAGAATATTCTTCCATCATTTAAATTCCATGGTAGAGGGAGCACCAAATAGATTAGTGTCATCAACTAATTGTTGATATGAGGAGGGAGGTAGAGAAGAAGCAAATTTAACCCCTTTTAACATTCTAGAATCAACTAGCTTTTGAAATTTTCTACCAAGAACCTTAGCCACAATTAGTTTAGTTTATGAAGAGGAATAGACAACTGTAAGTGGAAACTAAAGGAAAAAGAAAAAGCTAGATATGGGAGGAGATATTAAACAAAGATGACCTTCTTAGAGGGAAATGAGATCTAGACAGAAAGCTAAAGAAGTGGCTTAGGATTTCTAGAATCAACTAGGTGTCTATTCCAATAAAATCAATAGAAAATATGGGAACCTTAGGCCCACTATGTAAACCTAGGATTGAAATGGTTAGGTGGATGTGTTAATTTTTTATTGTTTCATTAAGATGGAGATTAACAAGGTGAATAAATTGAATTCAACCATGAAGGTGAGCCAATCAGACTTGAACCTCCATTTTATTAAGGATTAGAATGATTTGGAATTGATTTTCTACGATAAACCTAATTAAAATATATGACCTAACATGAAAAATGTAAGATCCTGATAATGTACAGACTAAAACAATAGATTACAAGTAGATTTGGGAAGTATAGAGGACTATGTACCTATCACGAGAAGTTGGATCTGATTACTATAGTGGGATATGGTCTCCTTAGGGTGAATGGGTCCTTGTACGACACTTCTATTTTATTTTTGGGGTCCTCTAATGACAAATCTAAGCTTTTGATTTCTAGTTGCAGAGTTGTCAGAACACTATAGGATATTTCTATTAGTTTTTGTGAGTTGACAAGACATAGGGCTTCAAATACAACAATGAATATTTATCTTCAATTTATCTTCAATCCTCTTCAAACCTAATATATGCACATTCAAAGAGAGGGAAAATATTGGGCCATTTAGGGGCTTGCCTCAATCAAACCCCGTGTAAGTGTTTCCACTTCCATAATGGTAATGTCAATGATAGCATGATAATGATTAGGAGTGAATGATGAAATTAAAAATGGATGCAACTCACCACCATTCAATGAATTCCTTGAAGTACTAAAGTCATACACATCACTTCGAGGTCTTGGATCTTTCTTGCTTAAATTCTTGAATGCTTTGGAGACCTACAAAAATGTTAGCCTTCATAAAAAAATGATAACGTGAACACATAACTCACATAGATTTGACATGATGCTAGGATCTTGAATTGTTGCAATAAAGCTCTGAAATGTAGCTCTTGACTTGGTTGATAATACTCTTGATCATAAGTTTTCCAATATTATTTCTTGTTAATGCTTGTTAGATTTCAAATGACACAAACTAGGTATTTATAGGCATTTCTCTAATTTCTCGAGAATTAAATCTTGATAGCCGACATTTGCAATTTGAATTTTAGATGTTAAAATGGCCACTCTAAATATCCAAAATTGGTCCCCAACATAATAGGGGGAGACATTCACCCTAGGGAAAATGGGTCCTGACCCTTTTCTCCAAGACATTAAGTGTTGGGGGTAGAATAATAGTTGGATGCATTTTTTCAATGCTTCCAATTTCTTGTAAAGTGGTACAAATGGGCTATAGAATGCATAATTTAGGAAATTATTGACCCAATTAGGCTCAATAATTTAAGGGGAGCAAAACATAGTTTTAAATTGTCAAGGGTGACAATTTACAAAAGTACAAAAGGTGCATGGATCCTTCATAACCAATCCATAGAAAATGGGCAATGCTGAAGGAGGTATATTCTTCAGAGAAGTAGCCCTTTCTTGGTTATTTATAGGGAATTCAAACATCACATGTTCTCCAGGGTTATCCATAACTTCTTCAACCATGATATTAAAATGTATTCTAGAATTATCCTCTATAATTTGTGTAGCTACTGATGTAAGGGGTGATTCTTCTTTGTTGATCCCCTCAAACTGTTTGCTCTATCCACTGGCGTCATTGAATGCTTCATGTACCAAGGGGAGAAATATTCCCAATTAAGCATCTCTCTGCCTTCACATGCAATGATTCTAGATTTTTAATTAGTGGTTCTTGCACATTGTTACTAAATAGTTTTATTGTTGATTCCTAAGTACCTATTTATCCTAATACTAAAGCAAAGTTTGATATCCTATGAAAGCTTGAAAAAAATTGAAAACACACAAAAGAATCCCGAACTTAGCACCATTCCCAGTAACGATGCCAAAAAAGTGGAGCCACTCTAATATATAATTAATTTGTTGCTACTATTTATGCACACAACTCAGAGGACCTGAGGATCCCTAACTAAGCAGTTCATAATTCATAAGAGGGTTGCATTAAATTATCAATCATGGAGTCATAGAAATTTGGATAGTGCTAGCAAAGTATATGCATTCATGGATTATGGATTGCCTATATCGACTAAGTATATGCAAATGAGCATGTACAAATACAATAAAAACTTGAAATCAAAATAAACTGCTAATTCACAAAACAAGGGAAAGGAATATAAATAACTACCTTTTGCTTCGGGTACCTAATACTTAAGACTGTAATTATTAACCATTAAAATGCAGTGTCCTAACTTAGCTAACCTTTGGAGTATGGAAAACAACATCAAGCTGTAAAATCCAATCTATGAATCATATCACATTCATAACCCTATATTGAAAATCACCAATTGAATTCATAATGCATTATCTAATCTAACAACTAAAATTAAAGTGGTTTAATAGTACCTCAAGCGACACTTGCTTGAGTTTCTTCTTCTATAGGATTTTTTTAAATACTCACTTACTCAACAAGTCATAATATCAAATCAATTCTCTTTTATTGCATTCTATACAAAGAACGGTTACATAGAATCTAATAAGAAACATTTACTTAATAAAACATATATGATCTTCTATCATTCTATCCATGCTATATCTCCTCCTCGATAGGGGATCCACTTATATAGGGCCTGCGAGGGAGTCCGATTATTCATAAATTAAAAACAAGTTGAAGAACACATGTCAACTCTTCCTCGAGAATAGGAAGAGGACTAGTTCTTTGAAACATAAAGAAATAACTACTAACACAGGAGTATAAAAATCAAATAAGTACTTCATGCCTAACAATTTTAATCATTTGTAGTAGAAAATGTGCTCAACAAGATAGCTCTATCATAATTTAGTGTTGTTGAAAATAGACTTCTTTTCCTCCTAGGTGTATTATAGGTAAGAGTATTACTAGGTAACTCACAAATTGATCAGTAAATGATCACCTCCATCTTCATTTGAAAGTGCCACATTTCAGTAGGCAGACTTTTTCTTTGCAATGAACTACGGTCCTTATGCTATGGATTGAGAAACCTGTTGTTACGGGTCAATAGTTGTCTTGTTGCAAATTTTAGTCTTATTCACCGAGGCATTCTCATTATCAATAATAATAAATTAAATATAAATCCTGCTAACTTCATATACATTCATGAATTCATACATACACATATTAACACAACATGTTTTCATTCCAAATACTTAAAACTGCTTAAAGTATATAAAAGGCATAAAAGGTCTTGGTAATGTCTTGAGGCTTAGCTAAAAGAAATGATAAAAAGTATGAGATAGTAATGGGAAACTAGCTAATTATAAATCCCATCGAGGGTGATGTGGATGATGACGAGACGTGTTTAGGAATGTCCTTGTATTGGGAGGATGATTTTTATATTAATTTTGAATGAGGCGATGTGACTGAAATGATTGGTATGAGTCATAAAATATTCGATTGTGATATTTGGCTTATAAAAGTGATGGTTAAATTGTACTAAACGAGTTTGATCTATGGAATTTGTATGAGAAATGAGGCTGCCCGAACACAAGATGAGATCGCCCAACTAGAAATAACCAAAATGATGACCCTGACCTAGGTTAAAATGAGGTTACCCAAGTACAAAACCAAGCTACACAAACTAAGTTAGAGAAAATTTTGAGTTGTCTAGGCAATATGAGACTGCCTAGACACAAAACCAAGCAATCCAAACTAACTTGTGAGAATTTTGGGACTACTTGGGCAAGATAAGGCTGCCAAAACACAATACAAGGCCACCTAAATTGAGTTTGTGAAAATTATGAGATTTTATGAGAAAGAAAAGGTTGGCCAAACATAATACAAGGCCATCTAAACTGAGTTTGTAAAAGAATTGGGATTGTCTGGGCAAGACAAGACCACCCAAATATAGTACAAGGCCGCCTAAACCAAGTTTGTAAAAATTTTGAGTTTTTCTAGGCAAGATGAGGCTACCCAAACATAGTACAAGGTTGCCTAACTAGAATTAGGAAGATTTAGGATAATTTATATTTAACTTTGGGAAAATATGACTCAAGATTTTGTAAGAAAAAATAGACATAATTAAGACACTTTTGGTTGAATGTAGGAATATAATAAACGTTTGAAAAGTATGGGTATGAATAATAAGACACAAAAAACATGCTCACATTCCTAAAATTAATCAAGTGGGTATGTTAACTCAGTGTAGGCCCACCAACCAAATACTAATATCTCCAAATAAATGGGTAATTAGGGTATGTAAAGGTCATGTACCACCTTTACACCTATTACCTTACAAGGAAAAAGGTCCTACCAAGGGATATATGTCACCTCAACAAGATAAAATACATAGTGAGTAACTTCAAACATGATATTGTACCTTGCACCACACTAAGCAATGATCGAAAGGACTTATATAGGCTTTACAAGCTTCTAGGGGAATCCTCTAGATACCAGAAGGGTACGTAAGGCACAACAATGAATACTGGCTCATCACAAGCATGGGTTGAGAATATTAGTTAAGCCACTTAGACCAACTTTGCACTCCTAGTTTAGAATCACCCAAATATCAGAGCTTGGTGGAATAGACACAAAGAAAATAAAAAAATCACAAGAGGAATTAAAATCCTAAATATATATTTTTATTTCATACCTTAAATCCCACTTGAAAAACCATTTAATTTCTTTTAATAATATGAAAGAAAGGTCAACTAATATTCTTTTCTCAATGGAACACCATGTCAATGATAAGGGTGAAATAAATAAGAATACAAATGGAAGGGGTATGTAGTATATGAGACATGATATTTAACATTTTATTGAATTCATTTTATTTGAGGGAAATGTAAATATGACAAAATCATATGGATCAAATCAATGGACATGGTGAAAAGAGATGACAGACTAAACCTAGTATAAATCAAAAGACCTCGTAGCTGATTCAAAGCAAGGAATCAAATTACATTTAAAACATAGAATAAATAACGCTAACCCTCTTTGAATTAGATTTAAAATATGGTTAAATCTTATCTAGTATTGAAGAATTTTACAAGTAAATAAATAAAAAATAGAGCCCATTGTTTATAGAAACCTATTTTATTAAACTAGAGAAATAAATACACTAAAAAATGATATGAGCATTAGATATAGTTGTAAACATAATTCTTCCCCTCTTGAGTGTCAATAAACTTTATTTTGAAAAAATCCTTAACAATTTTAAGCTCAGTTGGGATCATATTTAAGCATAAATTATAGTGAAATGATGTATTCACTCATTTGGAGATTGTGGAGATAAAAATTATTGGCTGATATATCTAATGCATTTTTCTCTCTAGAGCCATATCATGCAAGGCCTCAGACTATGGATATAAAGGCTTGATGGTGGGGTTGAGATATATCTCCAAAGTGTAGTGCATATAAATGCTCTTGAAACTATAGGTCTTAAAATTTTCTTTATGCAATAGGAGTGGAAGGAGTTTGAGTAACACTTGGTGATTTCTCTCCCATATTGATGTCCTTTGTCAAATGTAAAATAAGGCATTTTTTACTATCACTCAACTTGTGTTGGGGAGACATAAGTGATTGATGAATAACGAGTGTCATTTTATAATGGATTTTATTTCATTGAATATTTTTGGGAGTTGACAATAGAATTCAAACAAAAAATATTGTTGGCATATTTAATAATATTTTATTTTCTAAGAAACAAATAAACCATGGCTAATTTGTTGCTAGTGAAGGTTAAAGTTGTTGATTTCTCTTTACATATTTGACCTTACCAACTAATAGTATCATAATTATAATGAAATTACTCCTTACATATTTAATATGAGATCTCATCAAATAAGCAACCAACTTGTATATCACTTGAAGATGCTAAACTCTCTACAAATATATTTTATTTTAACATTTTATAATTATTTTGCTAAATGTTTTATTTTATCTATAATAGTTTTGATTCAAATTAGTACTCTCCATCAAAGACCACATTCTCTCTTCCCTTACCATTTCTATGAGCTAAAAGTGGAATTAATATTCTCTCATGTTTTTCTACACCATTTTCTTTTGTGGTGTGAGATAATTTTTCAAGCATGAATGCCCACATAAGAAGCCTATCAATAAATAAACAACTATAAATTAATTCTATTCAAACTTCAAATAAGTGTATTTGTTATTTTAGGAAATTAAATGAAGACGACAAGGGTACTTAGCTCTTTGACTAAAAAATGTGTGTCAACAATGAAGATTAACACTATTAAGAGGACGAGCCAATGAACAAGAGATACTTAGATCTCTCCTACACTTTGAGCTCTACAATATTTAGGGGAGTATCCCTATCAATGCATAGTGGATTCTATGTGGGATTCAATAGATTTGTCATAATGCAAACCAAATAAAATGTTCGTGAACACAAGGAAAGGATTCTTAAAATATTAGACATTCATATACAACCCTTGTAGCCTCAATGCTCAAGAATGATCATGGTAAAACTAAAAATAAAAGTAAACTACACATCAAATGATTTTATTCCTTATAAATGAGTGGGTTGAGAGGTTTCCTATAAACTAACCAGTTCCTATTTAGGGGAATAAATTATCACCAAGTATTTCCAACTCTCTACATTGACAATTTTTTTGATGATTTAGAATGTGTTTCACTACCTTACAATGTGATTATTTACTTAAAATAACGTAAACCTACAAATGTCATTTGACCATAAAATTTTACTTAATAATCACTCTTCAAATAATACAAACTCTAATTATTTTATAGAATGATTTCCCACTCTCCTTGAAAGTTTACTAGCCAAAACAAGTCCTATAGCAAATGAATAGGCAAAGATTTTTCATCCTCCTTAAAGGTTACTTCTCTTTAAGAACTAACAATGTAGAAAAGGAGACAATAATGCAATTAAACCCTCATTGATATAAACCAATAAAAAATAAGTATCACAAAAGAATGAATAGACAATATTGAAACAATAGTACTTACTCAAATAAGTGTGGTATACAATATAGAGGATTTTTCCCCTCATTCTCCAACCTTTTATAATTGATAAATCCATTCCTTCATAGGGAAAATTATAGAGATAGTCCCCCATGTATGGGTGACACATGTCATTGGGTCAATTTTTAGAAAACGACCAACCTCTTGCACCAATTTCTAAGAAATATCTTGCAAGATCTATCAAAATGAAGGTCATAAAGACTATGTTAGAAATTCAATTTTAATTATTGCACTAATGGTAATCTGGGTCATTTTCCATCTCCACTATTGTATGTGAATCTATGTCATCATGATGAAGATGATTTCTAGGTGGGAGAAAATTTGATCAAGTAGTTGCAATTCCTCCATGGATCATAAATGATTATAGTCCATTAGAAAACCATAGAATTTATAATTGAATGCAGGCATGGAGCTTGAAATACTGTTGTTGTGGCTACTAATTCTTTTCAATCTATTTGAATACCTAATAGGCCATTATAAAATCATAGAATTCCCAATTGAATGTAGGCATGGAGCTTGAAATACTATTGTTGTGGCTACTAAGTCCTTTGAATCTATTTGAATACCTACTATTGATCTTATCACATAAATTAGATAAATGGCTATTACTCATTGTAGTGTGTTGGGTGAAAATTATGTAATCCTCTTTTCAATAGATTACACAACCTTGATTTCAACCATAACTGTGTGAGATGTAATCTCTCCTCTCAGAAAGGGGAGGCTCCCTTCTTATTGCTTATAGAAGCTAAGTAAAACTAATTAAATATTCACAAAAGTGAACAATACAATTAGGAGATGGGGGTGTGTCATATTCATACTTCTCTCATTTTTTAGAGAATATGTTTTACAATGCTTCATGGTGGATAGTTCTGATTTGATACAACTTTAAACTAAAAACAAAGCAGTAATTCTAATATCTCTATCTTGTCAAAGCAAAGCTTAGAGATATCAACATGATAATAATAAACAATAAAATAAGAAAGAAAAGCTCATGAAGGCACAAATTCGTTCTGTAGCTTTTCACTGATGGATCCTTAAGAGATGTAATGATTGTATTATCAGAAGCACAAATTATTTTTAGATACAACAATTCCATGAGTAACATGAACAATTACAAGCACAAAGTCTTGTAGATAATCCACCAATAGTTATCCAAACAATATCACAAATCCGAATAAAGAGTGCAACACAAAGTTTACACAAATTTATTCAAAGCCCTTAGATCTCACACACTAATCGCTGCCAATCTTAATCAAATCTAAAAGACAATTGATCCAACACAAAGTCTGGTATGCAACTTTCTTCTTTATTGATCAAAATAGATACACAAAGATGAACACAAAGTTTCATGTATTTGCTTCTCAAAAGTGCAACACTTTGTTGCACAAGATAAAGGATAAAATATTACAATAGGATCCTCTCATATTTATAGATGGGAGAGGAGAGCAAAATTAGGAAAATCAAATGAGTAAATCTAGGAAATTTTGACATAGCTAATTAGTTGACTTTTCAAAAATGTTATCCTTCTTTTTAAGAAAACATATATGATTTTACATGTAATTATATTTCTCAAAAGGACATATAAGATGTCGAGAACTATTTACAAAATGCATAAATGAAAGAAAAAACCATCTAACACTGGAGAAGAAAATAAGTCTTCATGATTCCTTACATTGGGCATGAAATTCTTCATATCTCTTCTTTGTCTCCGGGATAAATGCCTCATCTGGACCAATAGTGTAATCCACTATGGTGTGAACTCTGGTAATTGATCTTCTGGCAGATGAGTGAAGCTTTTTGCATCTGTCAAGATGCATCTTTAGATTATCAATAGAAAGTCGTAAGTCACAAATTGCATGCAGGGAGGTCTTTGAAAAGTTGGCAGCCTCTACTTGCTTCATGACAACTTCCTTGTAGATTCGTGAAAGTTCACTGGTTGGGAGGAAAATATGATCTTTATCAAGGAGATTAACTGGTAACTCCTTAATTTCATCTTCTAGGATAGCACGATGTCCTTCGAAATCTTCTTGTACTTGGTGGATATCTTCAATAAGAGATTTGATCACTTGAATGTGATGCTTGAACATTTCTCTTACCTCCACATATTTCTCTTTGTCGGGAATTACCCCAACTTCCACCAACTTACTCAACTTTGCCTCTTTCATTTGTGACCAAAATGAGAGGCGTTTGTCCATTTCTTTTTGCTCTCAGGAAAGTATGCTTTCTTCTTTATAAAGCTTTGATTTTAGCTTGGCTATCTGAGTAGCTTTCTCATCCGTGGTAGTGATAACCTATGAGCCATGTTCTCTCATTTCATCAATGAAATCATACAATGCCTTACCCTTGGAGGCAAAATTTTCCACCTTTTGTGCTATTGGTTCCTCAATGCTTATCATAGCCATAGATTGTGCGTTTCTTGAAGAGCCTGTTAGTTTTCCCAAAATAGTTGCATAACGCTCGACCTTCTCTTTGTACACATCTCAGTCCTATTCCATCTTGTCAAGCCTTCCTGCTAATGCATCTAGGACTACCTGGGCATCCAATTTTGCACTTTCATTTGTCACTTTTCCGAGCTGGATTCTTGTGGCTATGTAGTCCTCCATGGCAACATCGCCTTCTTCTCGTAGGGGTAGACCAATCTCTACAAAATTTTGACTAGCTTTGTCAAAATGAAGCCTTGAATGAACTTTTGCGTTTTTCTTCCCCTTGAATTTTGGAGGGGCTATCTCCTCAAGATCATGCTCTTCTAGAGAGCTCATTTGTTTCTTTCGCTTCAATAGTTGAGAGACCAACCAAGGAGGAAGGGAGGAAATGTATGCTTCTTGACTTGTCGTCAACTCTTGTATCGCAACTACTTCTGTAGAAATGAATGGTATGGTAACAATCGAGGTAGTATCTATCATGATTGCTCCAGTAGACTGCGCACCAAGTTGACTTTGCAAAGACCCATTCATAAATCTATCAAATTCAGCTTCAGATGAAACATCAAAAGATGGAGATGACAAACTTGGGATGGATGAAGGAGAGTTTGATAAGACATCAATAGTTTGTGGTAGAAATTGTAGGGGGGGTGGCAAGCACGGTTGATGTTATACAAGGAAGAGAAACATCCACTGCATATGTGGTAAATGTGGGAGGAGGTGAAGTAGGAAGAGGAGGTGGAGGAGTGTTAGGATTGGGAGGTTTGTAAGGAACATTTGAAGTAACAGGTGATGACATTTGGGGAAGGTCTTCAATAACATTCTCATGTGGAGATAGAGTTTGTTCTTCGTCATTCCCGAGTTCCTCCTTATCACCTTCTTGTTCAACTTCTTATTCACCCTCATCTTCTTCAAACTCTTGCTCTTCTGCAGAATCTTCTTCTTCAACGAACTCTTCTTCCTTAGAATCTTCTTCACTAGTCGATTCCTCACTTTCATTTCCTACTTCCTCAGACTCTTGTTCTTTAGAAACCGACCCTTTTCCTTTTGAGTGAGTTGATTCAAATTATGTGGCCTCTTCTTCCTCAACTGCCTCGTGTATCCTTTTTGCCAACAATGAACTTGATTTTAGGACCTTTTCAGGAAGAAGAGGGAGTAGCCACATGCTTGTATTTTGTGTGGAGTTCCTGTTGTTGGTTGGCTTCTGCTCCAGGTACTTCTCCTTTTGATTCTATCCTGAAGGCTTTCATCTGGAAACCATGTTTGTGCAACCATTCTACTATGTTGGACAATATGGGGGCAAGACTTTCCCTGATGGAGACACTTTCCTTCTTAGACCATTGTACTGCAAGAAAATCTCTCCTAGAGATTTCATTTTCTTCGTAGGCAGTGGTCATGATGTCGCTAGGGTCTTTGAAACCCTTTGGTATGTCAGCCACACCAAGATCTCTGATCTGCTCTACGATTAGCCTATAATAATCCATTTTATGGATGTTTTCTTCATCCCTGCATTATGCCCATATGTCTTCGAAGCGGTACTTGTGTCGGTGAACTTTCTTCAATTTCCTATTCACCTCCTGGTAGTCAAAGTCGAATATGTATTTGTATGTCCTTGTTGTCATGATCTACATTTCTGCAACAACTGACTTTGCCTTTTGTACACTGTGAATGGTATATCTACCAATCGTTAGTGGAAATTTGAAACTCGATTTGTGAATCCTCATGAGTTCCTTTTGAACTAAAATCAGTTTTTTGCATAACTCCATGAGTATCCACTTATCTGAGGGATATATGGGCAACATGTAATGGCATCCAGTATAACAACCTACCCTCATATAGGTGAAAGTTGGAAATTGCAAGAATATACACCCGAACTTACGTACCACTTTGTAGGCCTCCTCTGACACTCTCTTCCTTTTGAGAGTTGGGTCAAAACATAATAGAAGAGGTGCAAAGAAGGCATCTATGACCGTCCTAAAATGATGAAGACTTTCCTTCAGTTCCAATTGATAAAAATACTTATACACAGGTACAGAATGTCGGTTCCCCTTTGTAGATAGCCCTAGGAATTGCCTCATCGCAACAACAACATACACCAAATAAGAAGTCATGTAGAAATTCAAAGTGGTTGGAACATTTATCAATTGCTCATAGATTTCATCACTAATTTGGGTCCCCCAATCAATGTGAGCTTTCTTTCTGTGTATGATCTGAATGTATTCATACATCTAATCCTAAAAATGAGATGATTCAGGCAAGCCTTTCCTTGCTTAGGAGGGTTATCATGTCCCTAAAATCCTCTTTGAAGTCACTTCGAGGAAGCCCCTTCGACCATCTTGAGATAGTGGGGGCCTAGGGGTTTTCAACCATTGGTTGTTAATCAAATTTTTAGCCTTATTGGGATTTGAATCATAAACCTCTTGTGCCTATTGAATTGAAATCTTTGTGTATTGTTTCATGTGTGGAACTTCAAAAACAATATCAAAGAATTCAGGGTCTAGTCTCATCATCACTTGTCCTGAAGAATCTATTACACTTTTGCTCTCTCAGATGTAGTGGGATGCAACCTAGAGAACAAACTCTGTATTATGAACAAATGTCAGGAATGTGGACACTAGGTGCAAATTACTATGGACAATGGCTCTCAAGCTGGCCTCCAAGGGATTTCTCTCAATTCTTTTCACAAAATCTTCAAGGTCCTAATGACTAACTTCGGTGTCCTTGATTTCATCCACCTTAGAGATCACCATGGTAGGCGAAAAGACACCCTGATATTTATATTTCATTTTTCCCTCTTTCTTAGAAGATGATAGAGGCTTCTTGGCTATCATCTAGAGGAACCAAGATCAAAAGATATCACCTTCGGGATCACTTGACGAGATATGGAGAGAAACTACAAGAACAGAGAATTAACAAATGTTAGGAGAAATTATAGTTGGGAAGTGTGAGGTGAGCGAGATAGTTGGAGCAACTGCAAATGAGCTATCTTGTATGGAAAATAGAGCATTGGAAGAGAAACAAGGTTCAAAGCGTATGTAGAATGATTTTAGAGTGTTAAGGGAAAACAAATTATTTTGTGTAGGAGTGTTGAAAATCAACGCTCCTACACTTGGGATGATTTTACATGTAGGGGTGTTCATTTTCAGCGCTCTTACATGTTCTGCATTTGATAGGTGAAAATTGTCAAGGCGCTAAAAATCAACGCCTTGACATTTGAGGGACAATACAAAATCATGCTCAAGCGCTAATTTTTCAGCACTCGAGCATGTCAAGTATTTGTTGTGAAGTCACTTGTTCAAGTGGGCAAAAACACTGCTCTTATGTTTTAACAAGTGAGGACCTTGGTGTAATAATGGTGAATTTTGCCGCTTTGACATTGGAGTGGGGAAGATCTTTTGCTTATGCTCAGGTGCTAAAAATCAACGCTCGAGCATATTCTTTCTTTTGTTTGGTTGAAATGTTCAAGTGGGGAAAAATACTGCTTTGACATCTGGTGTAAGTGTGAATTCATGTAGGAGCAGTGATTTCCACCGCTCCAGCATGGAAAGAGTTGGAAAAATATTCAAAATAAAATGCAAAGGTGCTAAATATTAGCGCTTTAACATCATATGAGTTTAGTTTACTCCATCTAGGAGAGGTGGAAATTTTTTTAAAAAATAAACCTAGGGCACATTTGAAAAGATGGCAAAAGATTCAAAAGGAAATAATCGATGAAGATTAAAACCCTAGTACAGAAAAAATGCATTAACAAAATTGAAAAATAAATTATTAGGATTTAAAAGCACATGGAAAGAAGAAGACCGACGAAGATTTTGGAGGACAAAATGCACCTGTTAGAAAATGTGACGACCTAGCTTAAAAACATGGAAAAATCTTCAACCACCGAATTTGTTGGGAGATGGAGTTTGACCAAGTGAGGAAGAAGGATGAATGGAGGAATAGAATTAAAAAGATTAGGAGAAAAACATTAAAAATAAACCTATAAAAACATTTAGAAATTACTTAAGTGGACTTAAAGTACACATTAATGAAGGCATACAAAGTGGCACAATAGATGCACTTGCGGTGAAAATCACCACTTATGCATCAAGAAGACTTGAGAAATCAAAAAGTGTAGGAGCGTTGATTTTCAGCGCTCCGACACTTGGAGTTGGAATTTTTACAAAGGCACATGTAGGAGCGTTGATTTTTAGCGCTTCGACATGTTTGACAATTTTGACTAACTCTCAAGGGTTGAGAGTTCACGAAGATGCTTGTTTTAAACATATTCGAAAGATGAACATGGGGGAATGATCAAATGGACTATTTAAGATTTAGGACCACACATCGAGGTGAATTGAAATTTTCCTCATTTTGCATGCTTTAACATCACAAAACTATGAAACAAACAATTTTCATAGGGGGGTTATCCGTGAATCAAGCGCTGCTAGATTCCATGATAACACAGTGTTAGACATAACACATCCTTTTAAAAACCATGATGTGAAGGAGCTTGCGATGCAATAGGGTATTGCCAACTATCACAAATTGACAAGACCCTATACTTACTTTGTGACACATACATATATGCCTTAATAGACCAATCAAAGGATGTCAACTCAGTGTAGGTTGGAACTGCATCACATTCATTGGAAAGTATGAAAAATCACTCTATAACACATGTCATAATATCTCTAGCTTGGAATTTTAGCAAAAGACCTCAACTGAAAACCATGATGTGAAGGGCCCTCATGATACAATAAGAAATTGAAATATGGAATGCCAATGAGAACCTAATGTCAAAGCACAACTATGACTAGGCAACCTTAAGGAATAAAGGAAGAACAAGCAATTATCAATACGCAAAATCTAGGGGTCGATAAAGTGACAATACACATGGAGAACAAGCTATAAACTTAAGTGAAATAAATAGGGAAAAAAATCAACAATAAACTAGAACATTACAGCTGCAATACATGTAAAGGGCCATGAAACATAAAGACTATGGTTTTACTAAAGAAATATAAGGGAAAAAACCATAGCAAACCAAAAAGGATAAAAACATAAGGATTTTAAAATAAAGAACTGGAACACTTCAACACATCCTATTAGAATTATGTAGGAAACTAAGCAATGTCCACAAATTGCTCTCAGATAAACATAAATTTGTTGTTCAATTTTCTATCTTTATTGGTGAATACACTTGTGCCTCTTATCTTCATGCTAAGAATGTTGAGAAAGAAATGACAAAAAATAATTAACACATTTATGAAAATAGGGTTCAATTTGATCCAAGAGGAAAAAATGAGAGATTAATTGGGCCACATTTCAAACAACCTGATTTGAAAGATTTCTAGGCTAACAATATGGATGAACAAGAGGTCAAGAAAAATAATTATTCCAAACTAATAACATATCAAATCAAAGCTTAGCAAAGTACCCAAAGGTATCTTAGATGATGGAAAGGTTTTGGATCCATCTTATAATTTAGAAAAAAAAATTATCCTCAACAAATAGCTAAGGTGAATTGGTCCATTGTATAAAACACCTCCATTAAAAATAGAACTTCACATGTAGTTGCCAAAATTTTGAATTGGTTAGCACAAGTCTCTAAAGGAGTGGTCATGAGAAAAAAATGAGACAAAGGAAATACAAGACCTCAATGCCTCTAAAATAAAAGGTAATTGATCCCCTTCATGCACCTACATAAATTGTTCCTACTAAGATAGTGGCTATTAAGGAATATGAACAAGAATCTTTAAATGAGCATGTATG
The DNA here is from genome assembly GCA_007115665.2 of Sequoiadendron giganteum. Classification (NCBI taxonomy): domain Eukaryota; kingdom Viridiplantae; phylum Streptophyta; class Pinopsida; order Cupressales; family Cupressaceae; genus Sequoiadendron; species Sequoiadendron giganteum. Next base: position 291,100 of record CM021110.1, read on the forward strand.
TTTAATAATAAGAAAGCAAAAATTCAAGCTTAAAACTAAGGGTGCAAAAGAGAAAAATGATGGTGTTGGTGCAATTTATATAGCTATCAATGTCACTACCACTGCCACTGCTAGGATTCCTCTTCATATAAATCTTCCTCCTTAGCAACCATCTCAACATCATATAACTAATACTGCGCCCACTCAACAAGATGTTCCAAAATAGTCGCTACAACCTCCTCAAAGTCTTATTAATGAAATTCCTCGAGAAGAACCATCTTAAAAGGAGATCCCATTCTTGAGAAGGAGCCAACTATTGAGAATTCTCCTCATGATGAGACCTTTTTATTAAAAAAGGATATAATACTAGAAGAGATTCCTACACAAAAAGAATCTCTTGCTCACGAAGAGAGTTCTCCTAAAGGAACACCTACTCAAAAGAAGACTCCTTCACATCACATCCTCCCATGAGTCCATGTCTTCTTATATGCCTCAACCTCAGCATGCAACAAACATAATTGCTCTCTCAAGTTCTCAGATTAACTAACTTATTTATTGCTTATATTCATTTAGCTAATGTTATCATACAACCTTTTATTTTTCCTCTCAAAAAACAACCATTTGATCCATAATATTGACCTAACCAATTGTAATAAAGTATGAAACTATTCAATAATATTATATTAAAAACCAAAATTGTATACAACCCACCCAATTGTGTTCATACCATCTATTTACGACTAAATTAGAGGGGGAACAAAAATTACACCAACCTCCCCACCTTTGAACTAATCAAAGCCTTTAATTTGAATATATACATATATATATATATATATATATATAAAAATAAAACTAATGAGAGTGTGAGGACAATTACCTTAGCTTTGTCAAACCTCATTGATCATCTAACATTTTTGACACTTATCTTTTATTGGGATAAATCTCAACCACATCCTCTAAAATCTCATTATTACAACAATTCTAAAAGGCTAGAATAGAATTAAGTGGTAAAGTTACCTTTAATTATTTGGCCAACTCCTTGATTGCTCTCTACAAGTGCCCAAAACATGAAGATGATCAAGATAAATTAAATTAAACCTCACTTTGATGTTGGATATATTTGATATCACTATGGAGTAGATACGAGCCAACCCCCATCGATATAATGGACAAATAGCTCAAAGACTATGCCATGTCAAAAATGTTCCTATGACCTCTTATGTGGCTAGCATCTAACAATAGGTTGGCCATGGCTACTCAAGGCTCCCCATCAATTTCTTTTGCTAGTTCCCAAATCTTAAGCACCTAGATCCTCAACTATAGGTTATGAATTTCATGCTCCGGGGAAGACATTAAGTCATTAACCATAGTGTCACTTGATGCCCTTGGTTGCCTCTACTTTCTCTTCCCTTTGCCCATCTTCTCCTTGCCCTTCCCCTTCCTTGAGGATTCTAGGCTCCTATGCTTATCTCTTCTCTCATTCCCTACAAAATCTATAGTTTTTTATTTGCTACTTCCCATTACCATATATAGCCATGTCTTTTCCCGAAAACCACTTGTTAATGTTAAAGATTATACACTGTTCACAGTTATTCCCAATAGTCATGATTTTAAAAAATATTACAACCAATTCTTCCCCACACTTGTTAAATCATGATCCTAACATTAATCTCAACTAATTGAATCACACCACCCCTATTGTGTTTATTTTTTAATTTTTAATAACAAACAAACAATAAACATTTATTAGAAGCCCACATGGGTAGTAGAGTTGGCTTGGGCAGTGGGTTTGCTCCCCATTGGTCTTGGGTTCGACTCCACTCTCGGGTTTAAGAGGTGGGACTTCTTGCGGGCGGGAGATCTCACCCGTAGGGGACTAGTTTTGCCCTAGCTTGCCTAGGTACCCAAGATACGGGTTGTTGGACCGCTGGGCTGGGTCGTAGGGACACCCCTGTTGTATATAAAAAAAAAACATTAATAATATTTAACATTAATTTGTTAGTCTAACCCTACACAAGTTGTGCCCTATACATATACATATATTAGAAAATAAAAAGATTTTTTACTTTCCTACAATTTACATACATTTAAAACAATTTGACTGCTATCAACACGCATGGACACAAACATTTGATTTTTTTTTTTGGTACATGACATTTGATTGATCTTAATTGTTTCCTTTTTTAGAGATAAAAAAAAATTTAAGCTACTAATTATATTGAGACAATGTCGATGAAATAAAAACATCAAGAATCAATAATAATTAAAAACTTTAAAAATTTATTTATACAAATTTTAAACAATTTTTATTTACTCAAATTCCAAAATAAATTAATAATACAAATATTGAATCCAAAAATATCCCTGCCTTAAAAATTATTTATCCTTTGCTAAATTGTGTAGACCATTAATCTAAAGAAGATGGAAAATCGTCTATCATAATATGGATTCCTTATTTATCTCAACTCAGCTCCGCTGTTAATTGCCTTGGAATATTTTAAAATAATTTATTACAAAATACCAACCATTTTGGGTGTTCTCCATCTGTCGAAATAGTATATACCTCCGATATTTGTGCCGCTTTTGAGAGAAGTGCAACGCCTATATTGTATGAGTCTCTTAATATCTATCATTAAGTGAATACAAGAAATGGGCATCACAAAGGAGACAGTCGAGGCCACCTTGACTGCGAAACTCAGCCCAACTCACCTGGTAAGTGCTTTGCTTCTTTCTTTAGCTTGGATGCTTTTTATTTTCGTTCAAACTGCCTGCTCTATTTTGGGCTTGTTTACTTCATTTGGATACATCGGTTTTCATGGAAATTTTTGCTTCTTTTTGTCTTCTGGAAGAGAAAGTGTTATCCCAAAGGGATATGAGGGACAACCATCTTGATATGACTTCTGTTTAGGGGTTTTAAAATTTTTAGTCCGATGTGATGAAATTACTAATCCATCCATTCTAAAAGAAATTGCCTCTGAAACTGGTGATTCCTTATGCTCTGCCGCCACAAGAATCTCTTGTATTTATTTTGCAGCCCAATATTGGAAATTTGTGGGTATCCTGAATAGGTCATAGGGTTTTTTGAGGCATGTCAGGAGCGGGCCATGTCCAAATGTTTCCACCATTCTTATTGAATGAGATTAGGGACACTAGTAGAATTTAGTACCTAAACTTTATCTTTATTGAATCTTAATTTAATTTTGGCCTGCAACTAGTCCTTGTGTTATGCTATCGCTCTTTACTTCTTGAATTTCAGTTCTCTAATTATTATCTATCTCGGATTTATTTTTCTTCCTACATTAGTACACAATCAAATAAGTTGGGGAATCGGGGAGTCCTCTGTCAAGCGTAAGACGGCATTTGCCTTAGAAGCCCTTTCCGAGGGGCATTTTTATAAATTTGAGTAAAAAGTCATCTGGGCTTCCTATCTGCTTTGCGTTGCTTTTGTTCTGCATTAAAATTACAATATTAAAACGGAGAGTGTACTCAACATTGCTTAATTTTTGGCGTTGTTCGCTATGATAAGATTTCTACCACAGACGATCCTATAGTATTTCTTTTGATGCCTTTTCATCTCAAAAATCTGACAATGTTGGATAATGTTGAACCATAGTTGGTAGAAGATGTGGGTAGGGATAGAGAGACGGGGACGCCATTTTCAAGATCAGGGAAGGGGGGTTATGTGTGTCCAAGACCTTGAGTGGGTCTCTTAGACCATTTAAGGCTTATTTTTGTTTGTTTGTTTGTTTTCCATTTCATTTTTAATTTATTGTACCAGGAGACATCCATTGAAGTGGCGAGAAGAGTAGTTGAACATACCCTGCCTGCAAGAGATGTCTCCAAGAGGCGTTTCCCATCTTTGACATGCTTCCATGTCTTCAAAAAAGTTACCCTTGCCTGGGGTATAAACGCATCAATCTACCATTTGTCTCAAAGAGTCAAATAAATAATTTTGTTGCTTTTTGAAACACTTGTCTAGAATTTCAAGTTGCATTTTAGTAGAAATAAAGGGTAAGTATTTTTCTTAATGGTATCATCAGGTCCACTCTGGTTTTGCTACCCAGAAAAGTTTAAACCATTTGCTTACAATTAATGCAAAGAAAGAAAATAAAATGCTGTTGCTTGATCTTTGTTTCAATAGATTTGTTAGTTTGTTTCAATAGGTTTGTTAGTTTGGGCAGTTGTGCTAACTCAATATTGTTTGCTTGTTGGGTCGTGCAGAATGTGATTGATACATCTGGAGGGTAAAAACATCAGCTCACTTCTTTAGCTTAAGCATTTTTTTAGCCTTTTTTGCTTATTAAATTGAACACACTTTATTTTATCCATTTGTTTATTTTCTCTAAGTAGTTTTGGAGATTACTCTGTTATTTCCCTCAGTTGGCATTTAAACATTGTGACTATCAGATGTGGAGCAAGCTTTTCTGTTGAGATAGTGTCAGCCCAATTTGAAGGGAAGAGGTTGCTGGAGAGGCATCGTCTGGTAAATTCAGCACTAGCAGAAGAACTAAAAGAAATTCATGCACTTTCCATAAAGAAGGCTGTAACTCCACAGCAGTGGCAAGAACAACAAGCTCAATAGAAGCATCTACCCGATCAGCATCTGACATTGATTAGTTTTGGGCTTTTTTTTGTGAAACTATTATGTTGAAATGGGGAAATTTGTAGAAAATATAGCTGGCAATTAAGGAAATGAGAAGGAAGGAGATATTATTTAGACCCTAAGCCATATTAAGTAGTGGGTTTCCTCACACGAACATCTTCAGGCTTTAAAGGTTTAACTTTTCCTATTTATTGGCAGTCTTGTTGTGAAACAAATTATGCAGTCTTATGAGATTTTAATCCATTCTTAGCATGTTTGAATGTTTCTTGTTTAGTTCTCTGTCTTTAAATAGCTTTATGCAATTTAGTGTTTGCAGATAATGTTTTGTGGGGGTTCCTTTTTATTATGATAGCAAGAACTTTGGGACTTATTGCTTTTTAACAATCTTCTAAGTCCAAACGATCTGTTGTTTTAGTAAATGCGTAAATTTTAATTTATTTGATAAAGTGGAATTACACAACGATAAAATCTTGTCAGTCAAACTTTTCTGGTTTTTGAAAAATTATAATTTATATACTTGATTCACACTCAGAAACAATTCAAAACACTGCATGCACTATCTTGTTGCCCTTCCGCATAATTTTGGCACACTTACCATAGGTATTGAATCCTTCCAAACCAATATCAAGCATTTGCAAGTTCAGAACTTAAATAACTATGTTCTCTCTATTTGATGTGATTTCTTATACCTACACTTAATCAATGTGTGCTATCAAGTGTTTTCTTGTATGGAGAATGAAAGGACCTAGGGGTTGAAAGAAATTGTAGTATTGGTATTTGGAACAGTATTTTGGGGATAGGTTCTATGCATTTGTCATTTGTCATTGTCAAATTACTGTAAAGTGGAAATCTGGCCTGCTTGTGTCTTTTCTTGGGCGTAAAGTCCCACGCAGGCACACACACTCATGTGATGCGCAGTCAGTATAGCCATCAGCAGAATAGCTTTTAGGTTACTCCTCTGCTGTCTGCTTGTCTGCAGTCCACCATATATTCTGCGGGGTTTGAATTGTGGTCCTGCTTGAGCAAACACTTGGGCTTGACCACTAGATCATCAGCACGAGGGCAGTCTGTTTTTATCCTTTTGAATGAAAGCCTCTTTGACACTATTTTGGCCATCCCATGCATATACGGTAAAGGTAAAGGTAGCAAATTTAACTTGTCATCTCCTATGGAGGAATGGAATCCTATGAGAAATTTTAAGTGCTTCTTCTAAATGTTCTTTGCAACTCCTTTCAAAGCATAGCTCTAAACAAGAATTGGGTGCATCACAACTTTGCTTACTTGTTGGAATTCTGTTTGGGTGTATCATTACTAATTATTAATTAATGACCATAATGCCAATAGAGCGAGCCACTTGTAGAAAACAGTGTTTTGTCAGCATCTCTGTATACAGTGTGGGCCTTGCAATTTTGGCTCTAGTTCCTCGCAATCTATTTCCACATTTCTTCTCAAGTTCACTTTTTCAGTCCACTTAACTTTAAATATCAGTACCAGACTGAAATACAGCGTACCGTCACTTTTAATAAGATCACAAGCTCAAATCAACAAATAAAAGTAGGAAACAGAACCGGATATATGTACAAACCTTCTGTGTAAGAGGGGGAGGATACCAACTTTGTAACAGGCAATTTGTTGGAACTGTGGCTATGACATACCAAAGTACATGACAGTAGAGTTGCACCAACCACCATTATGGTTGGGAAGGCAGAAATTTGCATCAGTAATACCAGTGAAGAGATCCAGATGACAATTGCAGCTAAACAGGAATTTATTTTAAATAGACTTATTGAGAGGTTATAATGATTAACAGAAGCTTGCTGTTAATTTTTTAAATACATAATGCTAAGCAACTTAAATATAGATCGCTGTGGAACACATTAACCATAGATATTTCTATACCTTAACCTATCTAATCTTTAGAGCTTCTGTTGTCAAACACCCCCAGAGCTGTTAAACTGACATTGGAATTGAATATCAAACCTGATATTGTAGCTGTTAAATTGGAAATTGTTTCAGTTCCCAGGTAAGTAGTAATGAGACTCGAAATTTCTGTCCACATTTTTTTTGTAGGTCGCACTAAGTAATTTGTTTGAATTTTGTGCAGAGCAATCTATCTTGTACAAAATAAATGATGCATCTGTTACACGTCATGTTCACATTACTCGAAAGTCTGCTCAAATCGATCTCCACTAGCCCACATGGAAACACTGATTCCACCCACTTTTGCAGATTGAGTTATTCTACCAGCATAGCATTTGCTAGCCTCTCCTTGTGTAAACATTCCTTATTTTAGTACACCATAAACGTAACCATTGCTAATAATAATATCTCCATTTTGAGAAACTCTCTGACCAATCCGTATTTCCGTAAATGCGTAAGCTATGGCAAATGATGATTTTTCTTCGAAAGATCAATAAATAAAAGAAGAGTCAATTGAAGTAATAAAAAAAATTACACGGATGTAGCCAATTGAGCTTCTGAGAGCAAATGTCGTATCAAAGAATCGATGGAATCTGTAATGCTAGTAAATCTCAACATATCTTAGCCAATGACAAGGGTTGTCATGTTGGCACTAAGGATTAATTTGCTAGATTTTTATCACAATGCACAAACTTGGACATGGAAATCATAATGTAGATGCTCCATTTCATGGCTACATCTGTTGCAATATTCAAAGTCACCTGGTCCTAAGCCGCAAACGTCTTCCCCATTTCTATTAGTAAACAAATGTTTTTTCAAGTTCTAGTTAGATGCAAATTGAAGGATTAAGTCTTTCAAGTCAACGTGTAAATGCACGTGTGAATAATAAGACTGCAGTGTCGAATCCTTCGCAAGACTCTGCATTATACCTAAAAACCATTCCCATCTTCGTTTTGGACACTAAAACTTTGAAGGCAACTATTATACTATTCCATAAGGTCCCTGTATAAAACAATTAAAGTTAGCCACTCATAAGAAAATATATTTGATAAAATGGCAGCATCATTATATGATGTCTGGATACCTTATTTACTCTGGATACCTTATTTACTGTGGATAAAGTTTTAGATGATCATGATTGTTATCTTTGAGCTCTCATTTTCATCTTGATGATGGATCATGGAGTGTGATCTGTTGATGAAAAAATATTTGCACAATTGAATCCAGAAACCTTTAAGCAATTATCACTATAGATTGTGGAAAGCTATTTCTGTTAATTAAAATTTTCAGCTCGGTAATATTTCTAAGACTAGCTAGGAAAATATAATTGCTACTCTGGTAATTGATAATTTTACATATGTTCCATGTTTTTGGATCTGAAGGTGACAGGAATATTTTAAGGCCTAATTTTGCAAAGACGATGTTTTTTTTAAAGCATTGTTGTGTTCTATTGGGTTTCATTCCCTTAGAGAAAACGGTATCAATAAGGCTTATCAAGCCACGAAACAATAAATATTAAAAACTAGAAGACAAAACAATCTGAACTCTCCGCTTCAAGAACCCACGTCTTGCTTGGCTCGATATAACCCTTCATGTGGAAGGGAAGGGGTAATGAAAACGCTCGACACATGGAGGTAATAATTTGTATAATCACCCGAAGGTCGTACGCAATTATCGCCAGGTCCATGCAAAACATCTTGACATTTGCCATTTGATTATCACTATTCGAAAATCCACCCTCCATGACACCTATTCTCAGCACGAAATTCACGATAGAAGAAGGCCTAGAATTATCATCCATCAGACTTAAATCGACCTACAGAATGTGAGAAGGGGAGAGTGTAATATCCAATGGCCAAACCTCATTGTGCTTAATCTAGGAGCAAAGCTTGGCTTCGAAGGCTGCAGCAACAAAGGTCCAATTAATAGCAACAGCCACTTCCAAGCCCTTAGGCCTAAGATCTGATTTGATAAAATTCAGCAAAACTTCGTCTTCCACGATGGAAGAAGCTCCTAATGGCCGCATCTACATTTGCACCACCCGTTGCTACAAGCCTACAATTTCTCTCTATCTTGACAGATAACAAACTCACAGAAAAGGCATTGAACTATGTAACAATTGGCTACGATATTTGCTAGCATATTCTTTTCCTTGAAACAATGTGTTGACAATATCTTAGAAGTTGTTGGCAATAATTTTTACTTCTATAGTATTCTTAAGCTTCCAATCCTTGATCTAACTCTTCTTGCAATCTTTGGTGATAATGAAAGAATCTCCTCCAACCTCAAAGCTTTTTGCAATTAACATTCTTTTGTCAACTTGAAGCCTTCTAGAAGTGCCATCATTTCAACTTCATTGTTGGATTTGATACCAAGACAAAAGGAACCTCTTCTTATGAAACAACCCTTATTCTATCTCAACATCACTCTTGATTTTGCAAAACCCAAGTTATCTCTTGTAACATCATTGAAGATTAATTTTAGGTATTCGCAATGAGGGCAAGATCAAACACTTTTTTTTGAATATTAATTTTATTCATTACCCCATCAACTAGGATCTTTGGAATAGCAATGTTCCAAGAATACAAACTCTTCTTATATGACAAAGTTATAGAGGATTTAATGTTGACCACTTGATCATGCTATGAGGGATGGTAGATGCTAAGAGTCACTTATGGACTCAAGCTCCATCATCAAAGAGGAGAGATAACACCTCAAATATATCCTCCAAATTTGAGATGTGAGACCCCACAAACAAGTTTGAAACACCTATCAAGTAATCATCCCACAAGATTGAATCTTAAAGACTATGATTTACTTGTTGCAAAGAATCATTGAAAGCTCTCAAAGAAGCATATGTGAATGTTGATGAAGCAACGAAAGATGGATTTGTGATCTCAATTGGAGAAGAGAGAGTGACAAGGGAGGTCTCTTGCTCAAGCACTACACCATATTCAAGCTCCTCTAATGTATCATCATTAAAGAGTAGATTATCAACATCATCGACTGGAATGAGACAATCTAATGTAGGATCATTTGGGAATGGAGAATTATGTGGATCTCCATAGACCTTCCAAATTTTTGTCCAAAGTGTGCATAGGCTTGGAGAGTTATGTGGGTCTCCAATGGTCTCTCAAAAAACCATCAATGGTTGTACCAATCAATCTTATGATGTGATCATTTTTATTATCCTAAACTAATTTCTTCCATTATGTTTTGTAGCTAAGAGATGAGTCCATAAAGATGCGACAAAAGATTGAGCCACTTGCAATGTGTTAGGATACTTTTTTTGCCAAGACTCATAATTGCCCTTAGTTAGAATGATTACACAAGGATGTGTTATATAACCCATGTGATTATTACAATGATACACTCCTTAAATGATAAAATCAACGATCAATGCATATTAATCAACTGAAATGAAGTGATTTGATCAAAACATTTTTTTTCCAAAAGTGTCAACATGTCCAAGTAATCCTCCAGAAAACAAATGTCAAAAATTGAATAAAATGTACTTGGCTCTGAATTTGGGAAAGTGAATAGATGGCTTGGTAGGGCTCCTCAATATATTCCAACATTGCAAGAATCACAAAAATCAGAGGTTTAGATAAAAAATTATGAGCTCAGAAGCTAAAAAAATAAAATGACTTCAATTAGCAATTAAATGCACTTGCAAGTGGGGGCCTAGCTCAGTTGGCTAAACCTTTCTTGTTGTAGGAGGTTGTTCACGAGGTCTAGTCTCCCCCACCCCTGTAGTACCAAAAGGCATGTCGCACCAGCGTCGTCAGTCACGTTAAAAAGTTTACCAGGCGCACTGCAGTTTATAGGGGGTCATGCTACGCGATTCTTGCAGTCTAAAAAAAAAAATGCACTTGCAAAAAAATGGCAGAATAACATACGCAAATTGCTTAGAATCAGTTTTATGTCGATATTTTGCTTGCAAAATTTTGACACTAGCGGAAAGTTATGGCAAATTGAAAAAAATGCCCAATTAGGACACAATGGGGCAAAAATTAGGTCCATAGGGCCAAGTGTTGATTCTCCATATGACCTCGGCTTGCGCGTAGGTTTAAAAAAAATAGTGTCACTTGTTGGGTGGCAAGTGAGTTGCATTGCTCGCCCAATGGGGATCGAGGTTTAGCTCCTCTACATAGGAAGGTTTGGGAGCTATGACCTACCACTACAAAATTTTAAAAATAGTTTTTAATTAAAATAAATTGAAAATCATACCATTTGGTGTAGTGTCGATAGAGGATAATGTAGATGAGAGTACTCGACCACGTAGAGAATATTCTCTATCAAATATTCATTAATGATGTTTGTGACATTGATTGATGGTATGACTTGTATAGGTTTCATACAATGTATGGATTGTACACAAAATTTCTTGTCAAGATTTCTCAAACCCTCCTAAAATGGCCAAAAAAAAGACTCCAAAATATAGAGTGTCATATATGAAAATAGGGATTTTTGGGCCTTTTGGATTCAATGTTGAGGTTTGTTTTGTCCCAAAGTGCACCTAGCAAAAAACTTTGTTTGATTGTCTCTTAGATTTGAAAAGGAGCTTGTAGATCCAAAGTTCTGATACCCAATTAGAGTTACCAATGGACTTAAGCTCCCAAAATCCCCTATAAAACCAAAAGATCCCTTCCACAAAAGAGCAACATAAGCAAAATATTGCTTGATTATGGGCATAATGGATTTAATCTATTGATCAAAGATGGACTCTAAAATGTACATATGATGCCTTGCTTATAAAGACAAGGTTGAGAGATAGGATCAGACAAGATCATGACAAGTGTTTCAATCTTATGATATGAAACAACTAGTGATAAGATAAGATAGATCACATGGCAACTAGTGCCTTCCAAAAAGATTTATAGATTCCTTAGTAAAATTAATTGGTATAGTCCAAATGTCATTTCGCTTTCTTTATCTGATTGGAATAAATAAATTGCTCGCATTATTTGCAGAGTTGGAAAACACACTATTTTCTCTCAGTTCCAAAGGGTTTTACAACACTATATGGGTTGCTTGTTTCTTAACACCTTAGATGGAGATAGTGTGTTTTCCAACACTACAAATAATGTGAGCATTTATTTGGTCGAATTAGATGAGGAAAGTGAAATGCCATTTTGATCTCATGTTACATACATAGGTGATTTTTGTCTACGAGTTAGCTTTCTCCTAATTGGAACAAATAAATTGCTCGCATTATTTGCATAGATGGAAAACACACTATCTCCTCTCAGTTGCAGAGGGTTTTACAACACTATATGGGTTGCTTGTTTCTTAACACCTTATATGGAGACAGTGTGTTTTCCAACACTGTAAATAATGTGAGAATTTATTTGGTTGAATCAGATGATGAAAATGAAATGCCATTTTGATCTCATGTTACATACATCGGTGCTTTTTATTTACAAGTTAGCTTTCTCTTGATTGGAACAAATAAATTGCTCGCATTATTTGCAAAGTTGGAAAACACACTGTCTCCTCTCAGTTGCAGAGGGTTTTACAACACTATATGGGTTGCTTGTTTCTTAACACCTTATATGGAGATAGTGTGTTTTCCAACACTACAAATAATGTGAGCATTTATTTGGTCGAATCAGGTGAGGAAAGTGAAATACCATTTTAATCTCATGTTACATACATAGGTGCTTTTTGGACCTACAAGTTAGCTTTCTCCTAATTGGAACAAATAAATTTCTCGCATTATTTGCACAGTTGGAAAACACACTGTCTCCTCTTAGTTGTAGAGGGTTTTACAACACTATATGGGTTGCTTGTTTCTTAACACCTTATATGGAGACAATGTCTTTTCCAACACTGTAAATAATGTGAGCATTTATTTGGTCAAATCAGATGAGGAAAATGAAATGCCATTTTGATCTCATGTTACATACATCGGTGATTTTTATTTATGAGTTAGCTTTCTCCTAATTGGAACAAATAAATTGCTCGCATTATTTGCACAGTTGGAAAACACACTGTCTCCTCTCAGTTGCAGAGGGTTTTACAACACTATATGGGTTGCTTGTTTCTTAACACCTTATATGGAGACAGTGTGCTTTCCAACACAACCAATAATGTGAGCGTTATTTTATTTGGTCGAATTAGATGAGGAAAGTGAAATGCCATTTTGACTGTACCAATCAGAAGAGAAAAAATAAACAGAAATAAAATGCTCACATTGTTTGTAGTGGTGGAAAACACGCTATCTCTTCTCAGTTATTCCCTCAAGAAAAGTGTTGGTTTTGTACGCTCTAAAAATTTAGTGAAGTCCACCTTGATCTTTTAGAACAATTCTTTAGTGATGTAAATATGGCATTTCCCCTTTTTCATCTAATTGGAACAAATAAAATGCTCCCATCATTTGCAGTGTTGGAAAACACACTGTCCCATGTCATTTAATTTGTTATGAAAAGTTTTGTTCCATTATGCTCGAAGAATGTAATGAAGACCACTTTGAAGTTTTTGAATAACTCTTTGCTACAGTCCAAATGTCATTTCACTTTCTTCATCTGATTGGAACAAAATAAAAAACTCACATTATTTGCAGTGTTGGAAAACACACTGTCTCCTCTCAGTTATTTCCTCATGAAAAGTTTTTGTTTTGTACACTCAAAAAATGTAACGAAGTCAACCTTCATATTTTAGAACAACTCTTTGGTGACGTAAATATGGCATTTCCCTTTGTTCATCTGATTGGAACAAATCAAATGCTCGCATTATTTGGAGTGTTGGAAAACACACTGTCGCATGCCAGTTAGTTTGTTATGGAAAGATTTGATCGAGTAATTTGGAGATAAAAAAAGATTCTATTTAGAAAACTCACTCTCCTATGTCAAAATTATTATTTATTGTTTGTTGGGAAACAGTGGGTGTTATACAAGCTGTAACCTACATACTATTCTAAAACCATTTACAAGTAGCAACCCAATTTCTTACTCATCCTCACCTCAATTTGGTAAGTTTTGTGGTTTCCCCACGTGCAACTCCTCGCTGTGCTCTTCACCCTCTAGGTTTGAGTATGGAGATTGAACCACAGAGTGTTATCCAATGTGTAATTATTCTGTGCTTTATCATATTTAACCAATGCGATCACCTGCTATTTTTTGGTCAATCAAGGTGATCACCAAGGTTTTCATTGATTTCTTAACGTTTATTCTTGAATAGTCGATGCACATTGTGCTTTGCAACCATAGTGTCTTGCAATAATTTGTATTTTTTTAGTTATCTATACAAGTAATGAAATAAGTGGTGTGTGGTATCTTTCTTGTGTGTCTTGTCTGCCCTTATTGATTATGCAAGTGATGTCCTCTTTCATATGCCAGGAGAGATGAGTTTGAGATATATCCGAATGAACGTTCATTGCTTCACAGTTCCAACAGAATGGCAAAATGACAGATATAATTGTTGATATATATTACAAGTGTTAGCGATAGGTTAAATTGGAAATTAATTTCCCATCGTATAGATTAATATGTTTGTTATTGACTGCACAAGCTGGCATGTTGCAGTCAACACAACATATAATCCAATATCAGTGAAGTTTGGAATGAAGTGAATTCTTTGTAGCACCAAATGTCTTTAATTTTCCAATTTAATCTATTGCTAACACTTGTCTCTCTTCCAGGTGGTTGATATAGGCAAGGAAACAAAATTGAACAAAACAGGTGGATTGAGAAGGATGCTTCAGGAGACGTGAAGCTTTTGCAGGTGATTTTGGTTGCCATAGCTTGAATCGCAAGTGTACTGGACAGTTAAATTTCCAAAAAAAAATTACATTTAGAATTTCTGATTTATATAGAGATGGGATGCTTATTGTGGGGAATGCAAACAATTCACACTTTAATTTAAATAAAATAAATGTTACATTATTATGTGTGTATTATATCCCAAAATTTTACGTGAACCCTGTTTCCTTGTTGAAGAGTGAGTGTTGCACGAGAAATGTTTAAAGCATCAGTGAAGGGTGATACTGCATCCTTTCAATTATCCTTCTCATAATTGAAATTTGTGTTAATTTTAGGTTGATTTTTGCAACACTACATCAATATCATTTATCTCCCAAAATAGATCAAGAACCTTTGGATCCTTGGTAATTAGATCAAATATATTTCAAAAAGAACATAATATTTATGATTTTACATTAGAGTAATTCTCCTTTTAAATCATGTACATTTGTTTAGTTGTGAAGCATTGTTGCATAGTTGGGTTTCATAAGGTTGTGAATAAGGAACATTGTTATTCTAATTGTTTTTACTCAGTATAATATACCATACAAACTGCAAAGGCAAGGCCATAATAACATAGAAATGACCATTAGGCTTCCCAAATTTTGTAATGGAATTGCTCTTCTGTAACACAATGCAAAAGTTCTAAAAACACATTGTGTTTTGTAATGTAGAAGCCTCTTTACAAATATGAGTTTTCCTTATTGCCACTTTGGAGGTTTAGAAATGTGCAATGTGTTGTTAATTGTGCATATGCTTATGCCAAAAAGATGCACCTATGTACATACAGAAAACACATAAAACCATAAATAAAAGCATACATAACAACATACATGGAAACAAAAAGTAAGGAAATTGGCAGACGAGACCAAACGTCTAGGAAATGGTAGGTAGGAGTTAATGGCGCCGTCAGGTCAGTTTTCCCGCCTCCTGTCGACCGATAAACACAAGTGCCTTAGCTTGGCCGTGAAGTTTCACTTTCATCCGCTTTTTTCTGGCACGAGAAAACTGGAAGGGGAATGACTTGGGCCTTTTTGGTTTGGAGAAAGAAATGTGAAAACAATGTTTGTTTCCAGTTTGCACGTTGAAAGCTGAAGGTTTGAGCGTAAGTGGAGGAGTTGGAAGAGAAAACCGACCAAATTGAGGTGGAAGGTACTATCCAATAGTGTTGCAGAGGGTTTTACAACACTATTTGGGTTGCTTGTTTCTTAACACCTAGGGTTTCCCAACATGGATTGTTGCAAAACAAAATGAAGTGCATACTATGAAGCACATTATGTGTTGATGGTTAATAGAGTCCCCCTTAAATGAGAGATGTGCTATTTGATAAAATAGAAAACCATCTATGCATTTTTATATTTGCATTTCAAGACAAAGGTTGGGTATAAGTAAAGGTAGGCTTCAAAACACATTGTGTTTTCCAACATGCACTACACAACGTTCACCACTTTCAACGAGTTTATTCATTATTGCCAATAACGACAAGAAATTGGTGTTCTTGCTATTTGTAACATTTGCACACCTACATATACGGGTTTAAAAACCAGAAGGGCTCGGGTATGTTGTGATGTGGAGGTTGAAAAATGCAGTGTGTTATGAAGCATGCAATTTGTTATTTGCTTGAAACTTAAACACAACAATGGAAGGTGTAATTTTGAAGACATTCATATTTTTTTGTAACATTTCATGTTGCAAAACTATAAGTGTTAGAAACCAAGACCAGACATGCAAACCAAAAGGCCTTCCACAAAAGAGAAAAACAATAAAAAGCAAGAGCTTTGCATGAAGATGTGAAAATTGATATATTCAAAATTTTGATACTACAAGAGATGATTTTATTTATAAAAGCAATGTATGCAACCCTAATGTTGACCTAAAAATAGCTCAACTAAATAAAGCTTACTTATTAATTCAATAAACTAATTATTACCTAAGCAAAACCTAAGTGAAGTTATGCAAGTGTAATTAAATATTAATTACACTAACACCCCCCATAAGTGCAACTTAGGGAGACTAAAAAAGCATGCACCTAAAACTAAGATGAATGTAAGAAAGCATGAATGAGTTTTGACAACAAGGCCTGATCAGGTACCCATGTACAAATGCAATAATGAGGTAGAGAAGGAAAACCCAGTGGGACAAACCCCCCTACAATGAGATGATTGCTGCAAAGAAGCACTGGAAGAACACTGGAACCGCAATCTGGCAAGCAAAGAAAGATACTTCTGTCTACAAGAAACCATATCAGAATCATAATGATGCAACAACAGACCCGATGCCACAGAACACTCAAAAAATCCAAACGGGAACAACCTTGGAATCTATGAAGCAATAGTCGATTATTGAATGATGTGTTACTGAAAATGAAGTGCAAAGATTCAAGTTTCACCCTTCCAACTACCAAAACATCCAAGTAATCTCCAAACAACCCATCAGGCCAAATCTGGACTAAGCGATCAACCTGGGACAGATACAAAAAAAAAATGCATGACTGAAAAAATAGAGCTCCTTAATACCTTTCCAATGCCGCAAAAATCAGAGATCGTGGCAAAAAGTTATGAGCTCGGGAGCCATAAATGAAGATCTAAATTCAAATAGTGATAAAATGCACCAGCTACAAAATCTAACAGAAAAACCAACACCATTGGATAGTGCTTGGAACCAACTTTCCGACAATATCTCGTTTGCCCAATTTCAACAACCGAGCGAAACGTTATGCCCATTTTCCCAATTCAACTTATTTTGCAAAAAAAAAAAGGCCCCGGGGCGGGTTATGCCCATGACCCTGCCCATATTTTTTTAATATTTTTTTTCCAAACCTGTCGACAGTTAGCCAAACGGTTGGCGATCACCGCCAGACCGGGCGGGCATAGCAGCTTATGCAGTTGGCGGGCTCCACGGGCGGTATGCCACTGTGGCGCCACTCTAGCGATGCCCCTTTTTTAATTTTTTAATTTTTTGAAAAAAAATCGCCTTAGAGTGTGTGGTGGGGAGGCCATACGACCTTCTTGACAATTTTTTTTTGCCTCAAAAATCAACTGCTCCAAAATCGACGATTTGATAGGCGTTTCTAGGGTTTTGGGGTGCTATGAACGTGATGGCGGTGTCTGTTTTGCTCCAAGATGCTCCAAAAAAAGGCTACCCCCAGAGCTTCCAAAAAAACACCAAACTTGAAACCCTCACAGATTTGGCAAATGATGACCAAAATCTGCAAAATGAAAGCCAATCCTAACTTTTTCCAATGCTCTAAATCCAATGGTGAAGATCAATCTAATCCAAGATGCTGCATAAATGAACTCAAGGCATGATACCCTCGAGGAACCCCGAATGAACTCTGCAATGATTTTCTCCAGAATTTGAGAAGGGGTTGCATGTCAAGGCTCTGATACCATGTTAGAAACCAAGATCAAACATGCAAACCAAAAGGCCTTCCACAAAAGAGAAAAACAATAAAAAGCAAGAGTTTTGCATGTAGATGTGCAAATTGATATATTCAAAATTTTGATATTACAAGAGATGATTTGCTTTATAAAAGCAATGTATGCAACCCTAATGTTGACCTAAAAATAGGTCAACTAAATAAAGCTTACTTATTAATTAAGTAAACTAATTATTACCTAAGTAAAGTTATGCAAGTGTAATTAAATATTAATTACACTAACAGTACATGTTAAGAAGCAAGCAACCCACCATGAGACAACCCCTTACATGTAAACAAGGAGACTCATATTTCCACAATGGGTTTTTAGTTATTTCATTTGACAGTTGCAAAATTTCATATTTCTCGTTGCTCTCTAGCTACCTGCAAAACATCGCTGCGGAAAATGGTGGTGAAAATGGGACCTCGTCTGGGCTTTTTGCTATTTGCAAATAATGGTTTTCAATGCCACGTTTTGGGATTTTTGTCCATTCCAAAATATGATTTTTAAAACATGATGACTATTAAGATGCATGTGACATGCATTTTTGTAGGGAGAATAGCCTCATCCCAATTGCAGAAGGTAATCTCCTTGCAACATGGCTTACACATGATAACGTATTGCCCTTCTTTGGGGGATAAGACATGTTTGATTATTATTGCTAGTTGATTTATGCATTTGATTGTGTAATAAATTTTGCATCAATGTTTCAGATCAAAATCCATGATCCATCATTAGGATGAAGAAGAGAGCATAAGGGGTGACACTGATGGTCTCTTCTTCATCTTGATCTTGGAATACCGAGTCTGATTCGAAACATTGATGCAAAAATTCTTACACAATCGAATCCAAAAATAAACTAGCAATAATCAATATGGATTGTGGAAAATTGATATCATTTATGTCTGATTATGTTATCATTTCAAATACATGTTTTTTCAGGGATAATAGCTTGATTTTACTATATTTTGTAGGGAGATTAGCTTTTGCCCTACAATTGGACGTCGCTATTCTCCCTAGAAGAATGTATATAAGAGGCATCATAACATATAAAAATGCATTAAAACATACAAAAATACATACACCACATGATGGGACAACGTATTTCAGAAAATAATTAGAGGTTGGAAAACATTGTGTGTTGTGAGTTCTTTCATTATGCATGTTGAAAGCTGAAGGTTTGAGAGCACAGGGTGGAGTTGCAGTTGTGGGATATATAAAAGCATCCAAATTCAACTGAGAGGTGAGTAACGAATTGGGATTTTACTTGTGAAGGGTTTGTAAATGGTATTTAGTTTGCAGGTTCAATAACACGCAATGTTTTCCAACCTTCAATTACACATTGTTGGCCTTGCCATTATATGAAAAGGTCAACCTGTCAATGCCCAATACAAGCGTTAGATAAGACCTCTATAAAGAAATGACAACATTTCATGACAACTAGGCATCTTTGGAGCTACTTTACAATATTCACAGAACAAGGTCTTCTCTTTAGCACACATCACCAAATCTTCCACAATCTCATCCACTCAGGTCCATGATGTCGAAAGCTGTCATCAATGTATGATGGAGAGAAGTGCATGTTTTGGAAATGAGAAAGCTATGCTTCAAATTTGTCCAGTTGTCATGAAATATTGTCGCACTGGCGCAAGGGGGTGAGGGAAAACCTTGTGTGTTTTCCATCCTGCAACTTTTTTTGTGCATCTTGTGTTCCAAATGTATAACGATATTGAAATGGAATGTTTGATGCAAGTAAGGGTTGTCATAAAATATAAAGCTGAACTTCAATACACTGTTTTGTTACAGTTTGCATAACAGAAACTGTTGTCTTCGAACAAGATTTGAGAAGTGAGGGACAACCCCTCAGTGAGTGTTGTCTATATGATTCATGGTATGGTTTAACCACCTACCATGTATCTTATCTAATGCTTGTATCGGGCATTGAGAGGTTGATGTTTTCGTGAAACAACAAGGTCAACACACATAGACAATATGAATGTAATGACAACGTTTTGGTTACTTACGCAGTAAGAACCCAATTGGTTGGTCACTCCTCACATGAATTTGGATAGTATTATGTATCCTCCAGCTGCAATTATATTGACAGTATGAATGTATTGGAAGCCTTTTGATTTGTACATGCTAATAATGTAATTAAGCTCACCTTCAAAATATATAATAACTCTTACTTACAGTATAAATTGTGTTTGAATTTGTTCATACGGTTGAAACAAATAAATGCACAAAATAATGGCAGATTGGAAAACACAACGTGGGTTTTCATTTGTTTCATTCTGCATATTTAAATCTAAACACTTGAGAGGACGGGGAGGACTTGCAGGTGCGGGATACATTTAGTTGTAGGTTTCTTAACACCCTCTGTTTTCCAATTTCATTACATTATTGCTATCTAGAAAGCTAAATTTTCTCAAGACAATCACAAAAAATACCAAATTGAGGTGGGGCAAGTAGCCAATAGGGTTGTTACTTGTAAAGGGTTTTAGAATAGTTTGTGGGTTGCAAGATTTATAACACCCTGTGTTTTCCAACCTCAAATTTCACATAACAGTTTGAATATCTTGAGAAGCTTTTCTTATTTAGACAGTAGTAATGTAATAAAAGGGCACCTCCAAAAATTACAACTATTAGTTATGGTAAAAATTTCAATTCAATATCTTCATGTGATTGAAAAAATTAAATACACAAAATAATTGCATGTTGGAAAACATAGTGGGTTACTTCTATAGTGTTTACAATACTGTGGGTTTTACGTTTCATAACACCATCTCTTTTCTAGCTTGCAATTTTGCTAATAGTAGGAATGTATTGAAAACCTATTTTTATTTAGACACAAAAAATGTAATGAAAGGCACCTTCAAAGTTTATCACAAGTCTTAGGTAGAGTAAAATATGTGTTTGAAATTCTTCTTATGATTGAAAAAAGATATGCTTGCTTACTGCAAATGGTGCAATAAATTTTGGAACTTTAACTGTCCATAACACTTGCAATAATTTTACAGTTTACATCAAACCAAGGATGTGTTTTGTAAAAGGGAATGTGCTTTGTACAATGAAGAATGTCATTGAGGTGGACAACACACCTGAAAGGGTGTCTAGTGGTGCATCTTCTTCGGGGTGGTCGCATTCCCCAAACATGCAGATAAGATCCGGTAATTACAAGATGCAATCAAGTGTATAATTTTAATCTCGCATAAGTGGTTACGATGTTGACTGGAAAGTGGGAATGTTTTAATCAGGAGGCAACAATCATAGTATAGAGGAAGTCCCATCGTTTGAGGAAAATGTTGAACCCTGAGGCATTGACGTGTTTGGTAATTGATTGTGAACTTCCAATTGCCCTTTCCTTCCAATACGTCAATCAAAATGTTTTACAATTTCAGTTAGAAAATATTATGTCTGTTATAAATATGCTGATTTTGACATTATATTGTTCCTTCGATTTAGGATGATAATCAGGGAGATCATCACACTCTTTCCATAGTCCACGACAATGAGAAAGAGAATGCAAAGGGAGATCCTAAGGATGGAGAGGGACACAATGAAGCACAAGGTGATGTGGTGGACAGGAAGGTAGATATAATAACTCAATTATTGCATCGTTTGGATGTGTGTATATGTTGTGCATTCAATTTTTTTTAATATCAAATATATTAAGTGATTTTATTTTCCAAATTTGTTATGCAGGTTGTTGCTGAATACAGAAGAGAAGTGGAGAATGCTAGATATGTATATTATTGTATTGTAGAAGAATGTATGAGAAAATATCATGATTAGAGAGTGTTTAACATGCATAGGATTTGGCATCACCACCTTCTTATTCTCACGGCACCAAAGTGTGGTTGAATTGCGTCGAGGGGAGAAGCAAAACGCCTCCCTCCTCCCCCTAGTAAATTGAAAGAGTACCTTTAAAAGGTTGAAAATACGGAGTACCAAATGAATCTATGACAACATCTCTAGCAGAAGCGTGTTATTCAAAGTGTCTATCAAAATTATGGGAAACATAGCTTCCTTGAACTTCCTCAACAAGGAAAGGACGAGGTGAAGAAGCGAATGGCGTTATACAATAGTGAGGAGAAAAAGGAGCAAAGAAGGCAAAAAATATTACAATTTTAGGAGAGAAAGAGAAAGGAAGGAATGGTAATGCCAAATTGAACTGTTAAATCTGAATTTTGGTTGGTTCATATTTTTTGTTCTGATGCATACAAGGTTCACAAGTAACGTTAACTTACATGACATGACAGGGTGATGGTCGAGAAGCGGTTCCTGCCACCCAACAGAGTAGTGTTCATTCGCTAGAGGAAGCTATGTCCAGGAAAGGAAAAGATGATGTTGTTCCTCCCAACCCAGCGTCTAACATTAAGAAGAAGCCTCGTACACGATTAAAATTTTCTAGGCACCCTCTGTAGAAGAAACGAGAACAAATAGTGATCTCAAAATCTTTCATTTAATGTTTGTTTTGATTATTTGAATGAATTGGTTGCATGCATCTGAGTTTGATGTGATGTTTCAATTCCTTCTATTACACAACAAGGATGAACAACGAAGTGCTACCCTTGAGCAGCTTTGTTGTATTGGAAGATGAAGCAGTGCCCATGGAAGCACAAGATGATGTTGTTCCTCCGAACCCCTTGTCTAACATTGAGAAGAAGAAGAAGCGTGTACGGTTTAAAATTTCCTCACGCCCTCAAAATAAGAAACGAGTAGAAACGGTGATTTCAAAATCTTTTATTTGATGTTTGTTTTGATTATTTCAATGAATTGGTTGCATGCATTTGAATTTGATGTGATATTTCAATTCTTGCTATTATAGGGAAACGATGAATAAAGGAGTCCTACTCTCGAACATGATACTCTTGATTTGGAAGACGAAGCAAACACCATGGAAGAACAAGATGATGTTGTTCCTCCCAACCTATTGTACAACATTGAGAAGAAGAAGAAGAAGGACCGTATACGGTTTAAAGTTTCCTCATGCCCTCACAAGAAGAAATGAGTAGAAACGGTGATTTCAAAATCTTCTATTTAATGTTTGTTTTGATTATTTCAATGAATTGGTTGCATGCATCTGAATTTGATGTGACGTTTCAAATCTTGCTATTACAGGGCAACAATGAACAATAGAGTCCTGCCCTCGAACAAGATACTCGTGATTTGGAAGACGAAGCGGAGGCCATGGAAGAACAAGATGATGTTGTTCCTCCCAACCCACCATATAACATTGAGAAGAAGAAGGAGGAGGAGCATATATGGTTTAAAGTTTCCTCACACCCTCACAAGAAGAAATGAGAAGAAATAGTGATTTCAAAATCTTCTATTTAATGTTTGTTTTGATTATTTCAATGAATTGGTTGCATGCATTTGAATTTGATGTGACGTTTCAATTCCTACTATTACAGGGCAACGATGAACAACAGTCCTGCCCTCAAATAGGATACTCTTGATTTGGAAGATGAAGTGGAGGCCATGGGAGAACAAGATGATGTTGTTCCTCCCAACCCGCCATCTAACATTGAGAAGAAGAAGAAGGAGCGTACGCGGTCAAAAGTTTCAAGGTGCCTTGACATGGAGAAACTAGAAGAAATAGTGAATTCCAATTCTTCTATTTAATGTTTGTTTTGATTATTTCAATGAATTGGTTGCATGTAGCTGAATTTGAAGTGATGTTTGAATTCCTAGTATTACAGGGCAAAGATGAACAACAGAGTGTTGGGCTTGACCTAATTGGCCATGTGGTTGCAATTGAAATCATAGAGGCTAACAGAGATGGACATGCGGATGGGGAGAGCATTGGCCTGCAAGTGGGGTAGGGAAATAAAGATGGACATGGGGATGGGGAGAGCACTAGCCTGCAAGCGGGACAGGGTAACAAAGATGGACATGGGGATGGGGAGAGCACTGGCCTACAAGCGAGACAGGGTAATAGAGATGGACATGGGGACGGGGAGAGCACTAGCCTGCAAGTGGGACAGGGTAACATAGATGGACATCGGGATGGGGAGGACATTGGCCTACAAGTGGAATAGGGTAACAAAGATGGACATGGGGATGGGGAGAGCACTGTCTTACAAGTGGGAGAGGGTAATAAAGATGGACATGGGGATGAAGAGAGCATTGGCCTGCAAGGGGGATATGGCAATAAAGATAGACATGGGGATGAGGAGAGCACTGGATTGCAAGTGGGAGAGGGTAATAAAGAGGAACATGGGGATGGGGAGAGCAGTGGCTTGCAAGTGGGAGAGGGTAATAAAGATGGAAATGGGGATGGGGACAACACTGGCCTTCAAGTGGGAGAGGGTAATAAAGATGGACATGGGGATGAGGAGAGCACTGGCCTGCAAGGGGTAGATGGCAATAAAGATGGACATGGGGATTGGGAGAGCAGCGACCTACCATCTATATCGGTAATAGACCCAACACACTTCCATGCTTTTGTTCTTATTTCTTTATGAATCCTTTAATATGCCTTCAATTATGATTCACGTCAATGATTTTTCTATTGTAGCCAAATCCTGTGGATGAACAGTTGATAGAGTTCAAGGGCATCACTTTTAAGGTCGGTGATCACATTAATCTTTGGAGGCAGCATAAACGGGTTGCCAAAGGCATTGTATATGTTGTTGATAGAAAAGTGAAAACCTATGGCTTTATGCACCCAAAAGATTGTGTGAGTCAACATTGTTGAGGCCATTGCTGGTGAGCATTATGTGCCTTTTCCACGTCCTAGCGTAGAGACCATCGAAGAGTGTGTGGGAGGCTTTGTGCTATAGAATCTCTTTGAGATGAAGCATTATGTTCCATAAGTACACATAAATGATATGTTGTTGTATATATCATAAGTTAGCTTATATTGTTTCTATCCATACGTTAATTGTGATTAATTGTTTGTTATAGGGTCAAGGTGTTAAATTTGCCAAGGAGAAAACACAGTTTATGAAGAAATTTGTTGTTTCACATTCATCATCTGCGAGGGTTCATGAAATTGGAATCACCCCTCTTGCAATACACAAGAATCCTAAGAAACGTGTCATATATTACACAGGCATGAACTTAATTGCAAAGAATAGGCAACGTAGGATATGATGAGACAGGCTCAGAATACTCATTTGTAAAGAGCGGAATTTCTTTAAATTCAAACAACAACAATACTTTTAAATAAATTCATTTATATTCAAAATAAAGTCGACACTTCATTTATTAGACATCATAAAATCCAATCGATTTCAAAACAATGACTTAAAGTCGATAAATAGATTCATAATATTTCTAGTTAGATTCATACACATGTCATCTTACACGAAATTGATAATGATACAAAATTAATGGTAATATAAGTTTACAATTCGAGACTTAGGCATTCTGTCGCCTTAAGCTCTACATTACATAATCAAAGAATACATTAATACATAATTGAAGAAAAGATCCTTTGATCTTTAATCCATAGCTTAGCTTCAATAATGAAGACGAGAACAAGAATCAAGCACTTTTTATGCCCAACCTCGAAGCTTATGCTTCCCCGAAATTCTTTAGTCATTCAAAGAATACCCAACCCTGCACAAATTGCTTAGCAAAAAGAAGTCGACAAGCAAGATGGAATCTGATGCATGCCTAGTATAACTAGTAATTCCACAAGCATTTTCATTTTTCTAATTTATTTAAGAAACAAGCAAGTTCGATACTAGGACATGGTAGAGAGTTCATTCATTCCATCTATTTCAATGGTCCTTAAGTTACTTGGCCAAGTAAAATGTCATGCACGACAAATAAAAGCAGTTTTGGAAAAGCAAAACTACACTCTCTAATAAGCCATATTCGACACCCGTCCCAGAAGGTAACTTTCCAAAAACATGACATGCACTTTCATTTATCGAGCATGCATGGTTCCAATCAATTAAATACAATCTTTCAAAAACAATCAAACATAAATTTTGATTCAAGCAAAAACAGTTTAAATGTTGTTCTTTCATCGTTTTAAACCATAAATAACATTAAATTAATATTTAATTCGAATAAATTAAATAATAAAAAATAAAGAAGGTGTATCTCCAGTATGTAAATTAAATACATATAAAAACAGGCATAAAAGAGCACACATTCTTTCATTCTATTTACTCCTCTATTTAATCCTGTTCAAGATCGTTTTGTTTCAAAGTAAATCATATTTTAAATTAAATTAATTTATTTGTTGTTTTCCATACTTGCAGAAAATAAATAAATTAATTAATACTTTTCAAGAATAGTTTAAAATAAATCGTTTCAGTTTCAGTTTTGAATGTTTTGAGTTTCATTGGTCAAATTTACTAATTTTTAACTCCTATTTCGAAATCACGTTAAAATTCTAAGAGAAATTCTATAAAAATCTTTTCTGTTTTGAATTCTTTTCGAGTTCTAATTTTAAAAATAACATTTTCTCTCCAACATTTTCTTCCAAATTAAATTTCCCCTAAATTTATAAATCAACTGTTTTTCATTGTTTTCTATCCAATTTTACAATTTTCAGTTTCTAATTTTAATGGTTTCTGGAAACACCATAGTTTGGTTATTTGTGATTTCAACATAACAAAATGGAACAGTGATATAAATAGATTTACAAACATAATCTGAAGATTATTCTTTTCCTAAATTATATAAAAATAGAGATTCTCCTTCTAATTCAACTAAATACCAACATTAGAAAAGAATTTTAATACTTCTACACAATTTGTAATTTGGTTCTCAATTTCTACCTGGCAATTTCCTGAATCTAAAAATAGTTATTCGAATGAATTCTCTGTCAATTTCTCACTTCCTGTTGTTGTTCTTCTTTCTAATTATTATTTTATCTCCTTTTGGCTGCTTATTCTTTTCCTCTGTCTACCTGCCTGTTGTTTGTGGCGTGCCTTATTTTCTTTCTTTCTTATCTCTCTGTTGCCTTGGCGTACCCTATCTTGTTCTCTTGGCGCATTTACTTTTGTTGACTTCCATTTACCTCTTCTTTGAGGCTGGTCACACCTTCACCAATCGCGCATTTGGAAAGACCTTGGGTGGCTGTGTGGGGGATGTGAAGAGATGTGGGAACTCCCTGTTCCTTGGCCGTGCCCTTCTCTTTTGTAGCTGCGTGTGGTTAGTGGAAGGAAGACTTCCCTGTGGCTGTGTATGAGAGAAGAGGATAGGGGGGTGAGCAGCTAACACTCCTCTCTTTCTGAACATTCCCTATCTCCCTGGCATCACCTATATTGCACCATTCCACTCCAATCTGCAGTGTGTGGGGTGTGTAGGGAAGATAACAACAGAAACCTTAAGAATTTATACAAAATTGTCTCCT
The DNA here is from genome assembly GCA_007115665.2 of Sequoiadendron giganteum. Taxonomy (NCBI): domain Eukaryota; kingdom Viridiplantae; phylum Streptophyta; class Pinopsida; order Cupressales; family Cupressaceae; genus Sequoiadendron; species Sequoiadendron giganteum. The sequence continues at coordinate 318,085 of CM021110.1, forward strand.
CCAAGTTGTGTGCGCAATTAGCTGCTCCAAAATAAACAATAGATAAAAATAACAATCTCTGCTTCAATCAAATTCATATTAATTTCCTGGTAAAATTCTTTTTTTCTCTATCTTTTTTCTTCTCTCCAATATAAAAATGGATTTTTACCCACTGTGCCAATTTGAAATTCTGCACTAACTGATTCTTTCTTTCCCATGCATTGATAGATAAAAACAAGTAAACAGATCCACAAATAGAGGTTGATCTCCACATCAAATTAAAACTCCAAGTTTTCAAAATTTGATTGCCTCTAATTGATTGAAGATATTTTTCTTCAATCTGTTCAAATGAAGTTTTGAATGCCAATTTAAATTTGCACGTATGTTTGTTTTTCAATTTCTTTTCAATAAGTCAACTTTAGATATTTGTTTAATTTCCTCTTTAAATCTTTTCTTCCATATTTTTAAATAAGAAATAATGAAAACAAATAAATTTACAACACTATATTTATTATATTTTAATAAATTTCATAATAAAAAGTATATTCTATTAATTTAAAATAACACCATTATTATTTTTAAATAATAATAAAATATCTAAACAAGGAATCCAATTCATTTAACTTAAATCAATTTCCTCAAAATTAACCAAATCGTCATTTTAAATCAACATATTCTTTTCACCAATTTTGAGAAATCAATTAAACTCAATATTAAATTTGCAAACACAATAATCACAAAAATGCATTAAAATATCAACAAAGTGAGTGAGTGTGATTCCATCATCCTCATAAACGTCTAATGGCTAAAACAACTCTACCTAATCATTATTCTCACCTTCAATCACGTTCACCTGTTCCTACGTTCACTTGCACTCGAGTTTTCATCAACAATAACAAACCTCAAATTTAAATATAATGCATTTCAAATCATTGCAATTGCATTTCAATTTCGATTTCATTTCAATTTACTTCCATTTAAATAATCATTTAACTTCTATTTAAATAACAATATCATTGATGAGCCAACTTTTTGGCACATTTAGATCATACTTTTACAAACACTTTTCTACTTTTCATTATGTTAAGACAAACATTTAGTGTTCATTATGGGACAAAACATAGAATTTTTATGCTTAATATAATAAGTATATTATGATAAGTCTTTCCATGATTATTACCTTGAAATGTTTTATTAGTTTGATGAATGCCTTATGACTTTGTGTGATGACAAACCCTTCCTGCAACCTCTACTGTTGAAATCCCTGTAGCCATGTCTAAAATAATGTTTGCCTTAGATTAATGCTTAATGAATGTATAAATGAGGTGATGGATCGTCTTAAAGGTTGAATGCGTTGAGCTAACTTTATACCACATGAATAGCTATTAAGATATTTTGCATGTACCACGTTTAAGGAAGAAATTCAATTTCCACTTAAAAGGCTGAAGACTAATTCAATGAAGACTAGTTCAACAACAAAGAATAAGGAGGCAACTTCAAGTCATCTACCATGCAGGGAGAGTGTTCCAGAAATCTAGCCCGGGCATCTTGATGGTGCATGAATCTAGGATGGTGGCACTTTAAAACTTCATAACTGATTTGACTTAGTTCTTCCTTTTTCATCCACCTCTTCACTTAGTTAGTTATGATGTAATAAAGACTTCCCATTTTATGAGGGAAGGGTTGGTTAGTTGTTAGATTTAGTTTTCAATAAATAGCCCATTCTCCTTCATAGAAAGGGCTGGAAGATTACTGTTGTAATGCATTTTAGTTTCCAAAAATACAATTGAAGATTGTGAGCTATGTACTTGTCTATCTTGAATCAATAAAATTTTTATGAACTTTACAGTCTAATCTGTTGTTTACCTTTGGCACTACCTAAGGGGACACACTTAGGGAACTGTCCACCCTTTCATTCTGCAAGTTAGAATAGCTGCACTCCCTTTCATAGAGGTTAATGTGACTGTTCCTGCAACTGGCAGAAACACAGAGCTGTCAACTGTTCCTGCAACCACTAGATGCAAAATAGTTTTAACTTTCAGTTTTCATTCCCAAGCAAGTTTATCCAGTAAAGTTGTTTCCAGTAATTCAAATTCAAGTATGAGCATCTTTAGGAAGTTATGCATGTCTGAGAAAGGGAATTAGTGCATATATTGTGCTGACCCATTTCAAGCTTACGTCCCTAGGTTGATGATTAAATGAGGTTCTTTAGTAGGTTATGACTGTCGGTTGTGATGTTCAATCCCTGAGTAGAGGAATTCATGTTCCTAGTTATTAAGCTGATTAAAGGACACTACATTTTTGGCATCATTGTCGGGGATGGTGTCAAACTAAAGACCTATTACAGGCATTCTAATAAAGAGTTAAATTTCATTCCAAGTATTTAGTTTAGAATTCAACATTCCAACATTTTCATAGTTAGTTTACTTTTTGTTTTATGCGTAGAAGAAGAGACCAATTTGGAAGATTCCTTCCTAGAAGAATAGATATTGAAGAGACTGAACCAGACCTTTTCCAAGAAGACCCATATGTGGATGTTGGCCAAGACTTAGTTACCTCATATTCTTCCTCAAAGCTAAGCTTAAACCTGTTTGATGAGCGAGATGACCTTAACCCACTTGTTCAACATCTAAATAATTTGCAAACTTCTAATAACCATGACCCATCAAATAATCCGTTTGCTCTTGTAGTTCATCAGCCAGGAGCTAATCCAGGGATACAACCAAGGATGGCAACTCCTACTTTTCCATTTCCAATTCCTAACCTGCATAACAATAATAACCTCAAGAACATCCCTGCCTCATTACTTCCAAAGTTCTATGGACTTATTATTGAGGACCCTCATACCTTCTTGTTTGAATTTGACATCCTTTGTAGGAGCTATGACTACACAACCTCGGCACACAAGCTGAAGTTGTTTCCCTCCACTCTAAAAGAGTCAGCCTTGAGGTGGATCATGGGATTGGGAAGCAATGTAGCAACCACTTGGGATGTAATGAAGGATCTTCTCTTGAACAAATATAAAGAATATTGTAGAGGGAATGACATGAGAGGAGATGACATCTTCAAGATGTCACAAAAGGAGGATGAAACCTTGGAAGATTATGTGTCAAGGTTTTTGTTTAGTGTGCAAAAGAACACTCAGCACGTGTTGAATGAGGAATCTCAAAAACTTCTCTTCCTAAGAGGAGTTAATGATACTTGCATGGTGGCCCTAGACCTCATGGCAAGAGGAGATGTCACCCAAAGTGATTGGGATGATATCAAGAAAATTTGTCTCAACTATTCTAGAGCAGCTATGAAGAAAGGCAAAGGGTTTAGACCCTCTATTGCAAAAGGAAACAACTCTGGAGTGTCCAAGGGGGAGATTTCTAATCTCTTGTCCGACTTCAAGAAATATATCATCAACAATGTAGCTACTCAACTGGACACTATGCAAGCTTGAAGGAAGAAAGAGGAAGTTGAGGCAATGCTAGCAGAATATTGCCCTCACTACAGACAAAGAAAGAAGGACTGCAGATGTAAAGCAATGGCCAATTTGGAGGTGCAACATCTTCCCACTGAGTTCAAAACCATAAAAGAAGAGGAAGAAGTGTTCTTTGTTGCTTAGCGCAGGCCATGGCCCCAAGACAAGGTATGCCTCAGGACCCTTTCCAAAATTTTGGTTCATATAATAATTAGTGGCATAACCAGTACCCTCCAAACTATGGGCCATACTTCCAACCTGAATGGAATAATCCTTGGCCAAATGCTCAGCAAACCGATGGCAACCTCCTCAAGGGAACTGGCAATCACCACAGAAAAATCAATGGCAACCTCCACAAGGGAATAGGTAGCAGTATAACCAATGGAGGGGAGGCCAACAATGGTCAAATCCACTTGCTGGTTTCCTACAACAACCCGAACAACCGTCAATTATGCCACCTCCTGCAGCTAATCAAAGCAAAAATCCTAAGCCAACCCAATTGCAAGCTCAAGCAGCACCCAATCCAAATAATCAACCTCAATAGAAAGTTTATTTTACTGTTCCTAACCATCAGCCTGCCTATGCTCTCAACCTGAATAATATCAACTTACGTTCAGGAACAGTGTTACCCACACCATCTCCTCCCATAATCTCAGAATTGCCATCTAAGGAGAATGAGCAAGAAGATACCAATGACCTAGCTCAACCCACTGAGCCAATGCAAAATCCATCATTGCCTAAGGTATCCAATAAACCCTCACCTCCTTTCCCACAAAGGTTGGAAGGTGACATTATGAAAAAGAAAGAAGAGCCTACCTTTGACATCCTTGATCAACTAAAGCACATATGTGTGAAAATTCCCTTGTTCCAAGCAATAAAAGAAGTACCTATCTATAACAAAGCTATGAAGGAGGCATATTTAAAGAAGCTAGGGAGGAAAAAGAAAGACCCTCAAACTTTCCATTTTTTAGGTCAACTCTCTGACTTGATGCTAGGGAAACTTACCATCCCAAAATATTCAGACCCTGGCAGTCCTGTTGTGGAGATCAATATTATGGGGTTCAAATTAAGAATGCTTTAGTAAATCTTGGTGCAACTATCAATGTCATGACCAAGGACCTTATGGTAAAACTTAGTATTTCAGACCTAAGGGCTACACCTACAATATTGCAGCTTGCAGATAGTTCAACGGTCAAACCTGATGGGGTAGTAGAAGACCTGGTAGTTACCTTGGATTCCTGGGAGTATCCTACTGACTTTATGGTTTTGTCTCCAAAAGAATCATTAGGAGGATATCCTATTATACTAGGAAGGCCTTGGCCGGCCACTATTGATGCTTACATTAGATGTAGGTCAGGTAACATGACAATCTCTGATGGGTATAACACAAAGAAGCTTACCCTTTATTCTCTAGCCCAACCTCAATTGGAGTCTGGACAAGCTATTTGGCCAGATTTGGGAGAAGACGAGGATGTGAACTCTGTGGTTAATTTAATGATGATTACAAGAGAGCCTTTCATTGCACAACAAGAGGAGGAGGAGATACTGTCTAATGTCCTACTGAATAATTATGGTATTGAATACCCTCTCTGTGAAAGAAATCCATGTTCCTTGTAGACCATTGTTCCTCTGCCCACCTCATCTCATTATATTGCAACAACTGACTACTTGCACACCTTATTGCCCCACGAGGTAGAAATGCCTTTTCTGCCTGAAGTGTCTATGGTTGAATTAACCTCACAAGTGGAGGTAGTTGCAAGAAAAAACATTGAATATCAACAATAACCTTACTAGCGAGAAACAAGAATCTATTGTCAAAATGCTTATTAATCATAAGTCAACTTTTGCTTGGGAATATGGTGATATGAAGGGCTTAGACCCAAAACTATGTACAAACCGCATATTCATCAACAGTGAGTTCAGACCTGTCAAACAACCCCAAAGAAGAATCAATCCAGCCTTGAGAGAAATTGTTAAAGAAGATTTGCAAAAGATGTTGAATGCTGATATGAGAGAATTTGCTCAATGAAGAAATGCTAGACTTGCTGAAGAGCCCAACAAGTAGATGGTTGAGGGGAATGATGAGCCAACTTTTTGGCACATTTAGATCATACTTTTACAAACACTTTTCTGCTTTTCGTTATGCTAAGACAAACATTTAGTGTTGATTATGGGACAAGACATAGACTTTTTATGCTTAATATAATAAGTATATTATGATAAGTCTTTCCATGATTATTACCTTGAAATGTTTTATTAGTTTGATGAATGCCTTATGACTTTGTGTGATGACAAACCCTTCCTGCAGCCTCTACTGTTGAAATTCCTACAACCATGTCTGAAATAATGTTTGCCTTAGATTAATGCTTAATGAATGTATAAATGAGGTGATGGATCATCTTAAAGGTTGAATGTGTTGAGCTAACTTTCTACCATAGGAATAGCTATTAAGATATTTTGCAGGTACCACGTTTGAGGAAAAAATTCAATTTCCACTTAAAAGGTTGAAGACTAATTCAATGAAGATTGGTTCAACAAAAAAGAATAAGGAGGTGGCTTCAAGTCATCCGCCATGCAGGGAGAGTGTTCCAGAAATCTAGCTCGGGCATCTTGATGGTGCATTAATCTAGGATGGTGGCACTTTAAAACTTCATAACTGATTTGACTTAGTTCTTCCTTTTTCATCCACCTCTTCACTTAGTTAGTTATGATGTAATAAAGACTTCCCATTTTATGAGGTTAGGGTTGGTTAGTTGTTAGATTTAGTTTTCAATAAATAGCCCATTCTCCTTCAGAGAAAGGGCTGAAAGATTACTGCTGTAATGCATTTTAGTTTCCAAAAATATAGTTGAAGATTGTGAGCTATGTACTTGTCTATCTTGAATCAATAAAATGTTTATGAAGTTTACAATCTAATATGTTGTTTACCTTAGGCACTACTTAGGGGGGCCCACTTAGGGAATTGCCCATCCTTTCATTCTGCAAGTTAGAATAGTTGCACTTCCTTTCATAGAGGTTAATGTGATTGTTCCTGCAACTGGCAGAAATACAGAGCTGTCAACTGTTCCTGCAGCCACTAGATGCAGAATAGTTTTGTCTTTCAGTTTTCATTTCCAAGCAAGTTTATCCAGTAAATTTGTTTCCAGTAATTCAAATTCAAGTATAAGCATCTTTAGGAATTTATGCATGTCTGAGAAAGGGAATTAGTGCATATATTGTGTTGACCCATTTCAATTTTACATCCCTGAGTTGATGATTAAATGAGGTTCTTTAGCAGGATATGACTGCCGGTTGTGATGTTCAATCCCTAAGTAGAGGAATTCATGTTCCTAGTTATTAAGCTGATTAAAGGACACTACATTTTTGGTGCGATTGTCGAGGATGGTGTCAAACTAAAGACCTATTGCAGGCATGCTAATAGAGAGTTAAATTTCATTCCAAGTATTTAGTTTAGAATTCAACATTCCAACATTTTCATAGTTAGTTTACTTTTTGTTGTATGCGTAGAAGAAGAGACCAACTTGGAAGATTCCTTCCTGGAAGAATAGATATTCAAGAGATTGAACCAAACCTTTTCTAAGAAGACCCATAGTTGGATGCTGGCCAAGACTTAGTTACCTAATCTTCTTCCTCAGAGCTAAGCTTAAACATGTTTGATGAGGCAGATGACCTTAACCCACTTGTTCAACATCTAAATAATATGCAAACTTCTAATAACTAGAACCCATCAAATAATCCACTTGCTCTTGTAGTTCATCAGCCAGGAGCTAATCCAAGGATACAACCAAGGATGGAAACTCCTACTTTTCCATTTCCAATTCCTGACCTACATGACAATAATAACCTCAAGAACATCGCTCCCTCATTACTTCCAAAATTCTATGGAATTATTACTGAGGACCCTCATACCTTCTTGTTTGAATTTGACATCCTTTGTAGGAGCTATGACTACACAACCTCAGCACACAAGCTGAAGTTGTTTCCCTCCACTCTAAAAGAGTCGGCCTTGAGGCGGTTCATGGGATTGGGAAGCAATGTAGCAACCACTTGGGATGTAATGAAGGATCTTCTCTTGAAAAAATATAAAGAATATTGTAGAGGGAATGACATGAGAGGAGATGACATCTTCAAGATGTCACAAAAGGAGGATGAAACCTTGGAAGATTATGTGTCAAGGTTTTTGTTTAGTGTGCAGAAGAACACTCAGCACGTGTTGAATGAGGAATCTCAAAAAACTTCTCTTCCTAAGAGGAGTTAATGATACTTGCATGGCTGCCCATAGACCTCATGGCAGGAGGATATGTCACCCAAAGTGATTGGGATGATATCAAGAAAATTTGTCTCAACTATTCCAGAGCAACTGTGAAGAAAGGCAAAGGGTTTAGACCCTCTATTGCAAAAGGAAACAACTCTGGAGTGTCCAAGGGAGAGATTTCTAATCTCTTGTCTGACTTCAAGCAAGATATCATCAACAATGTAGCTACTCAACTGGACACTATGCAAGCATGAAGGAAAAAAGAGGAAGCTGAGGCAATGTTAGCTGAATATTGCCCTCACTACAGACAAAGAAAGAAGGACTGCAGATGCAAAGTAGTGGCCAATTTGGAGGTGCAACATCTTCCCACTGAGTTCAAAACCATAGAAGGAGAGGAAGAAGTGTTCTTTGTTGCTTAGCGCAGGCCATGGGCCCCAAGAAAAGGTATGCCTCAAGACCCTTTGCAAAATTTTGGTTCATATAATAATTAGTGGCAGAACCAGTACCCTCCAAACTATGGGCCATACTCCCAACCTGAATGGAATAATCCTTGGTGAAATGCTCAACAAAACTGATGGCAACCTCCTCAAGGGAATCGACAGTCACCACAGAAAAATCAGTGGTAGCCTCCACAAGGGAATAGGCAACAGTCTAACCAATGGAGGGGAGGCCAACAATGGTCAAATCCACGCGCTGGTTCTTGCAACAACCCCAGCAACAATCAATTATGCCACTTCCTACAACTAATCAAAGCCAAAATCGTAAGCCAACCCAACTGCATGCTCAAGCAACACCTAATCCAAATAATCAACCTCAACAGCAACAACAACAAGTTTATTTTACTAATCCTAACCATCAGCCTGCCTATGCTCTCAACCTGAATAGTATCAACATATGTTCAAGAATAGTGTTACCCATACCATCTCCTCCCATAATCTCAGAATTTCCATCTGAGGAGAATGAGCAAGAAGATACCAATGACCTAGCTCAACCCATTGAGCCAATGCAGAATCCATCATTGCCTAAGGTATCCATTAAACCGTCACCTCCTTTCCCACAAAGGTTGGAAGGTGAAGTTACGAAAAAGCAAGAAGAGCCTACCTTTGACATCCTTGATCAACTAAAACACATATGTGTGAAAATTCCCTTATTCCAAGCAATCAAAGAAGTACCTATCTATAGCAAAGCTATCAAGGAGGCATGTTTGAAGAAGTCGGGGAGGAAAAAGAAAGACCCTCAAACTGTCCATGTCTTAGGTCAACTCTCTAACTTGATGCTAGGGAAACTTACCATCCCAAAATATTCAGACCCTGGCAGTCCTGTTGTGGAGATCAATATTAATGGGGTTCAAATTAAGAATGCTTTAGTAGATCTTGGTGCAGCTATCAATGTCATGACCAAGGACCTTGTGGTAAAACTTAGTATTTCAGACCTAAGGGCTACACCTACAATACTGCAGCTCGTAGATAGTTCGACGGTCAAACCTGATGGGGTAGTAGAAGATCTAGTAGTTACCTTGGATTCCTTGGAGTATCCTGCTGACTTTATGGTTTTGTCTAAAAAAACATCATTAGGAGGATATCCTGTTATACTAGGAAGGCCTTGGTTGGCCACTGTTGATGCTTACATTGGATGTAGGTCAGGTAACATGACAATCTCTGATGGGTATAACACAAAGAAGCTTACCCTTTATTCTCCAGCCCAACCTCAACTGGAGTCTGGACAGGCTATTTGGCCAGATTTTGGAGAAGATGAGGAAGTGAATTCTGTGGTCAATTTAATGATGATTACAAGGGAGCCTTTCATTGCACACCAAGAGGAGGAGGAGATACTGTCTAATGTCCTACTGAATAATTATGGTATTGAATACCCTCTCTGTGAAAGAAATCCATGCTCCTTACAGACCATTCTTCCTCTACCCACGTTAGCTCATTATCTTGCAACAACTGACTACTTGCACACCTTATTGCCCCACGAGGTAGAAATGCCTTTTCTACCTGAAGTGTCTATGGTTGAATTAACCTCACAAGTGGAGGTAGTTGCAAGAAAAAACATTGAATATCAACAATAACCTTACTAGCGAGCAACAAGAATCTATTGTCAAAATGCTTATTAATCATAAGTCAAATTTTTCTTGGGAATATGGTGATATGAAGGGCTTAGACCCAAAACTATGTACACACTGCATATTCATCAATAGTGAGTTCAGACCTGTCAAACAACCCCAAAGAAGAATCAATCTAGCCTTGAGAGAAATTGTTGAAGAAGAGTTGCAGAAGATGTTGAATGCTAATATGAGAGAATTTTCTCAAAGAAGAAATGCTAGATTTGCTGAAGAGCCCAACAAGTAGATGGTTGAGAGGAATGATGAGCCAACTTTTTGGCACATTTAGATCATACTTTTACAAACACTTTTCTCTTTTTCGTTATGCTAAGAAAAACATTTAGTGTTGATTATGGGACAAGACATAGACTTTTTATGCTTAATATATTAAGTATATTATGATAAGTCTTTCCATGATTATTACCTTGAAATGTTTTATTAGTTTGATGAATGCCTTATGACTTTGTGTGATGACAAACCCTTCCTGCAACCTCTATTGTTGAAATTCCTGCAGCCATGTCTGAAATAATGCTTGCCTTAGATTAATGCTTAATGAATGTATAAATGAGGTGATGGATCATCTTAAAGGTTGAATATGTTGAGCTAACTTTCTGCCACAAGAATAGCTGTTAAGATATTTTGCAGGTACCACATTTGAGGAAGAAATTCAATTTCCACTTAAAAGGCTGAAGACTAATTCAATGAAGATTGTTTCAACAAAAAAGAATAAGGAGGCAGCTTCAAGTCATCCGCCATGCAGGGAGAGCGTTCTAGAAATCTAGCCCAGGCGTCTTGATGGCTTATGAATCTAGGATGGTGGCACTTTAAAACTTCATAACTGATTTGACTTAGTTCTTCCTTTTTCATCCACCTCTTCACTTAGTTAGTTATGATGTAATAAAGACTTCCCATTTTATGAAGGAAGGGTTGGTTAGTTGTTAGATTTAGTTTTCAATAAATAGCCCATTTTCCTTCAGAGAAAGGGCCAGAAGATTACTGTTGTAATACATTTTAGTTTCCAGAAATATAGTTGAAGATTGTGAGCTATGTACTTGTCTATCTTGAATCAATAAAATGTTTATGAAGTTTACAGTCTAATATGTTGTTTACCTTTGGCACTACCTAAGGGGGCCCACTTAGGGAACTGTCCATCCTTTCATTTTGCAAGTTAGAATAGCTGCACTCCCTTTCATAGAGGTTAATGTGACTGTTCCTGTACCTGGTAGAAACACAGAGCTCTCAATTGTTCCTGCAACCACTAGATGCAGAATAGTTTTGTCTTTCAGTTTTCATTTCCAAGAAAGTTTATCCAGTAAAGTTGTTTCCATTAATTCAAATTCCAGTATAAGCATCTTTAGGAAGTTATACATGTATGAGAAAGGGAATTAGTGCATATATTGTGTTGACCCATTTCAAGTTTACGTCCCTAGGTTGATGATTAAATGAGGTTCTTTAGCAGGTTATGACTGTTGGTTGTGATGTTCAATCCTTGAGTAGAGGAATTCATGTTCCTAGTTATTAAGCTGATTAAAGGACACTACAAACATGATTAATAATTGCATTTAAATAATCAATAAAACCTATATGTGACATCATTCTGCATTGTGGGTTTCATTAGTTGATTATTGAACAATTATGGTGTACAGATATACCATTTTCATATGTTTGAACACTATATTGTTATACACTTCATATCAGACTTTTCATGGGCCTCCGTAATTATTTGATTATTGAATAATTATGGTGAATAAATATACCATTTTCATATGTTTGAACACTATGTTGTTATACATTTCATTTTAGACTTTTCATGGGCCTCTGTAATTATTTGATTATTGAACAATTATGGTGAACAAATATACTATTTTCATATGTTTGAAGACAATGTTGTTATCCATTTCATATATGATTTTCCATAGCTCTGTAATTGTTTCATTACGAGAAATAATGTAATGAAGTCCACTTTCAATTTCTAGAACAAGTATTTCGTTGACTATATATGGCATATTTCCTTTAAATCCATGTGATTGGAATAAATTAAATGCTAACATTGTTTGCAGTGTTGGAAAACACACTGTCCCATGCCAGTTATTTTGTTACGATAAGTATTTGTTTCGTTACGACCAATACTGTAAATGAATTCCACTTTGAATTTTATAACGACGATTTGGTAGATTCAAGATGATAGATTTTCCTTTTTCATGTGATTGTAACAAATAAAATGCTTGCATTGGTTGCAGTGTTGGAAAACACACCGTCCCCTGTCAGTTATTTGTTTACGAAAAGTCTTTATTTCGTACGCTCCCAAAATGAAATTAAGTCCACTTTGAATTTTTGTAGAACAACTATTTGGTAGAGTGGAAATGAAATATTTCCTTTTTCCATGTGATTAGAACACATAAAATTCTTGCATTGCTTGTAGTGTTGGAAAACACTGTCCCTTGTTAGTTATTTCGTTACAAAAAGTTTTTATTTCTCACGCTCCAAAAATGAAGTGAAGTCCATTTTGAATTTTACAAAAATGATTTGGTAGAGTGCAGATGGCAAATTTCCCTTTTTCATGTGATTGTAACAAATAAAATGCTTGTATTGGTTGTAGTGTTGAAAAACATACTGTCCCTGTCAATTATTTGCTTATGGAAAGTGTTTATTTCATACGCTCCCAAAATGAAATTAAGTCCTCTTTGAATTTTTGTAGAACGACTATTTGGTAGAGTGGAAATGGCATATTTCCTTTTTCCAGGTGATTGGAACACATAAAATGCTTGCATTGCTTGCAGTGTTGGAAAACACATTGTCCCTTGTCAGTTATTTCGTTACAAAAAGTTTTTATTTCTCACACTCCAAAAATGAAGTGAAGTCCACTTTGAATTTTAGAACAATGATTTGGTAGAGTGAAGATGGAGGCTTTCCCTTTTTCATGTGATTATATCAAATAAAATGCTTGCATTGGTTGCAATGTTGGAAAACACACTGTCCCCCATCAATTATTTGCTTATGAAAAGTCTTTATTTTGTACGCTCCCAATATGAAATGAAGTCTACTTTGAATTTTTAGAACGACTATTTGGTAGAGTGGAAATGGCATATTTCCTTTTTCCATGTGATTGGAACACATAAAATGCTTGCATTGATTGCACTGTTGGAAAACACACTGTCCCCTGTTAGTTATTTCCTTACAATAAGGATTTATTTATCATGCTCCGAAAATGAATTTAAGTCCACCTTCATATTTCATGAAATATTTTTTATTTTATACGCTCCAAAAATGTAATGAAGTCTAATTTTAGATTTTATAACTAGTTGGTTGAGCAAAAATGGCATTTCCTTTTTTCATTTCATTGGAACAAATAGAATGCTCACATTATTTGCAGTGTTAGAAAACACACTATCCTATACAAGTTACTTTGCTATGAAAACTTACTTATGTATGTGAACTTACTTACAAATGTAAGTACATGCAGTGAGCACTTTATGTTCTGGAGACTGTAACAAAATGGTGTATTGAAGTTCAACTTCATATTTTATAAGAACCCTTACTTTCAGGAAACATTCCATTTCAATATCGTAATACATTTAGAACACAAGATGCCAAAAAAAAAGTTGCATGATGGAAAACACACAGGGTTGCATGCAGCTGAATTTGAAGTTACTATTATGCAGACTGTAACAAAATAGTGCATTGAAGTTCACCTTCATATTTTATAACAACCCTTACTTTTAGGAAACATTCCATTTCAATATCGTAATACATTTAGAACACAAGATGCACAAAAAAAAGTTGCATGATTGAAAACACACAGGGTTGCATGCAACTGAATTTGAAGTTACTGTTATGCAGACTGTAACAAAATAGTGCATTGAATTTCACCTTGATATTTTATAACAACCCTTATTTTAGGAAACATTCCATTTCAAAATCGTAATACATTTAGAACACAAGATGCACAAAAAAATGTTGCATGATGGAAAACACATAGGGTTGCATGTAGCTAAATTTGAAGTTACTGTTATGCAGACTGTAAAAAAATAGTGCATTGAATTTCACCTTCATATTTTATAACAACCCTTACTTTCAAGAAATATTTCATTTCAATATCGTAATACATTTAGAACACAAGATGCACAAAAAAAGTTGCATGATGGAAAACATGCAAGACTGCATGCAATTGAATTTGAAGTTACTGTTATGCAAACTATAACAAAACAGTGCATTGAAGTTCACCTTCATATTTTATAAAATCCTTACTTTCAGGAAACATTCCATTTCAATATTGTAATACATTTAAAACACAGGATGCACAAAAAAAAGTTGCATGATGGAAAACACACAAGGTTGCATGTAGCTAAATTCGAAGTTACTGTTATGCAGACTGTAAAAAATTAGTGCATTGAATTTCATCTTCATATTTTATAACAACCCTTCCTTGCAACAAACATTCCATTTCAATATCATAATACATTTAGAACACAAGATGTACAAAAACAAGGTTGCATGATGGAAAACACATAGGATTGTCCCTCACTTCTCACTTGTTGTTCAAAGACAACAATTACTGTTATGCAGACTGTAACAAAACAGTGCATTAAAGTTCACTGCCATATTTTATAACAACCCTTACTTGCAGCAAACATTCCATTTCAATATCGTAATACGTTTGGAACACAAGATGCACAAAAAAAAGTTACAGGATGGAAAACACATAGGGTTATCCCTCACTTCTCACTTGTTGTTCAAAGACAACAATTACTGTTATGCAGACTGTAACAAAATAGTGCATTGAAGTTCACCTTCATATTTTATAACAACCCTTACTTGCAACAAACATTCCATTTCAATATCGTAATACGTTTGGAACACAAGATGCATAAAAAAAGTTGCAGGATGGAAAAACATATAGGGTTGTCCCTCACTTCTCAAATCTTGTTCAAAGACAACACTTTTTGTTATGCAAACTATAACAACATAGTGTATTGAAGTTCACCTTCATATTTTATAACAACCCTTACTTGCAACAAACATTCCATTTCAATATCGTTAAATTTTTGGAACACAAGATGCATAAAAAAAGCTATAGGATGGAAAAGACACAGGGTTGTCCCTCACTTCTCAAATCTTGTTCAAAGAAAACACTTTCTATTATGTAGACTGTAACAACATAATACAATGCTTGGAGAGAAAATAAGTAGTGAAAAATATTCCTACAACTGGAACTTGCAACTTAATATAGAGCATATATGGTAGTCCCTGCTTGAAGAATCGGTCCTTTTATAGATAAATTACAATAGAATCACTGCATGCTTCTGAAACTTCTCATCAATTGATGATAACAATTTCACCATGTATAGAATATCTTCATCTATGTAACACAAATATCCATCCAACTCCTTCCATTGTATTGTGTAGTTTCACATAACCCCTTTGTGTGTCGTGGATTACAAAATCTCTGCAAAGATGGCTTAAAAACCTAAGAAGAAGACATTTTATCATCCAGTCATGTTGCAATAATAGAGGACAGTTACATTGAAATAAAGATATTAAGGATCTTAGGACAGTCATAGAGGTAGATTGCTCTTATTGAATTGGCAAGATTAATAACGTATCATCAAACATGGCATTGAACTTATTAGATCTTTGTTGCTTTGCATTAATGATTGTCATCTCTGTGAATAAAAAAGTGCATAAACATTCAACTTAAGCTTCACATTTTATAACAATATTGAAAATCACCTTTATATTTTATAACGCCAACTTGCAACAAACATTCCATTTCAATATCATAATATTCAGTGAACATAAAATACACAAAACAGTTGCAGTATGGACAACAAACAGGGTTGTGACAATGTTTTGAAATGTTTTCAGTGAACATAAAATACACAAAACAGTCAAACGTAAAAACATTTTGAGTCAATATTATAGATTGTGAAGAAAATTACAAGCCACATTTAATACTGCTAACACTGAGAACAATGGCAACCATTTACGAACAATGTCACAGTCCGATTGACAAGGTGGAATTGAAAAAATACAATGTTGGCACCCCGTAATACGCATGTATCAGCCTGAACGATGGTTTGACACGATGGATTTCGAACTTGACAATGTGGTTGAATTTGAAGATGACCAACAACCATTCCTCCACAGGACCCATGTGATTGCTAATTAGAGATTCCCCCTTAAGGAATCTCATGAACCTCATGCTCAACTCATCTGTAATATTGTGCTTGCGTATGATTACAGTTGGTGGAATGTATACCTTCCAGATGCATCCAGCTAGGAAGAGGTCTCAAATTTCTCGGTAAAGAGACATTGGCCAATTAGATAAATTTACAATCTCTATTTCTATATTCTAATATTGAACATCCATGCCCATTTTTTCCCATACACCAAAGACGTTGTTAAAGAAGTGAGCATAATTATGGTAGTTCAAATCAGTGTGTTGTGGCCTCTTTCTGTCGATTCTCCTTAACATCTTTTCCCATAACCTCTACGAGAGACTCAATTCTTCAATGCGAGCAAGAATATTGCATGGAAGATAAGGGTGGTAGTTGGTCAACCAACTAGAAATCCATGCTTGTGAACAATGCGACATCTTCTATACAACCGGAGCAACAAGTGCTGAAATACCTAAAATGAAAGACAACACAACTTTTTTAGAATGTACAACTGCATTTTCTAAGTAGAAAGACATTGTCAATGAAATGAAAACACTGAAAAAGAAGCAAGCAAAGTGGAAGATATAGATAATGTTTTCACTAAAGATATTGTACCTATTCTTCATAAAGCAACATGTGTAGTATCTCCAATGGGCATATGGAAATGCACAACTATAACAATAGGAGCTAAAATACCTGAAATGAAAGACAACAATTTTTTTAGCAGATACAACAACATTATCTATTTTGAAAGACACTCTGAATGTTGGCTTCTATAAATCCAAATCAAGGCCCGATTCTTGCACTGGTTATGATAGATAACAACAGAAATATAAAAAAACAAAGCTAATACTCAGGAAAAAAGAGAACAACAAACAACAACAAAAAAATTTATATTTTAGTTTTTCAAAAAATAGAGTACACTTGTAAATTATGCAGCCTGCTAAACTTGTCTGTTTATGCATACTTAAATAAAGAACAGTTCCAATATAATGAAAGTAGTTTCAAAACAAAAAGACTCAAAATAGATTAAACATCTAAAACAACTGTTGCATGTAACATGCGTTATTCCGACTGGCAAAGAATGAGAGAAAACGAAAGAAGAAGACCAAGAATAGAAGAAACGCATGGAGCAGTGTATCATCAATTATCAACAACTTCATTACATTCTTGGACTGTAGGATACATTAACATTTTTAGGACGAAATAGGTGATAGGGAACAGTGTTTTTTCGAACATGGAAAATAATGTGAGCATTCTATTTGTTGCAATCAGATGAAGAAAGGCATAAAGGACATTCAAAGTGTACGATACAGTTGCTCAAAAAATTCAAAGTGAAACAAAAAATTTCATAACGAAATAACTGTGTAGGGACAATGTGTTTTCCAGTAGTGCAAAGACTATGACCATTTTCAATGGTTACGAAACAAAACTTTTCACAAGGAACAAAGTGACATGTGGTGCAGGAGCACCTTGCGCATTTTATGCTTTCAATAGTCAATCATGTAAATTTGAATTTTTAGTCATGTTATGCATGTAAAATGGCCATGTGTGGGACCATTGAAATGTAATTGAGTCTTTAATATGTCTCTAGGAGGTTAATTAAGTAAATTTTCAAATAATGTCATTTTGTTGCAAAAGGTGCAAAAGTACAAAATTGTAAGAAATTGCAAAATTGCAAGAGGAAGATGAAGAGTCATGGAGTTGGTAGGACGTTTGTAACTGATGGGAAGCCAAGAATATTTTTTTAAACACTTTAAAAGAGCCATGTGAAGCCGTACAAAAGATCAATGATTTTATCTTGAACAATTTTTGCAATAAAAGTACTCTTATCTGCATTTTCAGCTTTTCTATTTTGATTTCAGACCTTGTACAGTTAGTGCAGAATTTCATAGGCCATAATATTTATTAGATTTCATATAATAAGGTTTTATTTGATTTTTAGAAGTGATTTGAAGGACTTACATTAAGTTTAGAGGGGTAAAGAGTAGATTTTTCAAGAAGCTGCCTGCAACCCTCAAAAACAAGGGTTTGAGAGTCTAATTATTATATGGTAACCATTCCACTGCTGTAGGCTTAGGAGTTTGATGAAATGTGTTAGGATAGGTTTTTTTTTGTTGTGTTCATGATTGCAGATCCAGGGGAAGTCAAAATAGAAGATTATTGTTGCTGTCCTCACAAAAAATCAAAAAATTCTATGTTTTTCTTCATGAAATTGATGGCTCCAAGGTTGGATCTGATGTAAAATCATACAAGAAGGCTGAATAATGGTTAATTTAGATTTTAAAGACCTATACCAAGATGTTTGAGGTTGTGGCAAGGTCTATGGAGGTTTGAAATACATATTTTCATCAAACCCTCATTGTTTGAAGCTTAGTTTAAGCCTTGAGTAAGGTTTTCTTGGTTTACTGTTTTAGTGAGTGATTTTCTTTGAGGAGATGGTTGATTTGGTGGTTATAATACCTTATTAGTGGTTTACCAGCAGAAAATTAGAAGTGTGTCAAGTTTTAAGGATAGTTTCTTTGTAATTTTGGCCTGATTGAGGCTCTTGTGTCTACGGGACAGTCAATTATTCTCATATATTTTTCAAAAAAATAATACCTTCCCTTGAATTATGTTAAAGTAGGACCAAATGGGTCCTAGAATCTGGTTTTTTTTTTAGGAGATTCAATGTGGTTGAAAAGATATGCCCGAGTTTGTATATATGGACTACTACAAGGAAATTGGTGCCACAGGTGCAAGTAATTGAAAGTTTGATAAAACTGTGGTATGAGTGAATTTATTTTCTTTGTTCCAGTCAAGATAATGATTTTAAAGGTGTTTTTAGGGTCTATGGTGAGTTGGTAACCTGATTTGGTAATTTGGTACCTTTTAACAAAGTGAAACAAGTTACAAACTTGTGGATTTTGGTTGAAAGTTTAAGTGAGTTTTTGGTGAATTGCAACTAATCTTCTCAAGTTGTGGTTTGGGTCATGAGTGCCCCCAAATTGTGTATATTCTCTAAATCAACATGGGACAATGTGTTTCCAGCAGCACAAACACTATGACCATTTTCAGTGACATGGGACTATGAGAACACTTGAAAAGAAGCAAGCAATGTGAAAGAGATAGATAAACTTTTGACTGAACAAACTCTTCTTGCTCTTCACAGGTTGAGGAAGGAACGTGTGCACTATGCTTACCTATATATGAAGGTTCATTGAATTATGCTTGTGCAATCCTTATTAACTCTTGAAGAAGTAGCAGAGTGAACACACGTTGCCTGACATCAGCTTGTCATCGTAGCCAAATTTTTATAAGTAACCATGGTATTGCATAATGTCATACCCAAAATTGGACTTACCTACACATAGTTATTAAATTTTAACCATACCTTCCATTGGGTTTACACTCACGAAAGATAGGTGCGCGAGGACTCCTTTCCCCAGATTGGAATGCTAAAGCGAACAAAAAAGGCCAAAAAAGAAACCAGAAAGTTTATGATGTGATAGAAGCACATACTGGAAAAATAAATCTGCAATACCATTTCCTATTACAATATACAAATTGAAATGGGTTTTCTCATATTCACCCATATTAGATGTTGTATCCTCTGCGACATCCATAACAGTTGCTCCTGAAGTCTCACATTGCATATTGACATTGACATTGAAGCTATTGTTTGCGGAGAATGGAAAGGAGTCATATAGAGGAGTTCAGTGATCTGACTGTTCTGCAACACACTTTGTACAATGGGTTGCATGTCAACGATGATCCCTACTTGCACTAAACCATGGATGCATGCAAACAATGCTAGTTGCAGCTTCATCAGGATCAGAAATGAATTCAAATGGAAATGCATTTGATTGTTGTAGGTCTTATTGAAACCTCTCCATGCACTATGCGTATGACTACACCTATTGTAGACACTATGGCGGTGTACACATCACTTTGTTCAAGATTTTGCTTGTGTCATTCCAAATAGAAATTTTGAGCACATGTTCATCATCTACATGAGTGATAGAAGGAGCTTGTGTAGGGGTGAGAAGATTAGGATTGTTTTCTTTGACGCCCCCTGTGACAATGTCTCATTCAAATCTATCCCTCTATGAATTGGTTGACCTCCCCCATCTAAATGACCACATGGAAGAAACTTGTATTAGGTAGTAGAAAATGCAAAACACAATTGACTCCCATAAATTAACACAATTTGAATTGAAATTCACTTACCTTGGACCACCCCTTCAATGAAAAATGATCTTTTAATCAAGTCAAAAACCTTCAGGACATGTTTGCAAGTGTTCCCCTGCAAACTCCAAGGGCACTCACAAACAAAAAGGTGCTCCCCAAATTTTCGAACAAGGTAGTGGTCGGACCTACTTTGACTTTCACCCAATACCATCCAAGATGTGTTTCATCGAGAACACAATGACCGTCTAGAATTGCCTTGGCCCGCTCCAAACTAGATCACATATTTAAAAACTTATAGTTTGTCAAAAAACCATAATACTGCAACTTTTCCTTTTTCCTATAGAATGGTTCCATTTTATACACAAGTGTGTAATACAAATAGTCCATTCTCCTAGTGCATTTTTCAAAACGATCACGCAAGTACCGAGTTTTGAGTAAGAAATGGTATGAATCAACGGTTGCATGTGTATCCTAGTTGGCATTTGGGAATAGTCTAATTTTTTTAGCCCACATGGCTGCAAATTTTTTTTTGAATAGTCAATAAACCACAATTTATTATAGGTAACACCAAAGAATGTAAATGGTGTGAATCCTACGAGGTGACATAAATTTTCAACTCACTGATTCAACCTTTAGCTTCGCAGTCTTGTTGAAGTACTCTAAAAATCGGGCTTGATCATTCAACTCCTCAAAGAAAGAGTTCAACAGTTGAGTGACGTTATCTTCATTGTCATCGATTGCCATCATGATTGTGCCAAGTCTATGAAAGATGTCCATTGCCCTTTCCTTGGCTGCATACTTATATACATTCTTCAACCAAACCCTTTTAACATGCCAAAGGCATAGCAACACACAACATTGAAAGACAACCCTAATAGACAATACAACCAATATTGTTGACTGCTTATCTTCAAGAGAAAGTGTCATTGAAAATAAATAGAAAATGACAAAGGTACACAAATGAACAAAGATATGCACTTACTGTATGGCTTGGATTTTTGCAGTCGCATCATTGGTAAAAAATGCATTGATTCTCCAGTCAGGTCTGGCTCTTCTTCCTCGGTCATGCAATACGCATAGCCACGTAGAGATGTCCTCAATCTTGTTTCGTGCAAACACTTTTGACACAACTGGCACACCACTATATTGCTCCTCAAAAACGATCAAACTATATAATAAAAACTGTAGACATAACAACTCAGTGTGAGAATTGTCAGGTTTATAGCCAACAAGATCATTGAAAAGACAATGAACTATTTTTTAGTGTTTGTAAGGCCTCACCCCATATTTTTTAGTGGAAAACGTGGAATCCATCGAGATGATTGAATTGTGTGAGTGGCTAACCATCTTATCCAACATCCATGGAGTTTGAACCCTGATAACGAAAGGTGTATCTTTCCCATTGGGGCGTTGAAATTAGAAGAATTTGTCAAAGTCCTGTCCATTCCACATCATGATACTTTTCGAATCGACTTTGTGTTTTTGTGTGTGAGTAGAATGCACCTTTTGCCAGACATTCATTACATCCTTTCTTGTAAGGAATTGATCTCTCTTTAACATCATGCCACATAAGATAGGATCATTGATGTGTGTATCCATTATTGCATTGACACTGAAATCCATGAGCAAAAGGCTTTCAATATAGATTTTACACTCTGCAGATAGATTAGCAACAAACATAAAATGCCTATCTCCACTTGTGTCGTTAATGCCATGAAAAAATTCACATTTTTATCGACGTGGAACATTTCTTTGTAGATAATATAGGCAACATCGGGTTTGCCATTCATAACCTTTACCATGAAGTGATATTGACAACCTCACATTTGTATAAATTTCTTTTGTTGTTTCTTCTTTGGATGAGGCTGGGCTCTAAGGTCTGTGGGACCATATTGACACCAGTAGCTGTGAAGAAGGCATAATCTCATCATCTTGAAGCAAGAGAGAGTGAAATATCATTGGACAATACATATAACTGTTGAAAGATACAAACCTATGATACCAAATTGTTTTACCATAATTTTTTTTGTTGAGGGGACGTGTGGTGGTAGGTTCTCTTTTTTTCTTATCCAGAAATTTAGTTTCAAAACCTTCAATGGACATTTCACCGTGAATGAAATCATCAAGTCTCATACGAGGAATTCTTGCGACAAGGTTAGAGACCCCATCCTTCTTGACAAAAATAGAAGTCCATTGCAAATCGGCAGAGGAAAAAGGAGAGCCTCCATTTTGTACATCTTGCACGTCCAATTCATCTTGCTTCTTCCATTTCAAACCTTTCCCCATTCTAGGAAAGGACATAATTGGACAAATGTTTAAAATTAGTATGGATTGTGTCAAGAAAAAGAAAGAAATCATTCATTGAACGTAAATAAAATGTGCTTGCATTGTTGTCACCCACATGAAACCAAAAGGAGGTTGCCAAATTCAACTGAGGAAAATTAAAGGTGATAGATTGAATCAAGCTATGCATAAAATATAACACAAACATGGGCTACAAATTAGACTATCTATCTCAACGTACAAGTGGACATAGACAATGACAACCAAAACCTTTGATGACATAAAGACCGCAAGTAAATTCGCAAGCCCACAAGTAAATATAACAAAGATTTTAGAGTATATGGGGTGTACAAACCTCTTTTACCTGAGGAGGCATGTTGTGATATTAAACCTTTCCATTTCACGTGAGTTAACGTGAGGACCAAAAACACATCTAGCAATTATTGAAATAAACAAGTGAAGGTTGAACCACATGATGAGTGGTTCACCCTAGAACTTCCTATGTGGCATACAAGTGTAACGTGGAAAAGAGTATGTAATTACGTATACAATTGCAACAACAAATGTATTATCTTAGGAAAATATGTTGGTTGTGCTACATGTGTATGTGTTAAAGCAGAGGAGGGGTTAGAGGGCAACCAAAACCTTTGATGACAACCTTGTATGTAAAAAAAAGAAGTGCATCCATTGCTGCCAACAACGCCAAAATGATAACATGTTTGTTGCATTTGTTGGAAAAAAGATGAATAAGTAATGGAGAGAATGAGGAAAGCCAGAAAGGTGTAAAATGTCTTATCAACCATGATGTAAGCAAATGCAGGTTGGAAAACACAGCATGCAGATGAACCTCCATGCGAACTTAAAGACCACAAGTAAATTCACAACCCCACATGTAAATATAATAAAGATTTCAGAGTATATGGGGTGTACAAACCTCTTTTACCTGAGGAGGCATGTTGTGATATTTAGCCTTCCGTTTGGCGTGACTTAACATGAGGAGAAAAAGCATATCTAGCAATTCATGAAATAAGCAAGTGAAGGTTGAACCACACGATGAGTGGTTCAACCTGTAACTTTGTATGTCGCGTATGAGTGTAATGTGAATAACACTATATATAATTACT
Organism: Sequoiadendron giganteum; assembly: GCA_007115665.2. NCBI lineage: Eukaryota > Viridiplantae > Streptophyta > Pinopsida > Cupressales > Cupressaceae > Sequoiadendron > Sequoiadendron giganteum. The sequence continues at coordinate 341,624 of CM021110.1, forward strand.
TCTATAGTTGCAAGAACAAATGTATTAGGGAATATATATTGCTTGTGGTGCATGTGTATGTGTTAATGGAGAGGAAAGGTTAGAGGGCAACCAAAACCTTCTAGGTAAATAAATGTGCATCCATTGTTGCCACCAATGCCAAAAGAATAATTATTTTTTTGCATCTATTGAAAAAATCATGAATCAGTAATGGAGTGAATCAAGAAAGGCATACATGTGTAAATTTTCCTATCAATCATGATGTCAACCAATGCATGTTGGAAAACACAGTGTCTACTTGAACCTCCAAGTGAACATGAAGACCAAAGATAAAATCACAACCTCACATGAAAAAATACTAAGACACCATAGTAGATGGGGTCTACAAACCTGTTTTACCCAAGCAGGCATGTTGTCATATGGAGCCTTCCATTTGGGGTGACTTAACATGACCAACAAAAGTGTATATGACAATTCATGAACTAAAAACATGTAGGTTGAACATTTGGATGAGAAGTCCAACTTCAACTTTATATGTAGCCTATAACTGTAACATTAATAATAACATGTAATTACTTCTATGGCTGCCAAAAATATGTGAACATAAAACTAAACATGACCAACAAAATAACATCAAGCACAAAAGCAAAAATTCCACCCTTCAACTTACAACAAGCAAAAATTCCACCCTTCAACTTACAACAAGCAAAAATATAGAAATTACAACCCACAGTGTTTTCCAACATGCCTATAGTTTACTAATTTGAAAAAGTTGAAATGCAATATTTAGTGTACTTGAGACTTGTTATATATTTTGAAGATGTTCCTTTCATTACATTCGTATTGTGTAAACAAGAAAAGGTTTTCTTTGTAATCATATTGTCTGTATATTCAGAGGTTGGAAAATACAGTGCGTTAAGAAACATGCGACCCACATAGTGTTGAAAAACCCTCGATGTATAAGAATGCAAATGGTTGGTCACCCCTCAGCTAGATATGGTTACTTTTATGTATCTTTTGGTTGTAACTCCTCTCCAAATTCTCCACCCTTCAACTTTGTACAAGCTCAACAAACTAATTTGCAATCCACTGTGTTTTCCTAGCTGCCTATATTTTAATGATATGACAAAATTGAAACACAATTCATACTCTAAGTAATAGTTTTGGTAAATTTTCAAGGTTCCCTTTCTTACATTGGTAGTGTAAGGTTTTCATTACAATTGTTTTGTCTATTGGTAATTCAATGTTGGAAAACACTGTGGCTTGAGGAACCTGAGATCTTACTAATACTTCAAGAGATAGTGGGTACTAGAATGTATGAAATGAATAAGGAAACATCCCTAAAAACACTTGAAAAGAAGCAAACCAAACTATATTAGATATATAATGTATTAAATGAAGAGATTCTTCTTGCTCTTGAGAAGTTGGGGAAGGAGCATTTAAAGTATGTGCAATGGGAAAATGACAGTGCAAAATTGGATGCAACAGGTACTAGAATGCATGAAATCACAAAGGAATCTGTTGTAGAAATACTTGAAAAGAAGCAGACCATAGTGAATGAGATAGATACTGTATTTATTAAAGAGACTCAGTGCTGTTGAGAATTTCAGCAAGGTGCATGTGCAGTATCCACAATGGGCATATGGCAGCATAGAAGTCAAGCACCAAGTGTAGAAAGTATGTAATAAAAAAGAAATCTGCTCTAAAAACACTTGAAAAGAAGCATACCAAAGTGAATAAGATAGATAATGTATCAACTCGCAAGATTGTTCTTGCACTTGACAACTTGACGCACCAATGCAAAAGTGGATAAAGCCAATAAATTTTGTATTCCATAAGAATTTATGCAAGAAAAGGAAGTGAGAGATGATGGTATAAGTGGATTTGAACAAATGAAGTCAAAGATTCTTCAACTTGAGAATTCCATGGAACAAATACAAGTCGAAATAGATGATAATGAAAAGGAAAAAACAGATCTTAGAGCAGAAAAAGAGAATCAGTTGGCTAGAGAGGTGAAAGCCATATGTGAAAAGGTAGAAAAGTTTTGTAAATAACTTATCAAATAGAAAACATTTGCATTCTCTAATCACAAAGACACTCTCAAAGCTAAGCAAAGAGCGACTGCAAAGCTATAGAAAAGTATTGAAGCCATTCAAAACTATATCCAAAAAATGGATGCTATTGTCCTAAGGGCTAATGAGGAAGCAACTGCTGCAAAGCTAAAAATAAAAGATATGAAATAGAAGGTAGAAGCTCATGAAAACGAATGCCAAGGGGGTGATAAAAGGTAATAACAATGGGGATGAGCAAAAATGTGTGACTGGTCAAGTTGCAGATGCAAAAGAAATAGTTGGAACTATTGAAACTGAAGTAAACCAACATAAACACTACAATTAACCACTTGGAAAATAAATTAAAACATTCAACGAAAATTGTATCATCGAAATAAAAGGAATTTAATTAATGGTGTTGACACACAAGTGCAATTAAAAGACAGGAAGTTGAAAAAATAAACACAACAATGGAATGTGTGATTTTGAAGACATTCATACTGTTTTGTAACATTCCATGTTGCAATGCCCTATGTGTTAAGAAGCAAGCAACCCACCATGAGACAACCCCTCACATTTAAACAAGGAGATTCAAATAACTGAAACCCGACATTGTGTTTTCCAAATTACAATTATTTTGTGCACTTTTTTTTCAATCATATGAAAGTTAAACACAACAATGAAATGTGTGATTTTGAAGACATTCATACTGCTTTGTAACATTCCATGTTGCAAAACCGTAGGTGTTAAGAAGCAAGCAACCCAACATGAGACAAATGTTCACATTTAAACAAGGATATTCAAATTTTGAAACCTAACACCATGTTTTCCCAATTATAATTATTTTGTGCACTTTATTTTTTCAATCATGCAAAATTTAAACACAACAATGGAATGTGTGATTTTGAAGACATTCATATTGCTTTGTAACATTTCATGTTGCAAAACCATAGGTGTTAAGAAGGAAGCAACCCAACATGAGACAACCGTTCACATTTAAACAAGGAGATTCAAATTCTGAAACCTGACACTGTGTTTTCCCAATTACAATTATTTTGTGCACTTTATTTTTTTCAATCATGCAAAATTTAAACACAACAATGGAATGTGTGATTTTGAAGATATTCATACCATTTTGTAACATTCCATGTTGCAATGCCCTACGTGTTAAGAAGAAAGCAACCCACCATGAGACAACCCTTCACATTTAAACAAGGAGATTCAAATAACTGAAACCCAACACCGTGTTTTGCCAATTACAATTATTTTGTATAGTTTATTTTTTCAATCATGTGAAATTTAAACACAACAATGGAGTGTGTGATTTTGAAGACATTTATATTGTTTTGTAACATTCCATGTTGCAAAACATTGGGTGTTAAGAAGCAAGCAACCCACATGAGACAACCCTTCAAATTTAAACAAAGAGATTCAAATAGCTGAAATCCAACATTGTGTTTTACCAATTACAATTATTTTGTGCACTTTACTTTTTCAATCATGCAAAATTTAAACACAACAATGGAATGTGTGATTTTGAAGACATTCATATTGTTTTGTAACACTTCATGTTGCAATGCCCTACGTGTTAAGAAGTAAGCAACTCAACATGAGACAACCTTTCACATTTAAACGAGGAGATTCAAATAACTAAAACCCAACACTGTGTTTTCCCAATTATAATTATTTCTTGCATGCTTTTTTTCAATCATGCAAAATTTAAACACAACAATGGAATGTGTGATTTTCAAGACATTCATACATTTAAACAAGGGGATTCAAATAACTGAAATCCCACACATTGTGTTTCCCAAATTA
>CM021110.1:345571-396628 GCA_007115665.2 Sequoiadendron giganteum
TAGGAGTTAGCCAACTCCATAACCTTTTCATTAAGAAAAGAATAATATTTTAGTACCTAGGGGAGAGGACCCAGTAGTTGTGCACCCTAACTTCGCGCTTCTCAAAATCTTACGTGGAAATTTCAAATCGCTCCAAATTTTTTATAGCAGTTTGCTTGGCAAGTCCCCTGCTTATAACTTTCGTTTTAGGGCCACATCATCAAATTTGATGCCACATTAGCATGTTTTTTGTCAAGGTGTCCAAAAAGGCCCAAAAGAAAAGTGCTACCAATACTAGTGCATTCACATCATGGGTAATTGAGCGCTGATGTAACATCACATGATTGGTTGCTTTTTAGATCAAAGGAATACATTTGTTTAAGATAGGATAGTCATGTCACAACTATTGAACATTATATAAACAATTATTATCACAACTATTGAAACATGCTTAACTAATGAGTCCTCTCCCCTAGTGTTTCGTATTTCTTAAATTGTTGCCATTCCCAACAACTCTTGGAATTTACCTAACGATGACCGTTTGAAGAAGAAAAAGATGTGCAACATTTTGAACGCGTGTTTCCACTGAAGGAATATCCATGGATTTATTGGCTGTCGCATTGTGATCTTGAACATCTTAATTGTCGACTGGAATGAGTTTATATTATTTGCTTTAACATAATGTGTGGCATTGTTCAGTGATTGAGGAAGAGTACACAAATATAGCAGGGACATTTCCTATCCTTTGGGGGAGGGGAATATCAGGTAAATAATCAGATATTACTTTTTCTCTGTAGAGCAATTCACCAGCTTTATGAACTTTGATTTTCCTTTTAAGTTGCCTGAATTTCCAAACACCATGGCTCACAAGTTAGGGTTTAAAAAATTCCCTCCTATTTACGTCGAAGGTGTGTCCTATATGAGCTTTTGAAGCTCATTTTCTCCTTCAAGGGTCTCAAAGCGCAGAGAAGGCATGGTTGACAGACCGTCCAATTGCAACCGTTGATTGTTGTTTAAAGCAACCAGACATTCCTTCTGTCATGCCTGCAGACGAATTAATGTTTGCATTGCCTCACATTTACTCATTTCCTGCCGCTTTTGGTTTCCGCACCGAACAGTGCCCTATCTCCTCTCCCTATGGTCAGGTCGGATGTCTTCAGCTCCTCCTGTACGGTGCAAAGGCTGGTGGTGGGGGTCCCGTCTCCAGCTCGATCAATGTATCCTACGCACGTAGATAGCGCCTATATTTAAGTACGGTGACATAATGCATAAAGATTGCTTATTTCATCTAAAATATTTGTATTTGATACATATCCTTCACCATACCCTATTGATAAATGAAGCCAACATAAACATGTATTCATACCATCGAATGCGAAGTATTATATTTCCCTTTTAACATAACAATGCAGAACTTCACACTAGTCATGATATTCTTTAATCAATTCATCCTTAGATAGAGCACTTTTTATCTTTTATTGGAAATGTCTCAAAAGCAAATGAAAATTAGGACCAACATTATAGGCGAAGGTTTTTAATGTGTTTATTAAAATGAAAATAACGACCAAAATCCTCATAATGAACACATTTAAATTTTAATATTATGCAATTTGCAGAATATAAAATAAATTATAAATAATATTATTATATTATTTAATTATTATATATTTATTATTTTAACAAATTTATTAAATATATATATAAATATATAATTATGAAAAAAAATAGACCAAAATTTATCCTAATTGACTTTCCACACTTTTTCGGCGTACCCATTGCACACTAAGGTGCAATAGCTAGTTAAGTATCCTCTCTTACAAAAGTCGTCTCTCCAGCAAAGCGGGCCACAAGTTATGTTTACACAAACTAGGGTTTTTTGTTTATATAAACCCTACGACGTTTATTCTATTGGAACAGCCCAGCAAGAAAATGATCTTGCGGTTGAATCGCAGTTTCGATTATAACGGGGAACAGGCAGAAAAATGTAATAATGTATTAGCGTTTCTGGCGAATAGGTTTCTAAGGTTTTTATCAGATCAGCCGGTTGAGGACAATATCCTAGATCTGTTCTGGATTTTTATGACGATTCAACATACATTACAACCTGATGGCTGTGCTTACCTATGCTAATGCTTGACATTATGGTGCAGAAAGAGTTTGCTTTCTTTTATTTATTCAATTTGCTTATTTATTTTTCTTCGTGTTCTCTTTCATAAGGTATGCTGAATTGGGGTAGAATTTCATAGACCTGTTCTGAATCATATTAAGGATTCAAAACATACATCACCATCTGAAGGTTAACCTCTTGACACACAGAGCTGACTTGGTATTGGTTTTTCTTTGTGTTTTTCTATTCTGTTATATTGATGATTTTTTCTGATACTCTGTTTTTTTTTCTCCCCTGGATATTATTCCTTTGCTTTCTTTGATTTTCAAATGGGAATTTGAACCTCTATGATTGTGAGCTGAAGTTCTGATGAAGATCGAACGTGCCCAAATTGAACACTTTTTAACCTCAAGCTTAATCTTCTCTTAAATCCTATAAGACCATTAACAAAACATGTAAAACTGTTGCATTCGCCTGAGATTGAGTGTGTTATTTTGTTTGAATATACTGTTTGTTTCTTGTCCATTCAAGTCTTTGATTAGATTGGCAAGGAAGTTACAATTATTTTCACTTAAAACACTAAAGGCAGATATATCCCAGGATTGAAAGTATATTCTTCAATTTTAGACATCCTACAGTTTGCATACAAACAAAAATAAATCAGAACTCTAGAAGCTTAATACACATGGATATCATATTTGGTCAACCCATAATGTAGTCTTCATTCTGTTCTTTAATAGTTTAATTGAAGCTTCTATAGGAGCCCTTATCCAAAGAAGAATATGGTTAATAATGAAGCTCCAAAGGCAACATCAAAGCTTTAAATCTAATGTTACAACAGACTCTGCATAAATGAAGGATCCACCCATTTTTAGAAAGGCTACCCACTTAAAGTGCTGCAATACTCTTTCTAAAGGCTATTTACTCAAAATTCTGCAATACTCCCTCAAAGAGCAGCTCAGCACTCAGAACAGCCTCATTGAGCCCGACAACTCCTGTGTAATCTGGACAAAAATCTATATCCGTCAGAATACAAACCAACCTCCAACCACCAAGCCAGATAAAAAACAAAAGCTCTAATTGCAGCCCATCAAACAAACCTTCTTTGATTAAAAGAAGCTTTCCTCCCAACAATGAGCCAGTCTGGTGTAATCCACTGACTACAAGATTTCTCCTACCCTAGCTAACTGCAGGAGACAAAAGGCCATCATTGTGATCAGAAGAAATTTGTAAGCAGCCCCAGAAACCAGATTTGAGGGATATCACTAGTGCAGACAAAGAGGCTTGGCTGTGCTGTGGTGCAAAAAGACTGCCTGCTGTTTACACTTTACAGTCATTGATAATTGAGACCACAAGTAGACCAGAAAAAACTGCTGCTATTTCAACAGTCAACAATGGGGGTAGATCTGAAGATTGGAGTGATGTTTGTACCTAAAGAGGGATAATCCTCCTTAAAGAGAGTGATGTCTGGATGCTCCCTGATTTCGCTGAGAATGGGAGTTGATAGACACCAACATTTGCAAGAGCTACCTTATTACCTTCACTAAAGCAATATCTGAAAGATGTGGACTCAAAAGTTTGAGCAATGGAATTAGATTCCTCTATAATGTTATTCAGTCTCCAGTCCTTCATGGAATTATTCTGTAAGCCATTGATGATGATTATGGAGTTGCTCTCAACTTACAGCTTTTTGCATTCCAAAGAATTAGCCAGCTTTAGACCTATAAGACCTGCCAAAGTTTATGCTTCATTATTTGACTGTACCTAAATAAAAATATCCTCCACTAATAAATTGCCTTGTATTGGAATGGATCACAGACCCAGCCCCATTATGGCTTGGATTGCCATGTGATGCACGATTGAAGTTTAATTCGTGACAGCCAGCCATGGGTGGCTTCCATGATAAATCTCTAAATGAAGAAAGGGGATCACCCCGTCTAATATTTTTGGAGTGAATGAAGACGCCAACAGGGCTATCATTGATCAGAACAGAAAACCAAGGAGGGGTTACAATGTTCATCACCTATTCTCTTCATACTGGAGAGAAACCAAAGACCAAAAGTATTGCTTTCAGAAAGGATCATTCCACTGTCAACACTTTAATAATATCTAGTTTGATAGCCATACATGACACCTTCATTTTGAGAGTCTGTGAAGAGTTTTGTGATCGAAATTCATGCCATATAATATTTGCTTACCATGGAAAAAGCCTCCCTATTCAGGAGATATCAAATTTAAAAGAAGCTTCAAACATTTAGCAATGGTGTTGGAGTTGATCTTTTCAATTGTATTACACAAAGCTATGGGACAAAAATCCGTAAAAGAAGAGGGGTTTCCATTCTTGGGGATAAGGGCTAAGAAGGTGCATTTAAATTCTTGTAGAACTTATAGATTTTTATGGATTCATTCGCTACTTTCACAAGCTCTTGCCCCAAAAATCCCAAAAAGCTTGATAAAAACATGCTTGGATCTAGACTCAGAGCTTTATCCTTATTGAGAGCAAAGACAACTCCACAAGTCTCTTTTAAGCAAAAGGGAGTAGCAAATTGTTGTTTTGGCCCTCATTTATTGATCCTTTCCAAAAAAATCTCAAAAGGCTTGGATCTAGACTCAGTGCTTTATCTTTACTGAGATCAAAGACAACTTTACAAGTTTCTTTTAAGCAAAAGGGAGCTAGCAAATTGTTGTTTTGGGCCTCATTTATTGATCCAAAAACTTGATTGAGAAGTTAAAATTTGGAGGGTTTGATATCCATATGCACCTCACATTTCATAGCACTGTGATGTAGACAATTAAAAGCCTTGTAGACCAGCACAAAAATCCCTTCTCTATTTTATCTGCATGTTACAAGATCAAATTACTAAGCATAGAAATCCTTTATAAATATTAGAGGAAATAAACAAAATATTAAGATTGAATTCTAATCATACAAATCTTTTATCGTCAAATAGATATTGTCTTTGTTCATGCCATGATTGTATTCAGTAATAGGCGTAATGATTTGGATGTAGCTCGCAATGGTTCCATTACTTCAACATGGTTTTTGACATGTTTAAAAATTAAATTATATTCCTTGAATTTTTTGTGTTTTTTTGTCTGTATTGGTGATTAAAACTTAATGTTGAGATTATTCTTTTTATGTGTATTTTTTATGGACACAATTTTGTTGCCATTGCCTTGTATTACAATACCAATTAATTTGTAGTTATGTCTATGCATTTTGCCACACAAATATTAGATTTATTTTGTTATTTGGATTTGTGTGCATGGCCAACAATCAAAGTAGATAATGTTAATCATCTGTCAATAAGTGATTGCTTAAATTGTAAAGGGCTTTCTTGGAATTATTGACAAACTCAAAATACACATCAAAACTATTATGTTCCATGTGGGTCTTTTGCTATGGCATAACTATTTCATATAGCTTCAATAATTTTAATTTTTTGGGCCCCTTGACATAGTTGTTTGTGTATAGTCTTGTTTTTGAAGTGGTACCTTAGTTAACTATTTCATCATTTAAGTTTGTAGATAAATGTTAAAGTAGGTGCAGTCAAAGGGGACAATGAAGCATTATTACTACACATTTATTTCGTTAGGCATATATAATATACTATTATGGTACCATCAGTTGAGACTTCAAGGCTGTTAGCATTGATCATTATTACAAATAATGGAATTTAATGTGTTCATTTAATCCAAAAAGCAACAAATCATGTGATGCCACATTAGTGCACCAACATAACATGACTTAATATATAACAATTACCAACAAAACATGACTTAATAGACAAATATTATAACCATAGTTTCATAGAGTTTCTTGATAGGGGGATGTGGGGACGGTTTTCAGGTGTAGGGGGACCAAGGGCCTAAGTTTGGGGATGGCAGGGGGGACGACATTGATATACATATAGTACTTGAAAAAAAAGTTATAAAAAGATGTATAAAATTACAATGTTGATTTTACAAACAAAACTTTGGCAAATTATTAAAAACTAAAATACTTAAATACTAATAATACTACTTAACAATTAACATTGAAGTTTGAATAATGAAAATGTTGAATTCAAAATTTATATTTAAGATTTAATAATGATGTCAAAATAACAAAATGGAGTGAAGTGAGGCCTCTAATCATCCTCAAACTCCTCATCACTAGAACTATTGGAAGTGGACACATGGTCAAGCTCCACCAAACTAATACCAACCAACCTTGCCTGTGTAATTGTAGCATCCTCATCAAGTTGTGTTGGCTCCTTTGGCTCTACATCCCACTATGTTGTTGGACTCTCTTTGTACATAGGTGTCTTGCGGTCAATGAGACACAAGCACTATGCATAGCCACAAGCTTCTCTGCTCTCCTAGAGGTAAGTTTGTTACTCTTAAGAGAGTGGATGAAGCTATAAGTAGACCAATTCCTCTTAGTAGCTAAAGAATTAGAAACCTAGGATAGTAATTGAATGGTTAGAGTGGTAGTCAAAGAAATTGGTCCATGGCAATTCCACCACAAAATTGGGTCCTCTTGTGCCATAGTTGCCATATGCATCTTGGCCGCCTCAAAATAACTCCTAAGAGTGGCAAATTTTGTCCTCTCAGTACGAATGATGCTGGCCTCTATAGGATCATACATCTTTTTGATGGCCCTAGGGGAAAGGACCCAGTAGTTGAGCATGTTTCAATAGTTGTGATAGTAGTTGTTAATATAATGCCCAATAGTTGTGATAGTAGTTATTTATATAATGCCCAATAGTTGTGACATAAGTACCCTAGCTTAAACAAAATGTGTCCCTTTGATTTAAAAAGCAACCAATCATGTGATGCCACATCAACGCTCAACTACCCATGATGTGAATGCACAAGTATTGGTAGCACTTTTTTTTGGGCCTTTTTGGACACCTTGACAAAAAGCATGCTGATGTGGCATCATATTTGATGATCTGGCCCTAAAACGAAAGTTATAAGCAGGGACTTGCCATGTAAGTTGTTGTAAAAATTTGGAGCGATTTGAAATTTCCACATAGGATTTTGAGAAGCGTGAAGTTAGGGTGCACAACTACTGGGTCCTCTCCCCTAAAGAACCCCGACTTCACCTCAGCATCCTGTATGGGTGTAACTCTACCAAGCCTTTGCTTGTATCACTTGAGGTTTGATGCATAGGCCACCATGTGCATGGGAGTGTTGAGCTTTTCCCATCTTTGATAAATGATTGGCTGAATGTGCTCATTGTAGAATGCTAGTGTGGGGTCCTCTCCACAACCCCCATTTGGTCAAGCATACTATCAATGCACTTATACACCTCTCTAAGGTTAGGTGCATTAGCATCCCCATATCTAATGACCTAAAAAATTGGAGTAATTATGGAGACTATATATTTTGCATCGCCCCAAAAAAATCACTCTTCACTACATCTTTCACTCTCTTCCCTTGCTCTGTCTTGGACTCGGGTCACCAATTTCATTTTGTTGTAATAACCATTAGTTGCAATGCCTCTTACAACTCAAGCATTCTCTCCAAGAGAATGAAATAGGATGCATATCTAGTCTCGATAGGTTTCAAGAATTCCTTAGAGAAGCTCCTGAAGAGTGCATGTGAATTGTGAAGTGTGGTGGTTGCAGATAAACATTTGCACACCTCTAACATCATTGACTAGTGCTTTGATCCAATCCATCTTTCCCATGTTCTTGAGTGCATTAATCATGGCATGCACACAAGGAGTCCACCAAATATGTCTATAAGTTGTCTCAATCAATTTCCTTGCAGCCTTGCACACATGGGCCACATTTATCACTACTTGGACCACATTTTGTGTCCCAACTTTCTCAATATCATCCTTGAGGATCTGAAATTGAAATTCGGCACCTTTGTGATGGCTTGAACAGTCAACTACCTTAAGAAAATATGAGCCCTCTATACATGTAACCATGATATTGATGAGTGGACGATGCCTAATGTTTGTCCACCCATTCATGACTATATTGCATCCACTTTGCACCCAACGTTCCTTCATTTTCTCCATTAACACATTTATCTTGGAATAGTTCTTATCCAAGATTGTGGTCTTCAATTTTGTCTCCCTTGGTGGCACATATGATGGTCCTCTCCTTGTCACCAACATCACCTCCTTATAATAAGGAGATCGAGCCGCATGGAATGGAATGCCATTGGCAAAGAAGAATTCTCCAATGGCATCATCTATATCACCCTTCAATTGCACATTGAATAATTTAGTTATTGGGTTACCAACATCACTTGTCAACTTGTGTTTCTCCCTAGCCTCTATTGCATGGGCCTTTGAAGAAGAACTTGGTATATGTGCAACTTGCCTCTACAAAGTAAAAGTAGAATCGTGTGGCTGCCCCTGATGATTTTGCGGCCTATGAGACAAATTAGCAAATACAAGTGCACTTGCATTGTCTTCACTGGCACCCCATAGCTTATATGTCTCAGCTCTATATTTTAGGTTTGTCAGTCTCCCCAAAAACTTACACGCTTCCTCACCTTTTCCTCGAATATGAAGGAGTTGGGCATTAACTTTGGTAATGCAGCCAAATAATTTAAGGGCACAAAAGTGTCACTTCCACAACCTCATGCCCCCAGATGTCCCAAGCTTGCTTGGTAATTTTGTTGCAAATTGTTTCAAAGGAGACATACGATCAAAAGAACCCTTAGCATACTTTGCCAATAATGTGGAGGGACAATTAATACTATCAGTTGCATTCACCATGGAACTAATAGTTAGGATTTCATCTTCATGGTCACCCCTCTCAATCTCAACATCGAGATCATAATCGGGCTCAGTACTTTCACTGTGAACCTCAACATCATCCTCACTCATGTCATGAGAACTCATTGCGACACTGCAATAAATAATACAAAATTTATAAGTTTATAATTCTAAAATTAAAATTCTAACTATGCATACAACATAATGCAAAGGATTGAGACACAAGGATTTTCTTTTTGTTTTTCTTACTTTAGATCGCATGAAGCACAGAAGCAGAGGATGCACAAATAAAAATTGTTAATTTTTGTCAACCAAGGATTTCACTTTTGATTTTCTTACTTAAGGTTGCATGAAGCGTAGAAGCATAGGACACTTAAAAGTTTCAGCCTAGTTTGACAAACTTGAAAATAAAATTTAAATTTCAATGTTGAATCTTGATGACGTTATGAACAATGAACAATGAACATTGCAATGAATCATTGAATATGCACTTGCAGCCATGTCTATGAAATTATGAATAAAATTAAAATTTGAAAATGAAACTAATGAAAGAATATAAAAAATTCACAAAACAATCATAGAATCCTAACTTATGCTTGAAAAATCCTTCCAACTTGGTGTAGAATCCCTTGTCTTCCTCTTCTTCTTGCTCTTTCTCACCCCTCTTGCACTTGCAACACTTCAATCACACTCTTTCACTCCTTCACTCACTCTTTTGCTCCTCTTCAACTTAGTTGTTTGTTGGGTAAATATTTTGCAATCAACTAACTGATTACAAAATGGTGACATCAGCCACAGTATAGTGAGATTAAATCTCTCCTCTCAGAAAGGGGAGGCTCTCTTCTTATTGCTCACTAACAACAACTAGTAACTAACTAAGATTATGTACACTACAATTATCCGTGGGTTTTTCCATTCATCCTATTCTCTTGTTTTTGAATATATATTTTCCTCTTACAAAAATTACAATTATATCTTGTGACAATTACATGTAATTAACCATGAAGCCCTAGTTTGAGCAATAATAACCAATATCTGATTCGGTTAGACGAAAGAATAATCAAAATGATACCAGTGAGTGTCGGTAGCAAGAAAACCCACAAAAGCACAAAGTCTTTTGTTGCTTTCTATGATGATTCAGAAAGAAAAATAATGGTATACATTGCAGCCCAAAGTCCCCAATATATGCCACCAAAAGATCAACTAAACACAGATAACAACCTGCAGCCCAAAGTCTTCAAATTATCTCTCGAGTACACTCATAAATATAATCTTCAAAGATAATAATGCAGCTCAAAGTCTACAAAATCAGATTCGAATGACCTCCTAAAACGTATGATTTCACACCACCATTCAATCATGCACAAGATAATGCAATGAGAAAGACAAAAGAACAATCTCAATACATAACAAACTTGCTTCTTTTATTGATTGAATCTTGATTTACACCTCAAAAACAAAGTTTCAAAATGCTCTTCAATTTGGCAACGCTAAAATAGGAAAATTACAACTAACTTGACTTATTCAAAGGAAGAGTCCAATTTGATTTGGGACTTATCTCCTCTTACATGTAATTGTTATTTTACAAAAGACGTATAATATGTCATCTACAATTTACAAACTGCTTGGACAAGCATGTTCCTTCATTCTTCATCATTCTTCTCCATGAAGTCTTCATATATTTTCAATGCAACTTGGACTTCAGAATCATTTGGCCTTGTTGTATGGTTGGAGATAGCGAGCACTCGTGTGATGGAGTCCTCGATACTAATGCATGCTTTCTTATACTTATCCAATATTATTTTCAGATTATCCAGAGTCACTTGAAAATCCACTAACTTATCGATGGGAGCGAAGGAAAAAGCTTCTGACTCAATCTCTTTCTGAATTAATGATGTGAACTCATGGATAACCGAATCCACAGGAAGGAATTTTTGATTGTCATCTAGTACTTGACAAGGAAGCTCCTTAATCTTGTCGATGAGATCTAATCCTCTGTCATTGCCTATTTCTTGAGCTTCTTGTAGATCTTTGATTAGCTTGTCAATGACATCCTTTTTATATTTCATTGTTTCTCGGATTCTAATAAACATTTTTCTATTGGGAATCACCCCAATTTCTACCAATACATCAAGCTTGAGATCCCTCATTTTGGTCCAAGTTTCAAGACCTTTCTCTAACAATTGCATATTCCGAGACAGCATATCATTATTTGGTTCAATTCTAATTTCACTTTCTCCATATTGTTGATCAATTCAATTGAAGACTTCAACAATTGTGTGCCCTGTGCCAATATCTTGTCTATCCATTAAGTGGCAACCTTGCCCATGCATGAGTCCTTTCAGCCTTTTGGATTGCAGGATCGTCCACACTTGTGGTAATAGGTTTGATGATCTCAGAAGATTGAGTTATCTTCCAGAGTACAAATGTGAGTTGTTCCACCTTGGTCTTCAATTGATCCTTGATGATTTTGTCCCTATCATACTTTTCAAGAAAAGAGGCCATTGTTGCTTGCAAATCTTCCTTTGCACCTTCATGAATTTGTTTGCCTGGTTCTATCCTGGTGATTGCATATTTTGAAAAATCAACTTCTTCTATAGTCTTACGTGGGGGAGGTTGTGCTACCTCAGCATACTTATAACCCGATTTATCAACCAATACCCTTGAAAGAGTTTTGGCCTTCTTCGTAGACTTGGTCTTTACAGGCACCAGTTGGCCAAAATCGAAGTCATCTGGAGAGACGACTTGCTTCTTCTTCTTAGGTGTTTGTGATGCTAACCATGGAGAGTGGAAGAATCTCCTTTGGTACCTGCTACCATGGTTTGCGTTGATGGAGCTGTATTCACAATAGTGGTAGTCATAAGTGGTGAAGTATGAGTTAAAACTGTAGCTAGAATTTCCACACTTAATACATTATGTGAGGACTCATACATGAATTTGTCAAAATTAGATTGTGTGTTCACATCAAAAATAGGTGAAGACAAACTAGGCAAAGAAGATGAAGAGCCAAAAACATTTTCAAAATTATTACGAGGACTCTCAAAAATTAACCCACTTGCTGGGGAGGAATGAATTGACTGAATTGGCATAGTAGGAGTAATAGAAATGGTGGTAATAGTAGACAAAGATTGTTCACTACTAACAACAGAAAGAGTGGGCCTCGACAATGTAACAATAATAGAAGAGGAAGAGACAAGGGAATCTTTAGGTGCAGACTCAGATTGTGAAGTGAACGAAGATTCTTGTGTGTCTTCAACTGGATTCTCCTCTCCTTGCTCTTCTCCCTAAGTTGATGTCCCTTCCTATTCTTTATTCTTGTTTCCTTTCTTTTTTGAAAATGAACTTAGGTACCTTGTTGGTACTTGGAGCATCATCTTTGTTCTTTGTTCTTAATTCTCCTTTCTTTTTCTCAGCAAGTCCTTCAGTTTCCTCCTCTTCTGATCATGTATACTTCAATTTGATCCCCTTCTCCTACAACCAAACATTAGTGTTTGCAAGGATATGCTGGAATCTTTCCCTTATGGAAATCATTTATTTTTGAGACCACTGGATTGGAGGAAGAGGGGTCCCAACAACCTTATTTTCTTCATAGGCGGAATCAAGAATATCACCTTCATCTTCCATATCTTCCGAGATGTTAGCAAGATCCAAGTTTTTGATCTGCTCTAAGGTAAGCTGATTGTAGTCAAGCTTCCTTACATCTTCATTTGTTTTGCACTCAACCCATATGTTTTCAACTCTATGCAAATGAGTATAGCTTTTCTTGAGCTTTTCCTTCATCCCTCTGTAGTCAAAATCAGGCCTCCTTTTGTATTTTTTCATTGCAACCCATTGCATCTCTGTTTCCATAGCTTTGGCTCTGGGAGATGTAGTGATGGAGTACCTACCAATTGTTAGAGGGAAACTTGAATCTAGGTTTGTGTGATTCAGCTTGCTTGTTGTTAACAATCATGATTTGTATGCACAATTCCATGAGCATGATCTTGTCACTAGGATATTTGGGAAACATGTATGGATATCCGTCATAGCAACCAACTTTGATATATGTAAAGGTAGGGAATTGTAAGAACATGCAACCAAATTTCTTAACAAGTTCCCATGCTTCATTTGATACCCTTTTCTTCTCAAGCTCCTTGTCAAACATGCACATGTATGAAGAGAAAAGGGCATCATTGACTCTCTTGAAATGCTTGATGCTTTGCTTCAGAGTCATTGAGAGTAATATTGATATACAGGAACTTGCCTTCTATCACCCTCTGACGACAACCCTGGAAAGTTCCTCATAGAAGCAACAACACAAACTAGATATGAAGTCATGTAGAACTTCAATGAAGTAGAAACCTTAGAAAGTTGCTCACAAATGGTGTCACTTATTTGCTTTCCCCAAAAGATTTACTGTTGTCTTTTCCTTATGACATAAATGTAAAGATACATCCATTCCTAAAAAGTGGTGGAAGTGGGCAATCCCTTTACTCTACTGAGAAGAGTTATCAAGTCATTTACCTCCTCAATAAATTGACTACGGTGAATGTTCTTAGGCCATCTTGAGATATTTGGCCTAACAATTTTGAGCCATCGAGTGTTGATTTTCTTTTCACGCTTATTTGGGTTATTGTCATAACAAGCCTATGATTGTTCCATAGGGAGGTCAATATATGTATCAATACTTGGATATCTGAAGATCTTATCAAAGAACTCTTCATCCAACCTTATGAGCACATTTTTGTTTGCATCTCTGACACTTCTGGTTTCCTTGTGGAAATGGGTTTCCGTTGCTAGTATGAACTCAGGATTTTGTGTTGACATCGAGATTGAGGCCACCAAATGGATACTGCTCTCAACAATACATCTCATGCTTGCATCAACTTCTTGCTTATTCACCCTTTCCAAAAACTCAGACATGTCAACATGACCAATTTCTGTGTCCTTGATATCATCAACATTTGAAGTCATAGAGGTCATTGGAAATACCCCTTGGTACTTATACTTCATGTTTTTCTTGTTTGGTGAAGGTAGACATTGATGATGAAGCTACAAAAAGGAATTCCATAATTTTTTTCAGTTTCAGAGAAATTTTCAAGTTCTATGTAGAGGCAGAAAAAATTTGTGCCCTTACATGTGTTATAGATCTTGGGATGCAAGGGCAAGGAAATTTTGCACTCCTACATAGGGTACAATTGGATGTAAGGGCGGAGAATTTATTCGGCCCTACATGGGGTAGTATAACTTAGATGCAAGGGCAGAGAATTTCTCCGCTCTTGCATGTGGGAAGAGCAAAAAAGGATGTAGTTCAAGAAAAATTTCCCGAACTATATATGGGTGCAAAATTGCTTAGTGTAGGTTGGGGTTTATCTCTCGAACAACACATTGAGGGAGGACGCATATGTAGTGCAGGAAAATTCCCCACGCTACATCTTCATGACAATGGTAAGTGTTTTTTGGGAAAAATTTCCCGAAATACACTATCGTGGTGAGTGAGTTTAGTGTCAGTCAAGGTTTATTTCCCAAACATCACATGATAGCGGTAGTGCAAGTATGTAGTGCAGGAAAAATACTCTGCATTGCATATTGCAAGGGAATGCAACACAAGGAAAAATTCTTCTCATAGCATAAGAGTTTAATGTCATGCGAGGAATAACTCACACTCACACACAACACGAGTAGTGAACGGGTTTGAATGAGAGTTAGTAATTTTTGGAGTAAATAAGTCATTATTTGATAATTAATTAAATCATCAATTAATTATTAGAGGCTTCTTTACTTTAGTTCACTTAAGCTAAACTTAGGAGTTGATTTTTAATCTCTAGTTTAATTCTTATTATTATGTTGGACTAAATTTAGGACAAGTTGTCTCATTGCATGAGATATGTACACTTGTCTCTATCTTGTTATATCCACATGTAGGGTTTGCTTGTGCATTGCTTATATAAGCATGCACATTCATTTGTAATATTCATCTAGTTATTTGCATCAATAGAATTCTCAGGTTATTGAGCACAATCTTGTTCTTGATCTTCTCTATTGTGATAGGTAATTGCTTGCAGGTGTTTCATGGGAGTTGTGGATTGAATCATCAATTCTATCATGGTATAAGAGCCCAAATCTGCAACCCCCTATTCAATTTATGAAGAGATATGGCCTTTAGCTTTTTTCTAGTGCATTCTAGAGCAAAATTGACCTCACCATCACGATCAGGAGGCCGAAGAGATGAATTTTGACATAAAATTCACCTCAGTTTGAAAAAGTTGCAGAAAAAACAAATTGTTGTTAGCAGCAGGGTCTTCTATACGATCCTGTTGCCTTGGTTTTCATGCGAGGTTGGATAAATCTGGTTTTTTTTCTAAAAAAAACACATTCAAAAAAGATATTGAAATTTTTTTTTGTTTCTTAAATATTAGAGAAAAAAGCAAAAGTTTTTTAATTTGTGCAAGGTACTTTGTACCCTGCACGCTATCTGTACTTGGCGGTGTCCTTTGAAAGGACCGCTGGTCGGACCCTCCAACTAGTGCCCCTCTCAAAACCCCGATGATCAATACCTCCACTAGCAGCGAATAAAAAAGGTAGTCAACATCTTCAAAAGCCGATTGAAATCTTAAAGATTCCCTTAGAATCATTGCAAATCCGGTGCTGCAAAAAGACTCAACGACCCCTTGGAATATTCCTCAAGATTTCGGCGAATCTTTGCTACCGACAGCAAATCAAGGAATATTCCCTTCCGAATTCTGGCATCGAAGCAAATTGGCTTTTTTTTTTCCGACGAAGAGCATATTCCTAGAATATTCTTTGACGGCTGTCAAATTTAACTTCATAGGTTGCTTGCGTCATCAGGTTTTGACCCCCTTCTAAGCTTTTTTTGCATAAAGAGCAGCTTTTAGTAAATTAGGCGTACAATCTCTATTTTTTGCAAACGAGATATCGTTGGAAAGGTGATTCCGACGTCGATCCAGTATTTTTTTTCAGATTTTGCTCCTATTTTAATCTATAGGCCTCTAAAGTCAACCCTTGTTGTCTTCACTCCAAAGGGCATAACTTTTGCTTCGGTTATCCATTTTCCTCGATTCAAGTGGTATCAAAAAGATGATTCAATCCTCTACACAGATATCAGGCTTATTTTTCCAGAAAGTTAACTAGGTATTTCTTATTTCAATAAGATCTCAGATCTTCCTTTTTAGGTTATTTTCTTGGAAAACGTGCAAAATAGGTCATTTTTTTTGGATTCAAAGGGGATTTTTTTTTGCATTGGGGGGGTCTATACTGCTGCATCAGTTCATTACAGTATTCTTTAACCATAGATCCAACTCGGATTACTCGGCTTGCTCCGTACAACTATTATAGTTGGAAATCACAAATTGAGATAAATTTGAAGAAAGCAGGGCTACACAGAGTTACCATGGGTACAAAACTTGAACTTGCAAGTGCTGCTAAGAAGAGAAAGTGGTTTAATAGAAATGATGAATCTTTTGGTACATTATGCCAGTCTATGTCTCCTGATCTTCTCTTTCATGTTGAATCTTGCACCACACCTAACCAGATCTGGACTCAATTGGAGTCCTTGTTTGGGAAGCAAGATACTGTGAGAGGGTTTCAATTGGAGAACGAGCTTATTGGTTTGGCTCCTCAAGATTTTGATAGCATTCAGGACTTCTTCACCAAACTCAAATCTCTCATGTTACAATTGAAACAAATTGGTATTGAGAAGAACGACACTCGGTTGGTTCTTTCTATCCTTGCCAAGCTTGGTATTGATTATTCAGCTTTTGTTTCTACCTTCTATGCCACAAAAGATGCACTTGGTACCGGATTTACTATGCCTTCACTTGATGGTTTTGCTAAATCACTCACTCGGGAGCAGGCAAAGTTGGTACAGATGGGCTCATTGAAATCTCCAACATCAAAGGCTCTTATTGCATCTCCAGGTACTACAAATCAGAAGGATTCTAAAGGTAAAGGTAAGAAGCCAAAGCAGAAGGATTCCAAGTACAATGAGCAAGCCAAGGAATCAAAATCACATGATACATCAGATTCTTCTACCTCTTCAAAGAGGGATTCATCTAAGAAGGATCAACCTACATGTGCTTATTGCACAAAGATAGGACATGATGAGGATAAGTGTTATGCAAAGCAGATTGATGAGTTGAAACAACTTCTTTAGAAGAACAAAATTCAGTTGCCTTCATCATCTTCCTCCACAACATCACCTTTACAATCAGGTTCAGCCGGAATGGCATGTGGAGAAGACAAAAAGAAGAAAGGTCATGCTCTCCTTGCATCCACAAATCTTTAGTCCAACATATGGCTTCTTGATTCAGGAGCCTCACATCACATGGCTGCATCTCCGGGTATGTACTCTTCATATGAGCCTTGCTCTTTGCCACAAATTTTGATGGGGAACAACACTTACATGAGTGTTATTGGGAAAGGATCCATAGATGTTGATGATGACACATTTCATAATGAACTTTGTGTCCCTTCCTTGACTTCTAATCTCCTTTCCATCTATCAGATTACACATATTGGGGCAGGTAAGACCATAGAGTTCACACCTGATTCAGTGCTTATTAGAGATTTGTACACTAGAGATATTCTTGCAGTTGAGACCGCAAATCATGCCTCTCGATTGTATGCATTCTCAGATTTTGCTCCAAATGAGCAAGCACCATCATTGATTGGTCCTCACTCTCATGCATCTAGAGTGGATCAAATATCTGAGGAGAGGTTTGGTCACTTGAACCTTTGTGTACTTCCATCGTCCACTTTGGTTCTTGAGACTTGTGCTAGGCTTCTTCCTCCTACACCTCCTGCATCTTCAGAGTTCAATTCTTTTTAGTAGGATTTTTTTAGTCTTTCAATTTCAGTTTTGTGGGATGACTACTTGCTCGACATTGCAGAGTTATTCATTGAGTCACACATTACTGATATTGGGGATACCATTGAGGACAATTCACTTCCTCTTCGATGATGGATATGGCCCACCAGTCATCACATCAACATTGCCTTTGGAGGTTGTTCTACATGCATCTCCACAGTTGTTTGATTCAGACATGTGGACCTTTGATCATTCTTCCATGGCATCCATCACGAGACCATTTCTCCGAAGAGAGTTTCTTCTTCACACACCATTGGATGTGTTTCTTCCTAAGGGTAGGAACAATGTTTGTCGTAGTTGGATCATCTTCAAAATTCTTCTTCGAGCATTCACTTCTAGTAGAGGAGCTTCTACCTTATGGGGGGGATTCATTGTTACATCCTTTCTCTCCTATGGGGATGATCTTGTTTGTAGTTATGTGGTCGAAGCAACACTTGGGGGGGGACTTCTGAGTCCTAGTTTTCTTAGTCACATGTATGCTTTCATTTTCTTTTATCTCTTTTTTGGAGAGGAGTTTTTTCCCATGTGGTTTTCTCCTTTTCTCCAGTTATGATAGATTACAGTTGCCTGTTCGTGGGTACCTCATCAAGCCTTGTAGTCGGGACCCATTCTGCATTCATTTAGCTTCCTTTACTAGTAGTTTAGTTTCTCCCTAAGTTGATCTTAAGGGGGGTTGTTGGAGTAAATAAGTCATTATGTGATAATTAATTAAATCATCAATTAATTATTAGAGGCTTCTTTACTTTAGTTCACTTAAGCTAAACTTAGAAGTTGATTTTTAATCTCTACTTTAATTCTTATCATTAGGTTGGACTAAATTTAGGACAAGTTGTCTCATTGCATGAGATATGTACACTTGTCTCTATCTTGTTAAATCCGCATGTAGGGTTTGCTTGTACATTGCTTATATAAGCATGCATGTTCATTTGTAATATTCATCTAGTTATTTGCATCAATAGAATTCTCAAGTTATTGAGCACAATCTCGTTCTTGATCTTCTCTATTGTGATAGGTAATCGCTTGCAGGTGTTTCATGGGAGCTATGGATTGACTCATCAATTCCATTAGAAACGACGGTTAAAATGACATTAACATAATGAATGCTTTCAGAACATAAAGCCCAAAAAACATTTTAACAGTGGGGGTTCATGATGTGGCGAGAAGGGGATTAAGGATGTTGGCTGAAATAAACCCTAAAAATGAAAATACAAGAGATAAAGCGGAGAAAACCCTAGACTGACACCCTAAACATGAAAACATGTATGTAGATACATGCATTTCTAGAAGAGATCAACTGTGACAACCAAAGAAACATGGAAACCTAAACAATACTAAAAAGGAAGGCAAAAAACAAGAAAGAAATGATAAAAAATGTGAAAGAATGACCATCATACTTGTGACCTTTGATAATGGTGAATCCGCTTAATATGAGCCAATGGGAGCAGAGGGAAATGAAGTAAAACGGGTAAAATAAACATTAAAACCAGCATTTAAATCGGCCTTAAAAAATAAAAACCTCATAAATGCCATACGTGCGACATAAGGAGTGTAATCACGCTAAAATTCAGTGTGACTACATTCCTAAAATGCAGACAACAAAAACATGTAAGGGCACTGAAATTTAGCGACCCTGCATGTTAAAAAAAACACCAACTATTGAAATTTATCTTTTTTCAAAATTTCAAAAAACAAAAAGGTGATCCGATCAAAATGACTATTTGAGGGATTGGACTACGCATGAGGGCAACTGAAATTCACCTCATTATGCATGCTTAGAGCACGTAGGCTACGAAACAAACATGTTTCGTAGGGGTTATCCCATAAATTAAGCGCGTTGAATTTGAGGATTACACTATTGAAATGAGATTGTGATTAAAAATGAGGATTTGGGGTGTTTTATAGAGTTTAGGAGGCATTGGTGGGGCCCATTGGCCATTAGGGTTTGGCCTTGGGTTTTGATTTTGAGAAAAAATTAAAGATTTTTTATTTTTTCTTATTTTTTATGCTGACCACTGTAGGAGAATTTTGGGCATCCTCAGGATGGTTGAGGGACATTGGGATGTCTCAGTGGCATCTTGGTGGTGGTGGTAGGGGGGGCATCTCCCTCATGTCCTTGGGACATCCCTGCCCCCGAATTTCAGGGGGACGCATCCCCATAGTTCAATGATTATAACTTAATATACAATTGTTGGTCTAGCCTTTTATTTGGGCCTTTTTGGACACCTCAACAAAAAAACATGTTGGTGTGGCTTCATATTTGATGACGTGGAATTGAAACCCTATGTTTAGGCAAAGGACTTGCTAAATAAGCTGCTATAAAAATTTGGTTCTAATTCGAATCACCACATATGCATTTGAGAAGTGCTAAGTCAAAAGGCAACATCTACCTAGCCCCAGGAATGCACCCCAGCATGGGTGCATGGGCATGGATGCCTGGATGCCTTACCTTCATCGTTTCCCTCGCCCCGTACAAACTTTTCCCGTGCAGCACTGCCAACTCTATCCGTGCCAGGGTGGAGTATAATCGATAGATTATATATTTTTAAATTTTATATTTATATAAATATAAATCTACATATAAATAGATTTATATGTATCTAAATTCTTTTATTTTTGGGTTTTTTCTATTTATATTCTATATGTAAATTTATGGATTATATTATATATACTCTATATGTATAATTATAGATTTTACATATAGATTATATTATATTATTTTCTATAATTTTACTAGGTTTAAATATTGAGATGTTAATGTATTTAATATAATTTGATATTATAAGTTTTGTTTAAAAAAAATAATTTCTAAATTTTTAATTTGAAAGATAATAAATTAAGAAAGAATGTATTTAAGAATGTCATAACTTCTATGATGAAGGGAATGCATTTAAATTTGATGATGAAGACAATTATGATCAAATTTTTAGAACAAAATTTTAAATATTTAATATATAAGATTTTAGGTAAATCTTTTAAATTTTAACTTTTATTTGAAATTAAAATATTTAATATTATAGTAATTTTAAATGCATCTATCTAAAGAGATCACAATATTAAACTATTATATTTATTTAAGTGTTTACATTATTAGTATTAATGCATTTAAATTTGCTTATGAGGACAGTTATGATGTTTAAATTTTTAGAACAAAATTTTAAATATTTAATGTATAAGATTTTAGGTAAATCTTTAAATGCTAAACTTTTTTAATATAAAATATATATTTAATATTATAGTTATTTTAAATACATTCATCTAAAGAGATATCAATAATTTAATATATTGAGATGTTAGTGTATTTAATATAATTTGATATTATAAGTTAATATTGATATCTCTTTAGATATACGTGTATGTGTCGACATGATGGAACATCCATACGAGTATATCGATATATGTATATGTGTGTATATGTGTATATAGGTATATACATATGACATTGTTTATAAAAATGATAACATGGATATATGCATTGTTTATAAGCATCAATTTTTGCTGCCACCTACTATGTTTATTTGCTGAGAAGTGTCATTTAGCATAGCTTGTTTGTAGGCAGCAAAGTCTCATGTTTTTGTATAAATAAGGGAGAGGATTTCCTCATTCGAACGCCCAATTCACTTGCATTCTACTACATTTTATCTAAGGTATTCTTGTTTTGAGTTGAGAGTTTATTTGTAAGGAGAGTTGTGAGAGAGTTATTGAGAGAAATTTTTGTAAGTGGATTTGGAGATTTGTTGAAGAGTCTTCAAAGGGATCTTGGAGGGGATTGAGCTAGAAAGTCAATTTATTCAATTGGGATTAGCGTTTAATAGGCATGTTGATTATGCTCTCTTATGCTTTATATGCTTTGGAAAGATTGAGTGCTATTGTTTGACTTGTGTGGTAAAATACATTAATTTGCTAGAGTAGGGAAAGGTTATGTTTACTTCTATAGAATTGAAAGAAACTTATTATACTTGATTCTTGTGAACCTTATTTGAGTGTGTGTACATACTCCATATTAAGGAATGAATGTGTTCATTAGTGTTATATACTAGGGAAAGAAGAAGCTTAAAGTAGCTTATGAAGTATTTGTTTCAAGTTATTTGCGTAATCCAAACTATAGAGAGTTCATAGGCTATTTTTGGTATTAAGTTATCCAACGAAGGAAATAGCTTAAGTGTAGAAAATCACTTAGTAGAAATTTTATAGACAAAAAAAGGGAATAGGTTGTTCCTAGGGTTAAAGATTACCCAATGGAGGGAATTACCTATGCATAGTATATGAATGGTCAAAATTCAAATCGAACTAAGGGTAGTGGGTGAAGAGATGACACTTTATATATGAGACTTTGGCCAAAGTAGTGTAAGTAGCCACTGTTTACACTGTCAGTTCACTGTGATCCAATGTAGCATACTAGGTCGGGAATTGTCATACAGATAGGTTGTAGACACTGTATTTAAGTCTAAGTATGTTGGACACAACACTAAGCTCAGGAAGGCTATTGTTATGAGGTTACCATACCAATTCCTTCATCGAAGGGAGGACCATCTCACCATATGTGGAAGATGTGCAGGGGACCGCAATAAGTCTGTGGTTGGTGGAAAAGCGCTTGAGTGCTACTTCTCCTCATCAGTTGGCGGTCGAGATTTGAGGTGGATTACCTGGACCATTTAAATCTATTGCTAATGAAGCTTAGTTGAGCTATGTATGTATCATTGTATTCCATCTTTGAAAATTTGTAAAATATAATATGTTATATTGATAATGAAATCAATACTTTGGAACATTGTTATGTCAAATGTGTTCATTATTCTCTTTTTGGAAATAATTTTTTTTATTGCTACAAGAATTGAACATAGTTTATTTACTTGAGGTTAAAACATAGAGAATTTACTTTCGTAGAACAATTGCAATGTTACACGTGGTATCAGAGCTACCAAGTTTAGCTCTAGAACCTATGTGCTCACCATACTTTCCATCCAACATTGAATGAGACTAATGTTTGGAAATTCTTATGCCAGGATGGTGCGTCTCAGATTAACTGCAAGAAAGTCAGCAATCGAGAATGAGCACTACCTGAAGGAAAGAAGGAAAATGAGGCCATTGTTCATATGATAGAGGGAACCAACCACGAAAATGCTATCTGGTTGACTGATACTAAGACAATTAGTCACACCCTTTCTCGAATTACTCAAGAGAAGAGGAGGAAGCCAACTTCAAGTACTTACCTCCAATCTCACCATCAAAGACTGACACTTTGTCACTTTCTAGGGATAAGCCGTCGGAATGTAGCATCAGTCCTGCATTAATATTTAGGGACCCTCAAGTCCTTCCTTTATCAAAAGTGATTGTAATTACCTCAAGCCATGAATCAGAGGGATGTGTTCCCTATAACTATGTGTTGGAAGATAAATCTGAAGGTTACTACCCCTTTTGGGATAGAGATGAGCAAATGAGAGATGGACAAAAATCTAAGGGGGACACCCCTATTGAGTTATGTATCTGAGAGTGAATCTGACGGATACTCTCCTCTCGACTATTTGAATAGTCGTTCTATGTAAATGGAAAGGATATTGAGATCCTTATAAATAAATAAGTTATATGTTTATCAAAGCTTGTGCTCAAATCTTATGCCCAATTCCTTTTATGTGTGAATGAATGCTTTCCATAAGTTAAGTAAAAACACGATAGAATCTAATAAAGATGAACCTCCAGGTGTTACCCTTTTTCTTGCAAAGGATGGTGAGAACAAGGACAAATCCTGGAGGGATCCAAGAAGTCGGACAAGGTCCAAATGGTGTTGAAACCAAATTGGACCAAATTTTGGCTATCATACACAAAACCAATGCAAGGTTGGGGAATCTGAGCAAGAAGTGAGGGAAAAAGATAGAGTAGAACAAGATGTCCTGATTAATGAAGAAGTTCCTAACAATAAAGATGAGGGAGATAATTCTCATGATCATATTCAGACCCACAAACATGAAAATGAGAATTCACACTCTCGATTTGAAAGAACTAGTAGGAAGCGATTGGCAACTGGACTTTCTAGGGACATGAAGAAAATAACCCCACCAAAATTTGAAGGGAGTACTAGCGGGGGAGAATTTGAGGCTTGGTTGATACAAATGGAAAAATACTTTGAGATAAGAAACTATTCTAAGATTACCAAGGTTGTTTGGGGAGCCTACCAGTTAGCGGGAGAAGCCTCTAACTGGTGGATGAACAAGAAAATGGAACTCAGACTCAGTTCTTTGAAGCTTACTTGAGATGAGTTTGTAGAGATATTTTGAAAAAGGTGGCTACCCCAACTCTTTTTTGATCAAAAGCTTACTGATTTCAAAAATATTAAGCAAGGGGACATGTCAGTCAATGAATACTGGGAGAAGTTTACTCATCTGTTAAGGTACGTATCAATGTACCAAAAAGATGAGTGTTTCCATATCAAGAAATTCATTATGGGATTGACTGGGCAGATAGGTGGTGAAGTGGATGTGCATGGTCTGGCTACTATGGACCTAGTCTATGAGAAGTTTGTTTAGCAGGAGCAGAAGCTCAAAGCCATTTCAATCTACCGGGAGAATAGAAACCGTAAGAAGTTCGAAGGAACTCAAAGTAACCAGACTCCAAAGAAGTTTAATGGAGTATACGACTCTCAGAGGCAAGGAGATCGGGGATCTCGCGATAACTGGAGTGAACCAAGGAAGGATCACAAAAGGAATAATTTTAATAACAACAATTTCAACAATGCTAGGGGAAATGCAAGTAGTTCTGAAAGGGTCGCAAGGAAGAAGGGACCAATGACAATAAGTTTCACATGTGGTGGAAATCATTATGCTAGTAATTGCCGCAACAAAACTTTAGGATCACAACCTCATGGAAACCCTCTTCCACCCCAACGAGTTGCATTCCAGTAGAGGATCCATGCTGATGTGTACAATCGAAAAGCGGAATACGAAATTACTCCAATGGCAACTCCAAGTATTTTATTTGGTATGCCTATCTCCATACTTATTGATATTGGAGCAACTAAAAACATTGTTTCACCTAGAGTAGTTAATCAAATAGCTAGGAAAGTTGGTTATATGGCAAAGTCGTTGGTTGTAGAATATGCAAACCAGACAAGAGCAACGGTGGAACAATGTGTGTTTGAAGTTAAGGTTGAACTTACTTTTTTTTCAACAAAGCTAAACTTATATGTAGTGCCCTTAGGATCCTATGAAGACATCCTAGGAATGAACTGGATTTGGAAGCATAGAGCCAAAGTAGATTGTCATGCCAAAACTGTAGAGTGCTTAGATGATCTAGGTAACTGGGTGGTGTTGTAAGGGACACCTAGGGAAGTCAAGTTGTGTTGAATCTCTGCCATGCAACTGCATATGGCAAGGAAGAAAGGATGAAAACTCTTTGCAATTAATATGGAAAAACTCGAGGAATGTAAGGAATTCATTTATCAAGATGACGTTGTCTATTATGGGCCACAAGACAACCAAGAAGTAAAGGAGGGTGAAGTAATGGAAACTAGAGAGATGGATATGGAGAAATATCCTATCTTATAAAAGTTTGTGGATGTATTCCTAGAAGAGGTACCTAGATTACCGCCTAAGAGGTTATTTGATTTCCCCATTGACACGGTACCACGATCGAAACCTATTTCCAAAGTGCCTTATCGAATGACAACAATTGAGTTAGTGGAGCTCAAGGCACAACTAGAAGAATTATTATCCAAAGGATTGATAAGACCTAGTGTTTCACCGTGGGGAGCACTAGTGATCTTCATAAAGAAGAAGGATGGTACACTATGCTTGTGCATAGATTATCGGATGCTTAATAAAGCCACGATAAATAAAAAAGTACCCGTTGCCACACATTGATGATCTCTTCGATCAAATGCGGGGAGTGATTGTGTTTTCAAAAATTTATCTATGATTAGGTTACCACCAACTAGGGATCAAAGATGAAGACATTTTCAAGATTGTCTTCAAGACCAGATATGGGCATTATGAGTTCACAGTCCTACCATTCGGACTTACAAATGCACCAGCAACATTCATGAACCTAATGAACAATGTGTTTAGGGATTGCCTAGATAAATTTGTTTTGGTTTTCTTGGATGATATCCCAATTTATTCCAAGAATGAGGAGGATCATTGCAAGCATTTAGAGATAGTTCTTCAATGGTTAAGAGAAAATAAGTTATAGTCAAAACAACCCCTGACTGAAAAGGTGTGGGGGCAGGCTTGCAATCAAGCATGCCAAAGCGCTGAAGCATATCAAAAGAATACTTCTGTTGGTAAATGGAGATCCCCTCTGAAGACTGAATCACCTGAAGACCAAGGAAATAGTGCAGAAGGCCAAGATCTGTCATCTCAAACTGCTCCATCAAGGCTAGCTGAGAATTCTGAATCATAGAGGATGAGCTACCTGTGATGAGAAGATCATCAACATATAGCACAAGAATCAAGATCTCACCCTCAAGATGTTGAATATAGACCGTGTGATCAGAATGACAACGAGTGAAACCAGTGGAGAGCAAAAAAGAGTCCATCTTCTCATACCAAGCCCGAGGGGCTTGTTTGAGACCATATAATGAACGCTGAAGTCTGCAAACCAAAGAAGAATCATGAACAAATCCCTGAGGCTGCTCCATATAGATCTCCTCCTATAGGTCACCATGTAAGAAGGCACACTTCACATCCATCTGAAAAATGAGCCAGCCTCTAGAAGCTGCAAGTGATAATACAAAGCGAATGGAATTCATCTTGGCAACAGGGGCAAATGTCTCGGAGTAATCAATACCCTCAACCTGTGAGAAACCCTTCGCAACAAGACGTGCTTTGTACTTATCAATAGAACCATCAACAACATACTTGGTGTGATACAACCATCGGCACCGAACCATCTTTCTGCCCTTAGGAAGAGGACAGAGATCCCATGTATTATTCCTCATCAAAGAAGAATACTCTTCCTCCATGGCACTATCCCACTCAGGGTGACCTATCGCCTCTGAAAATCTCTGAGGATCCTCTGAAAGAGCATGAGTCAAAAGACTAGAACCCGTAGTATGAGAACGAGTGCGACGAGTGTCTGAAGGATCACCGGCCATAGATCCTGCTGCCTCAATAGTAAAGCGAGCCCATTTGGGCCTCTGAGGTGGAGCAAGTGGAGGTGGAGATGGGGGATCATCAATATCCTCATCAGAATCCTCAAAATAATCCTGAAGAGCTGTAGAGGGTGGAGTAGGTAGTGAAGTGGACACTGGAGATAGGGTATCAACTAGAGGAAGGCGCTCATCAAACTGAACATCCCGTCGAAACAAGACCTCTCTGGAATCAGGATCAAATAACCTGTACGCCTTAACATCCTCACAGTAGCTGACAAATATGAGGGGTCGACTCTTCCGCTCCATAGCTCTCCTCTGAGCATCAGGAATAAAAGCCCATGCCTCACTACCAAATACTCGAAATGATGAAATATCAGGCTTGTCATGAGACCAAGCCTCCTCAGGAGTCATATGTCGAATCGCCTTGTGAGGCATCCGATTCTGAATATAGTTGGCACAATTGACTGCCTCAGCCCAAAAAGACGAATCCATGGACCTAGACTGAATCATACAATTAGCCATCTCCCATAAAGTTCTGTTCTTGCGCTCAGCGATACCATTCTGCTGAGGGGTGTAGGGAACAGAAAACTGATGCTGTAAACCATGCTCAGTGCAAAAATCTCTGAAAGCCTGATTCACATACTCCCCCCCATTATCTGTACGTATCCGCCGGATAGAGAGACCAGACTGCTTCTCTACAAATGTCTTGAAGACACGAAAGGAATCAAAGACATCAGACTTGTACTTAAGAAAGTACAACCATGTGCGTCTGGAGAAGTCATCAATGAATGTGAGTACATACTTGGCCCCTGAAAAAGAAGGAGTGGGAAATGACATGAGGTCACTATGAATCAACTCCAAGGGTGCCAAAGCACGAGTGGTACTTCCCTTCGGAAAGGGATCCCTGTGATGCTTGCCAAGCACACAACCATGACAAACACCGTCAGTGCAGGAAATCCGTGGAAGACCAAGAACAAGTGACTGTGTACTCATCTGCTGAAGATATCTATAATTGACATGGCCCAAACGCTCATGCCAAAGCTGACTCACTGAATCTGCATGTGCTATAAGAGATGAACCTGTACCCTCAGAAGGCGCAAAGCCATCAAATCTGTAAAGACGAGATGCAGTATCAACACTACCAGTAGCCACAACCAAATCAGAATCATGGAGGTCCCGAATAACCACATCATGTGGTGAGAACTCAATTGTCTTACCAGAGCCAGTGTGGCAAATCTGATAAATGGACAAGAGGTTCGTCGAAATGTCAGGAACAACCAAAACATCCTGTAGAGTGCCTCCATCCAAAGAGACAGAACCTGAACCCAAGACGGAAAGCTGTGAAGAGTCACCCATTGCAATCTGTGAAGTACCACAAGAGGCAAGAGAAGTGACCAACTGCTGAGTGTGAGTCATATGGTGAGAAGCACCAGAGTCTAAA
Organism: Sequoiadendron giganteum; assembly: GCA_007115665.2. NCBI lineage: Eukaryota > Viridiplantae > Streptophyta > Pinopsida > Cupressales > Cupressaceae > Sequoiadendron > Sequoiadendron giganteum. Next base: position 373,771 of record CM021110.1, read on the forward strand.
ATCCAAGTGGACCCATTGGTCGATGCGCGTGCAGTGAGAGCATGACCCTTCCCTGTGGTGGAAGAAGAAGAAGACAGCGGTGAGGAGATGTGTTGCTGCTGCATGGCCTCCTCTAAAGCCTCTAATCGTTTCCAACACCTGGAAACTGGATGACCTTGCTTGCCACAGAAACTGCAAGTGTCTCCTGATTTCTCCTTAGTCTTGGAGGAAGACTCACCAGACTTCGAAGATTTCCCATGTTTAGGATTAAATGGTGGTTTAGAATCAGACTTAGGAGGCGGTTTGGAGGAATGCTCACTACCTGCAAAATCTTTCTTGGGCCTCGGTTTCTGCTTCTGTTTCCCCTTCGGTGATTGAGCAACCAATGCTTTGCTCTTTGAACCTGAGAGCATATCCATCTGAGAAAGGTGGGACTGTTCCGAGACAAACGCTCACAAAATAAATCAAAGGTAGGCATGGTAAAATTGGCACCCAAACCATCCATGGTGGAGTAGAAGGAGGAAGCAAATATCTGAAATGGACCACGAAGCTTCGAAAGAATCAAATAAATGCACTCTGTGTCTGTCTTGTTCTTCCCACAACCCTGTAAAATAGAGCGGATAGTTTTGAACTTGTTCAAAAAATCCTCAATAGTGGGGAAGGAATCAGGTAACAATGAAGTCAGCTTTGCCTCAATCTGTAATGCGCAGAACTCATTAATGGCCCCAAAAAGTGTCTCAAACTTCAGCCACATGGCTCGAGGAGTGAGCAAAGCATCAAGGTGAAACAAAAGACTGTCTGAAACATGCAGGCATATCAAACCCATAGCCTCATCCATCTTGTTCCTGTGCTGCATAATCTCAAAAGCACGCTGCAACTGAGGTTGAACCTCATCTAAACAAGACCATAACCCTCGTGACCTGAGTAGCCTCATCATACGAGACTTCCAAGTGTGATAGTTATGTGATGTGAGTAGCTCAACTGAAGAGTCTGCCATGAAACCCTGCACCTGTACCTGCTTGTATTTTTTTTATTATTATGTGATCTTTCAGAATAGACAGAAGATGCAGAAGGGTTTGTATTTTTGAGAGTTTTGGTGTTCTGGTGTTCTGAGATAAATGACAGAAAATAAGAGAAAAAACACCCCCCACAAAAGATAAACCCAAACCCTAGTACAAACTGAGAAGAAGGAAGCAATGCATAAGCAAAAAGTACTTCAATACAAATTCTCGTGTACCTAGTGAAAATTTTGATAAAATAGATCACATCACTGATTAGAGCATGTTGAGAGATTTCCAACGCCTATTCAAGTTTGAAAAACGGAGTCCGGATGCAAAAGATACGCCCCTTGGAGTGAAAAAAACCAAGTTCTGACTTTGACTGGAAAAAAAATATTATAATTGCAAAATCAGGAAAAATTACTAGTACCACTAGAACGGCGCCGGAACCAGCTTTCCGACGATATCTCGTTTGCAAAAAACGGAGAAAAAATGCCCATTCTACGCCCGATTTATCGCAAGCTGCTCCAATGTGCAAAAAAAATGTGTTTGGAGCCCTCAAGGGTTAAAGTCTTCGGCCCCTGGTCACGTGGTTGACCAGGGCGCTGGCGGCTGGGGGCTGGGCCGAAACCCTCGGTCACCCATAAGACCGGTGGCTGGGGTTTAAACACCGCAGGGGCTGTCACGGGTGTTGGCGAAGTCGGCATGCTCAGAGGAGCCGAGCTGGGAGCTCGGCCAGAGTCGGCTGGGCGAGTCGGGAGCTCGGCGGTGTCGGCTGGGCTGGGCGCAGGGAGCCGGGGAGCTCGGTGGAGCTCGGTAGGGAACTCGGCAGCCGGTGGATGGAGGAGCCAGGCGGAGCGGCCGGTGGCAGAGGCTGAGCGGTGGTCGCCGGGCGGCGCACGGGTGGCGCCCGCAATTTACACTGGCCGCACAAAAAAACCGTCGAAAAAATGATTTTTTTGCGTTTTTTGTCTCATTTTTGCTCCGTACGGCCCTAGGGCAAAAAAATTTTGCCTTCCAAATTGACTGTAACCAAAATCGACGATTTGACAATCGTTTTAGGGGTTTTTGGGCGCTGTGAATCCAATGGAACAGTCCATTTGAGCCCAAAGTGAACCCAAAAAATGGAGAATGTTGAATCCACCCAAAAAACTTAAAACCCTAGATTTGCTTCCAATGCAAATTTTTCAAAACAAGAACAAGCAGCTGCAAATCTGAAGCTCTGATACCATGTTGGAGTTGAGAAGATACAACACCACAGAAGCCCAAAAGATCTTTGCAAGCAAATAACCTGTTACAAGGAGAAACAAAGAGAAGCAACAAAGGAAATGCTCAAGAATGTGGAGCCATGTATTCACCTAAAAATGTAAAAAGAATAATGATACAAAAAATAGTTTTCAACTACATATAGATGAAAACCCTAAAAAGGAAAACCCTAGGCTTGCACAATAATAATTAATAAAGTAATTAATTATTATGTACCTAATGTTAGCTTAAGTGAAAAAGAGTTAAAAGGAAACTTTACATAATTAAACAAATATTGTTTAATTAATAAAGTAAATGTCCAATTACTCTAACACTTCAGTGGTTAAGAGAAAATAAGTTATATGGGAAACTCTCTAAATGTACCTTCTTTCAAAAGAAAGTGCAGTACCTAGATCACATAATTTCAGCTAATGGAATTTCAGTAGATCCAACCAAAATAAAGGCAGTGTTAGAGTGGCCAGTTCCTAAGAATGTACTTGAGGTTAGGAGTTTTATGGGGTTGGTAGGCTACTATTAGAAGTTTGTTGCGAAATTTTCCAAGATAGCCTTTCCTATTACATCATTACAAAGGAAAGGGAAGACGTTTGAGTGGACGAAAAAATGCCAAGTAGCATTTGACCTACTCAAGGAGAAGTTGAGTACTACTCCAATTTTGAAGGTACTAGATCCTGATGGTGACTTCACTGTCATCACAGATGCGTCGAGAGAAGGCTTAGGTGGAATCTTGATGCAAGAAGGGCAAGTTATAACTTATGAATCAAGAAAGTTGAAGCCCTATTAACAAAATTATGCATGGTATGATTTGGAGTTAGCAGTAGTGGTTGACGCATTGCAAATGTGGAGGCATTATTTGATGGGAAAGTCTCTTGAGTTGAAGACTGGTCATCGCAGATTGAAATATCTGTTTACCCAACCCAATCTCAATGCACGATAAAGAAGATTGTTGGAGTCAATATCAGACTATGACTTCAATATCAACTACATTAAAGGGAAAGAAAATTGGTTATCGATACCTTAAGTCGTAGGCGGCATATCACATTAATGGTAACAATCCAAACCGACTTTAAAGGCCAAGTGTTGCAAAGATGCAAAGGAGATGAGTTCTATGAGTAGGTTAAGCAAGCACTCGTGATCAATCCACAAGATGAAAGGTACAAAGGATATCACTTTGAACCCAATGGATTGCTAAGGTTTAAAGGAAGAATTTATGTAGCTAATTTTGAGGAATTAAGGAACTTGGTATGGAGAGAAGTTCATGAAGCACCATATTCCGGACATCTTGGTGTGACAAAAATGATGGTTGATGTGAAGCCATTGTATTTCTGCAAAGGGATGAAAGGGGATGTTACAAGATTTGTGGCTAGATTCTTAAAATGCCAAAGAGTGAAGGTTGAACATCATCGTCCTACATGACTATTGTATCCACATGATATTCTTGAAAGTAAGTGGCAAGTCATTAGTATATGGACTTTGTGCAAGGATTGCCCATGTCAAGGAATAAGCACAATACCATTCTAGTGATAGTAGATAAGCTTACCAAGGTAGCACATTTCATACCTGGGAATTTGACTGATGGAGCTCCGATCATAGCTCAAAAATTCATTTAAGAGGTGTTTAGATTGCATGGTATTCCAGAGAAGATTATCCCAGTAGGGATGCCTGTGTAACCTCTAGGTTTTGGCAAACCTTATTCTCTTGGAACTCAGTTGAATATAAGTTTGGCATATCATCCGGAAACGGATGGACAAACGGAAAAAGTAAACCAAGTACTAGAAGACCTACTAAGAATGTATTGCATGGATCAACAATACAAGTGGGAAGATTACTTGCCTTTGGTGGAATTCACATATAACAATTCCCATCATTTTGCAATTAAGATGACTCCTTTCGAAGCATTGTATGGCCAGAAATGTTGAACCCCTATAAGATGGGATAAGCTTGAGGATAGGGTAAGTCTTCGGCTTGAGATGTCAAAAATGGAGGAGCAAGTCAAGGTTATTAAGCAAAGGTTAGCAAAAGCCAATAATAGGCAGAAAAGCTATGCAGATTCTAAGAGGGTGCCCATAAATTTTGCAGGAGAGAAGGTGTTGTTAAGGGTAAAGCCTCATAAGAGTTCCTTTAAGTTTGGAAAGTCATTCAAACTAGCTCTACACTACGTAGATCCTTTTGAGGTTCTCAAGGAAGTAAATCATGTTTCTTACCAAATTGCATTGTCACCAACTCTTGCTTGAATGCATAACATCTTTCACGTCTCATACCTAAAGAAGTATATACCAGGTGATAATCATGTAATTGATTGGAATGATTTACAAGTACAGGACCCCGAAGTGGTAACAATCAAGCCTCTCAAGGTGCTCGGAATACATAAGCTTCACTTACATAACAAGGAGGTTCTGCAGTCCAAAGTCCAATGGGACCAGTATGCAGAAGATTCCGCCACTTGGGAAGACTATGATGAAATTCAGCAAAAGTTTCCACATGTCTTACATGCCTTTGTGAATGCAGGAAAAACAATGTTGTGTTTGTTTTGGTTTATTCTATGTTTGCTAAATAAAATCATCGGGGACGATGATTCACGATAGGTTATGTTACACCCTGTTGTGCGTTTACCTATTTACTATTACTATAATTGGTTAAAATATTGAATATATGAATGTGTTTGTAATTATGATTGAAATACATGATTTTGTACTTTGTTTATATGTATCATTGGGAAAATGGTGAATGAATGTTAATTTGATTTAATGTTATATTAAAATGAATACGTAGAATGAATGTTGATTAAATTTGATATTTTCACTATGAAATGTATAACACAAATGATCGTTTTGATGAATAACTAACTACTATTGCAATGTGCTAAGTTGAATGCAGATGCAGGGATCAAGCCTCTGGAAAAGAGGGGAAGTATCACTCAGGAGAAGTGGTTGGTCAAGTAACCCTTAATGAAGCCTAACTGAGCTTTCTCACACACTTACATATAGTATGGTCCAGTTGAATCGTATATACATATATACACCACATGCATATGTCTATCGATAAGTTAGCAAATATATGTGATTGATTGAATAAGCAAATGTATATATGTGATATATGCATATATACATATATATACATATTGATATACATGTGTGTCGATGTGATGGAACGTCCATACAAGTATATCGATATATGTATATATGACTATATGTGTATATAAGTATATACATATGACGTTTATAAAAATGATAACATGGATAAATGCATTCGAAATATCGAATGGTTTATTTAATAAGCTTGTTTGTTTATATATATAATGATGTGCCTAATTTAAAGAGTATATGGTGTTGGTTATAATTGTGCATAGATTGCATAAAGTCGTGCTTATGAACTCTGCATATAATGCATTGGTAATGGTTAAACATGCATAGCATATGACTAATGAATAAATCATAGCAATTAGAAGGTTGCGCATAAAGTTAAAGTGGTGAGTTAATAATCCAACATGCTATATAAAGTAAATAACAACACTATAAGCGCTTAAGATAAGCCAAACCAATGCTATGTGTTGAATGTTTAAACAAGACAAAGACAAACTATTTGAAACGTAGGAAATAGAATATTGACTTAGTCGTTTGATAAAACAGTGAACCAAAAGATAGGAAACATGGCGATTTGATGGTGCCAAAGTATGAACTGTGTAATTCAAGAAGAAGTCTTTAACCTGCAAATCGATTTCCCATTGGTAAAGTATGTGCAAATATGAAATGGTCAATCATGCAGCTAGCCAAATAAGTTGACCTGTAGGAGACCATTACCTTGCATTTCTAAACAACTCTCTTGTTGACTTGAGAAATAAGGCAACTCATTCCAATGGTTGTATAAGTGTTTGATAAGCATCAATTTTTGTTGCCACCTACTGTGTTTATTTGCTGAGTTGATCTTGAAAGCTAAGAAATGTCATTTAGCATAGCTTGTTTGTAGGCAACAAAGCCTCATGTTTTTGTATAAATTAAGGGAGAGGATTTCCTCATTTGAATGCCCAATTCACTTGCACTCTACTACATTTTATCTGAGATATTCTTGTTTTGAGTTGAGAGTTTATTTGTAAGGAGAGTTGTGAGAGAGTTATTGAGAGAAATTTCTATAAGTCATTTTGGAGATTTGTTGAAGAGTCTTCAAACGGATCTTGGAGGGGATTGAGCTAGAAAGTCAATTTGTTCAATGAGGATTAGCGTTTAACAAGCATGTTGATTCTGCTCTCTTATGCTTTGGAAAGATTGAGTGTTAGAGCAAGTTTTTGGATTCAACTGTGTATGTTTCTAGATCGATGTTTCGGATCACACTCAACGATCCATCATCAGGAAGAGGAAAGTCATTGAGTGTTATTGTTTGACTTGTGTGGTAAAATGCATTAATTGTTAGAGTAGGGAAAGGTTATGTTTACTTCTAAGTCATCGAGTGTTATTGTTTGACTTGTGTGGTAAAATGCATTTAGAGTAGGGAAAGGTTATGTTTACTTCTATAGAATTGAAAGAATCTTATTATTCTTGATTCTTGTGAACCTTATTTGAGTGTTTGTACATACTCCATATTAAGGAATGAATGTGTTCATTAATGTTATATACTAGGGAAAGAAGACGCTTAAAGTAGCTTATGAAGTATTTGTTTCAAGTTATTTGCGTAATCCAAACTATAGAGAGTTCATAGGTTATTCTTGGGATTAGATTATCCAACAAAGGAAATAGCTTAAGTGTAGAAAATCACTTAGTAGAAATGTTATAAACATAAAAAGGGAATAGGTTGTTCTTGGAGTTAAAGATTACCCAATGGAGGGAATTGCCTATGCATAGTATATGAATGGTCAAAATCCAAATTGAGCTAAGGGTAGTGGGTGAAGAAATGACACTTTATATATGAAACTTTGGCCAAAGTAGTGTAAGTAGCCACCATTTACATTGTTAGTTCACTATGATCCAATGTAGCATACTAGGTCGAGAGTTGTCATACAGATAGGTTGTAGCCATTGTGTTGAAGTCTAAGTATGCAAGACACAACACCAAGCTCAAGAAGGCTATTGTTATTAGGTTACCATACCAATCCCTTCGTTGAAGGGAGGACCATCTTACCATATGTGGAGGATGTGCGGGGGACCACAATAAGTCTGTAGTTTGCGAAAAAGTGCTTGAATGATGCTTCTCATCAATTAACGGCCGAGATTTGAGGTGGACTACTTGGACCATTTGTATCTATTGCTAATGAAGCTTAGCTGAGCTATGTATGTATCATTGTATTCCATCTTTGGAAATTTGTAAAATGTAATATGTTTATATTGAGAATGAAATCAATACTTTCAAACATTGTTATGTCAAATGTGTTCATTATTCTCTTTTTAGAAAGATTTTTTTATTGCAATGAGAATTGAACATAGTTTATTTACTTGAGACTAAAACATAGAGATTTTGCTTTCGTAGAACAATTGACATGTTACAAATGGATTCATACACAATTAAAATACTAATAAAATAAGGGTTAGTAAAAAAATAACTCAAAAATTGCTCAACTAAAACTCAATCAAATGTCATATGATTTAATGCACTACAGAAACATATGAACTAACAACATTTTAATATCCAATAAAAGTGATGAATAAATAGTTAGGGATTCAATGCTAATAATATAACTATTCTTTTGTTTGAATAATAAAATAAAACTTCAAAAACTAATATATAAAAAATACTCATCATAAGTTTTATATAGAAAACACACCATCCCTGTAAAAAAAACTTACCGTTAAGTAGTAGACGGACTTCTTTCTTTGTAGTTAAATACTGATGTTTTTGACATAATTTCCTTTACGGGAGTATTATAGTCATAATAACAGTTGTATTGGTGTTACTTTTGATAATCAACTGTGAAGAGGGTGATCGGATACAAACTATACGCTCTTTTTATATTAACCAGGTAACCGTTGATTCCGTTTATTAATTCTTTCAACCCTGGAAGAAGGGGGATCTTAAAGTTTGTCTGTATGTATATGGTTCCGAAAAGTCTTAATGTTCTTCAGCTCTTGAAATTTAGTAGATCCAGAGGGAGGGACTAATACTTATGAAGTTTTTGATACAGTGATCCAATTTGTGCCCTTTTCCAAATAAACAAAATACATACACAACTATGTTGATTGATAATTGAGTTATACGAATCAACCAAAACCCACAAACTTCATGCAAGTCCTTTGTAATTTCACCTCATATTTTATTGAATCAGTTTGTAATCTGCAAATGTCCTCACTAGCATTTCAAAGGAATTTATAATTTAGATTTCAAAATTAACCCCCTGGTTGAACGGCCAAAGGCTAGCCAATATGTACCATCTTTCCCTAGCTTTATCACAACTGCAGCATAATAAATCTTCCTACAAGTGTTCTTAATAAAGAGGCCTCTCATATCTTCTGGATACCCTCATCATCAGTAAAAAAAAAACGCACTCCCTCCAAAAATGAAGACAGGAAATATAATCACAAGAGACAATATGCACAATCAGATTCACAATGATTTCAGACCAATATCCATATTATACCCCTGTATTTCTTTGATGTAAGTTCCATAACAGCAAAAATCTTTGAGGGAAAAAATCGGCAAACCAAAAGTATATGATTTTTTGAAAAAATCAGGAAAAAATTGGATTTAAAAAAAAAACATTAAAAATTGTAGAACAAAAGATAAAAACTATATTATTTGAAATTGAAAGGCATTTCCATAGCATAGAGATATAGAGAGCAAATAAAATAAAGAGTTTAACTAATGAATTGCAGAAAATAGATTTGTGTAGTTTATATTCATATCGCTGATTACATTCATTGCATTGCACATCTTTCAAACTCAAAGCATTTCTTAACATTGCATAACTAATAACTGGATGCTAATAGATGACAAGATTTCAATTACAATATAGTTTTTTACAAAATTATGCAATTGCTTCACATTGCATAACTATTAACTAGGAGCAGCTGCCAATTGCATTTGCTTGTCATGGTATTCCATGAGACCACATTTCTTTGAGGCATTTTTTCAAACAGTTCACTGCCTTGTCTATGCTACCACATTTTTCATACATGTCTACCAAAACATTTTACCAAACAGCTCACTGCCTTGCTGCTATCGCTAAAAGCCTAAAACAGTTGCTTTCAAACAAGCTATGGATGCTTGGAAAAAATCTATCAAAGCATAATAGTAAGCAATAACATAGACAAGGCAGTGAACTGTTTGAAAAAATGCCTCTAAGAAATGTGGTCTCATGCTATGGATTGTCATGACATTCCATCACACCACATCTCAATAAAATAGACAAGGCAGTGAACTGTTTGAAAAAATGCCTCTAAGAAATGTGGTCTCATGCTATGGATTGTCATGACATTCCATCACACCACATCTCATTTCTTCGAGGCATTTTATCAAACAGTTCACTGCCTTGTCTATGCTACGACATTTTTCATACATGTCTACCAAAGCATTTTATCAAACAGTTCACTGCCTTGCTGCTATGGCTAAAAGCCTAAAACAGGTGCTTTCGAACAAGCTATGGATGCTTGGAAAAAATCTATCAAAGCATAATAGTAAGCAACAAGCTATGGTCTCATGGTTTTTTTTGGCATGAAAATCAGCATGATTTTATTTGCATTTTTTTGCAAGTTTTAAATGCACTTTTTTGGCGATTTTACAGTTTTGAACGGAAGAAAAAAATTGTCCAGCCTACCGATTTTTTTGCAGATTTAAGCTTTTATGGATGTAACAACCTAAATTATCCTCAACTATGCCAGATTTTGCACTGCAGGATCCCAACAATCACTAGAATGGTGTACACCAACAATAGAATCAAGAAATGATTTAACACCAAAAGTTCTACATGTAAATGACAGTAAATAGCTGGGACCACTTAGAAAATAAGAAAGTTAAAGATGTCCAAGATGAACTATAAATATCCCCAAAGAGTATCAGGGAGAATCAAAGCTAAAATTTCAAATTATTTTAATCCATAGACAAAGGATTGCTCAAGGTCAAAAAATCTACCAAGAGCGGAAATTGCATTCTCTCAAAATCTATTCTATCTATGATTTACATAGAAACTGACTCTCCTGGTAGTAAATTCAATTTAAACATTAATCCTCTACAAATTAATTCACGTGAATGGACATATTTTCATGTCTGTGCAATATATCAAATGAAAAATTAAATAAAATTAAATAAAAAAAGTAAAACATATGAAGTCTCAACATCATAAAAGACTGAAGGCAGCCTTCACATTTTTCAAATTTGTAGTTCACTAAGACAGTGTCTGCAAAAGCTGTTAAACAAAGGCACTAACTTCCAAACGTATCATCGTTACAGATGATGATGGAATGAGACATACCGTAATAAAAACAAGTAAACACAAACTAAAGAAGTAAAACTTAAGATGTGAGAACCCAAGTCAGGTTTCTCCAGCTAATATAGAGAATCCAGACCTGGGATTGAAGTGCAGTCTAAATATAATCAATAAGGCAAAAAGAGACTTACATGTGATTCCTGTACCTCTAAATTTTCACCTTCATGGGGACCAGTGTGCCCAAAATTGTCCTAACGCATGAGCCTAGACTATAAATAACCATGCTGTGCTACATTTTAAGGTTCTCAAGTTTTGTCTTTAACTCATTCTCACTATCACTACTCTCCTGTTCGTTCTCATCCTTGTCATCATCTTCACATTCTTCATCATCACATCCTCCCTCTTCATCATTATCTTCCAGAGATCCAAGCACAGATATGCCCTTGACACCCTTTCTCAGCACATCTTTGACAGTTGCAATTCCTTCTTCAGAAATGAAATTTGCATCGATATTCAGCAAACCAAAATCAGGCTTATTTGCAACAGCTTCTGCTGCAACCTCTGCTCCTATCCTAGTAATACCATTTGCACTTAAATCAAGTTCTTTAAGGTGATCATGACCCTCTACAAGTGCTCTGCAGATTAAAGCTGACCCCTCATCTTTGAGTTCATTTTCTGATGCAACAAATTTTGTAAGCAAGTGTTTTACAGCAAGGCATGCCGCCAAGGCCGGAGCTGCTCTTGGAGTGATATCATTTCCTGCAATCTCAAGAATTCTGAGAGATGGAGCTCCCTCCCTAAGACTGTTGGCAAGAGCTATTGTTCCTTTATCCCTAAAGTTCAAATAACTCAAGTAAGCTTCTGTGAGACCCGGATGACCTGAGATAGCTTGGCTCAAAGCAACCCCACCACTTTTCCCAAGCATGTTGTCCCTCAAATCTAACCTCTTCAACCTGCTACCTGCCCTAAGAGCTCCTGCTAAAGCAATACCACCATGGGAACCTACTCTAGTCGATGAGCATCGGAAATCTTCCAGAGCAATGCAGTTCTTTACAAGCTTTGAAAGTGCCTCTGCCCCATCATCTCCTGTCATATTGTTATGGAAATGCAAAATTTTAAGCCTTTCAACAGATGGAAGAAGTTCACAGATGGCTTTAGCAGCTTCCACAGAAATACCATTATTCATGAAATACAGTTCTTCGAGGGTTTTCTGAGATTTCAAAAGAGACCCAAAAGCCCTGACACCCTTCTCGCCCAATGCATTATCTGAAAGATTCAGGGATCTCAGCACACATCCCTCTAAAACAGATGAAAATATGGACATAACCTCAAGAGCCTCAGCCTCAGGCCTCCCTGCAATGAAATCTGCAAGGTCCGCATCTGTTATATTTTTCTGCACATCCATCAAGATTCTTTCTGCCACACGGGCAGCCTCAAGACCAAAACTTCGATTACTAAAGCATATTTTAGTATAAGAATTTCCAGGCTCTTTTAATGGCCTTAAAAGCTCTGTGGCTAGAGCTCCATCGACAAATCCCCGTTGCCCTCCTGAAATATCAAAAACAGTTTCCTTCACAGGAGACACTTCAACAGTTTCAGTCATTACCTCCTTCACTGGCCCTCTTTCCTGGGCAGTAGGTCCTCGTTTAAGGGCATCTAACATTAGTTTGCTGGCTTCTTTTGCATAAAATTGCACAGCTGACCTACCATCCGTGTTTGGCTCTTCACTAGAACAGTCATTTGCAGCAAGAAATGCTATATTTTCAATTTGTTTAGCATTGTTTGCAGCCTCTTCTTTGCTCAAAAGACCATACCTTTTTGAGAAAAAAGATTCCGAAGAAAGAGTAGTAGTCATACGCTCTACTAGCATCAAACGAGTGCGATCACTTGGAGGCCATAACTTGATGGAGAAGCCTTTCTCTTCATGATTCTGTGCCATTGGCATGCTCTTCCTCAAAAGAAAGATACTCTGATTCTGTGATTCGAGAAAATACAAAACAAATCAGGAAACATTAAAAACAAGACCATAAAAAAAGAAGAAGAAACTGAGCACAAAGACAGACATGAGAGATCTCGCCCAAAATTAAATAAACTTCTAATCTAAATCAACATGGTTAACTGAGATGAGCTTAAGTGGTCCCAGCAGATGGGCTTTTAAAACAAAGAAAACAATAAATTGCGGCATCAACATACTAGATGTTGTATCCTCCAACAGACAAGACCAGTTGCAAGCCCTGAGCGATTTTGACAGAAGAAACAATCCTAGTTAATGACATTTAAGCCAAAGAATGCCCCAAAAATATAAAAAATCTTTTAAGGAAAATTTAATTGATTAATATAAAAATTACTTAAACTCGTCGAATTTGCCTAAATGTTTTTAATGTCCATTACTATTATCCTTTATGGACACATTAAAACTATAAAAAAAAAAGATTGTTTAAACTTTAAAGTTCATGCACAAATGACGAAAGCCTGAAGCTTAGCTTTAAAAGCCCTTAGGGTTTACAGACAAAACCAATGATCTCTGAGATGCCCTCCCACAAAACTTTTCGCTTTCCTTCAAATAAAAAATAAATTTTGTGCGGATTTCTGGCCACTTCAAAGACTAGAAAAAGAGAAGCGGATAAAGACTAGCCATAAGAAATCTTATTTGCTCTGCTTCGCAATGAATGTCGCATATATCCTTGATCGTATTCCTTAAAATGACAATAAAAGCGCAAATATTTTTAACTAGTATCTTTTACAACACGAAAGAAATGCATGGAATCATTTTTATCCATCTTATTAAAGATAGATCCAAAAAAATCATTTAAATTGTTGTTGTTTCTATTTGCTTTTTAATTTTCATTGAGTTGAACCAGAGAAAAAGAAAAAAAAACGTCTACTCCGAATTTTTTTAATTTATTTGAACACCAAAAATTTCTGCTCAAGGCCATTAAATTCTTCAACGTAGAAAAATTATGGTTAAAATAGTTTTGAAAACTAGGATACAGCGCTTTACCTGGAAGGACAAATCCCTCTCTGTAATTAGGAAGGCTTTTGCGCACAATATTCTGGCTGATATGCTTTAATAAGCATTAGACGGAAGACTTACCACGAAGTGAGAAAGGAGGGAAATGAAGATTTTGAAGAGACGCGAATTTCAGCTTTTTAATTTGTATTTTGCCTCCTTCCAATTTTTCAATTCACAAAGTTGGCTTTTTGCTTACAACTTCTAGCTTTTGTTTTTTATGCGACCTTAAGAATATTGTCTTGATAGAAGACGGAGTATTTACCCCCGAGTGAGAAAAGGGGTCAATCTAAATTTCGTTTTCTACACTTTGCCTCTCTTGAGTGTTTCTAATTTAGATTTGGAGAGTTAAAAACTAAATCCTTAAAGAGTGTGACTTCGATTAATTTACTAAAAAGTATAGGGATAAGTATAAATTAGTTTAAGTAAATAAGAGTTGATTTAATTTGATATTAATAATGTGTAATAATTAAATTTGAGAAATATAAATAAAAAATAAATATATTTATTTCAATAAACAATGAATCTATAAAGAATAAAGAAGATTAAGATTCGGTATATTTTAAGTTGAAAAATAGTTAATATGAAATTAAAGATCACCACAAAATTATAATTCTATATTGACTCCATGTAGGGATGAATTTGACTATCAAGAACATATATGTAATTGTAAATTTATCCTTCATCTATGAATTTGAACTGTGTAATTTATAAATTGTTCATATTCACTTCATCCAAGATATTTTGACTTTTTATGTGCTTCTTGATGTTTATAAGCATTGGCAATATCGATAAATATATTTGTTAGATTGTCGTAAGATCAAGCCATGATAGTGTAATGCCTTGATCAACCCCTTGAAATTGAACAATAGCAAAAAAAACACTTTTCAATCATGCTAATGCCTCCAGAATGATTATGCAAAGCTAGGTTCCTTTAATGAACTAATTAAATTGTGTAAATCGAATTGATTTCTCTCAATAATAAGATGATTAGAATGAATACATTGAATGCCTTTAAATCCAAGGGCATAGCAACATATCATGCAAACTTGTGTTTAATCAACTATAGATAGGAGGGTAAAGATGGGAAGTTAGTCAAAATTTTGCAATGGGACAAATTTGTGACTCCAAGGATGACCTTGTGACCATGAATTAATCTTGAGATAGAATGGGCTAAATTATAATGGATAACATGCACATCGAAACAAGCATAAACATAGAGGTAATAAAATGAGTGGACATGATGAATGTATAAGGGTATGTGAACATAAGAAAGGGGGCAAGTGGTCGGTATATAGAAATATGTGTAAATGGTAGGAGGATAATATAGGGCAAGGGCCCCAAAATTGCACAATATTACATCGTCTATCAATATGTTTATGTATCAAAACACTCCCCTCAAATTAGGTACAAACCAAACAAGAAAATTGCATAGGTATGCAATTTTCACCATTATGTTTGATCCCCACTTTAAGATAATCATATAAATGTATAAGCATCTAATCATGTAATTGTGTAAGCATCAAGTTGTATAACATCGTAAGCATATAGTAGTGCGAGAAATTAGTAACAAATTTAAGAATTAATCATATAAGCACATGAATTGGAGATGGAATTAGTGAACAAGAATGTCATCCCCAACCTAGGAAATAAAATGGTGATGTTTCTCTTAATTCCTACTAACACCTATGTAAGTATATTGAGTACTAGGATAAGAGTATGCACCCAAATATGACATCCAAAAGCACGAATGCACAAAGGTTAGTAAGGAATTTAGTCCCTAGTGGTATAGAATTGAAACTATGGGCAAGGGCCCAACATAGAAAGCATAAAGCCATGATAAGGGGCATGGAACTATATGATGGAAGGAGAGAACTCAGCACAATACTTCAAAAAATTGTCAAAATGGCTTAAAGGAGCATAATAATGTAAGATGTAATTGTGAAAGATCAAATCAAATAAGAGGCTTCTATATGGGCAAGGTAATACAATAAGGTGCAATGTTGTGTAAAAGAGAAGGTCAATGCCTCCCATGTCAACTGATATGTTGATAATAATATCAATGTAAAATTAGGTAGGATGTATGGTAGGTTGAAGCATGTATAAATATATGGCAATAATAGTCAAAATATGACTTGAAAGATGTATAATGTAAGCTCATAATCACATAATATAGTAATAAAAAAGAATAGCCCCTACATTTTTACATACCAATTAATTTTTATGCAAACTTTTAATGTACTTACAATCCAACCCATAAAAATAACATGAAACTAAATAAGATGAACAATATCATACTTGTCCCATACAAAAAAATATTTGCTATTGAAGTGTGCCTAAAGGGTCATCTCTTACCTTCAGAGTATCCAATATTGCTTCATGATTGACATGTTGATTTCCCATAGTTCCTTTGTTCTTTGTTTGGCATGTTGTTTCAATAACTTAACATTTGTTTCTATAACAAGGTGTGAATACATGAGAATGGTTTTGTGTTCCTTGTAGTCTTCAAATGTAGGTATTCTATTCTTTCTAATCATATACGTTCACAACCAAGTTTTAGCAACAACTGAACCTGTAGGATACATGAACCCATCATCATCTATCATTAGTTGTGTTAACTGTTTCTTTCCCTATACACTCGTGCCAACCAATAGTCTAATCCCTCGTCATTCCTCTACAGTGCAACAACTGCATAGACATGCCTTGGTTGTACAAGATCTAAAAGATGGTCATAGTCAAGTCAACTTTCCATTTCATCTTTTGAAGAGGATTGTGCTATAGATAAAGGGGTTATATACTATGGAATCCATGTATCTACCCACTCACTTGACTCACATTGATCCCAATAACACTGAATAGAATTTTGACAAAAAATTGCATCTGAGCTTCAAAATGAATGCATCTTTGAAGATTCTTTAATTGTATGACATTCCAAATTCTCTCCCATTGTTCCCTCATCAACCAACCAAAAGAGCCATACTTCCAAATCAAGTTTCCCTCCTCGTGACAATACATAACTACACCAATCAACAATAAAACATGCATCATTGAATATTGCACCACCTTTGATCTTCATTTGTTCCTTAACCAGAGCTCTCTTCACACATGCACCTGCTCCATCGTGCTCACCTTTTTCATGCCCAACTTAAAAAAGATCCAAATATGAGGTACACCCCTTTGTACATGCATCCTACTCAACTAATAAAACATATGAGCATTCTTGAATTGCCCCATGCAATCATCTAACCAAATGAGATGTTGACCCATTGCAATATCTTTTTCTTGCAAGAACTCAAAAAAGTTTTCAAAAAAATGTTGCATGAACTTTGATGAATGAGATCTATCATCACTCATATAAAAATGGTACTCCTTGATTATCTTCTTGTCCTTTTTTGTACTATTAGGGGCATGACTAGATGTTATGTGGACAAAAATAACAATTTGAATAAAATTGTAATATTGAGATTGTACCTCATTTTATGGTTGCAGTGTGTAATTTTTAGAAAAATTGACCACAAATATAATAGTTTCAATTGGGAAAGAGTCCTTACACATCTTGAATTGCTAATCCAACCACTGAGACCTATGGCTATGCTTTGCATACTTATAGAAAATATTTTTCCTAAAATCAAAAATAAAATCAACAATATAAGTACCTCTCTTGTAACCAACTCACGTCTAAAACCTTCACCTCCACTCTTCAAACTATATTTCATTGTCTCAAATCTTTTTTTGTCAACAATTTTGTTAACAAAATCATGTTCGCTACCCTCATGAAAACATGTTACAAACTTTGATCAACCACCACATTGCAAACACATCTCATTTAAACAATTATTTATATATAAAAAAGCAGCCATCACCTCTCTAACACATAAAAATGAATCTAACAAGTCCCTGGATGACTTCGGAAGCTGCATTGCATGACACTCCTGCAACATTTCGTTAGAATGCATAGTAGAATGAATATAGCATAATAGTTCATGATACATTGAAAACTCTACATGGTATTTACAATAACATGTATTATGAATATTAAGAGGTACACAACAAAATAGTTTACAAGATTCAAAATCCCTTTGTGAGATTTGCAAATTTGGATGTGTTTCACAAAATTGTTTGTACAATATTGCTTGGCTACATTCTAAGAAATGTTTAGGATGTGGTGTGCGATCTCAATTGCCAATTCTTAACTTTAAAACATCCTTTGCATTTGGTGATATTCTAGATTGAGAGTGCTAAAATTGTTGAATTTAATTCTTTATGTTATCCATTAGATTCTTATCAACACGTGGAAGCCTCCCACTAAAAGCCCATGTATCATTTTTAAGAGGACTATCGAGTTTTCCTCTTCTTGAGAGTGCTCTATACAATGTTTTACGATTTAGGTTTAAATCAAAACCAATTTCCTCATTAAACGAGCCTTTATCAAATGATGGATTACTTTAATGAGGTTGTGATTACTCTACAAGCATCTCTCTTATCTTTTTCTCCTACTAGTCTTTCCAATAGAATTTAGAGTGCATTAAAAAGATTTTTAATAATAATATTATTTTTTTTCAACTTTTTGGTCACACAAATCTTCAATTTATTTAATAATGATCTCATTTTGTTAGACTTTGGAAATTGTACAAAAATTTGACATTGTTTGGTTAATGTCTTATTGGAAAAGTATTGATTGAACATTTGGGTAGCCCACAACCAAACTGTTCGTGATGACATTTTTCCATCAAGTTTATCTAATATGCTCTCATCTATTTCAAGTAACCATTTTGGGGTTCTTGAATGTCCTGGATTTGAAATTTGAATTTCTTCTCACAAAGGTCTTGTGTTCTCATGTAATTTGGAGATATATAAGGTTCAAATGTTTCATTTCCAATGTTATCAATGTTTTCAATATTAATTTCAACATTTTTCAATATCAATTTTAATATTTTCATTTTCAATTTCAATATGATGTTCAACATTTTCAAATTTTATTTCATCTTACCTTGAAATAACATTTACGGATGGAGAAGAAGCCTCACCTTGAATATTTGACATACCTTGTCTTCTCTTCCTATGACTTTCTCTATATTTTTCTCTATATGCTTCAATTTGCTTTGTTGTGAGTTTTCTCTTACCTTTTCCCTTACAACGATTGTTGCTCCCCCATTACACAAGCAAAAAAAAAACACAAAAAATTATTGTTAAGTTAAAAATTGTGTAAAATAATGTACCAAAATCTTCTTTTTGTCTGTATCAAACATAATTCACAGGATTACAGATGACAGAAAGCATGTGGGTATCATTGGAACACTCAAAATGGTCCCTTTTTTTCTTTTTTATGCAATCCCCAAAATGGATATCCATTGAGAATGAATATTCATTCAAAACAGATATCCATGATGAATTACATGCATTGGGTGTGGGAGGTTGGTCTTTATGTGGAAGGAAATAGATATTCATTTCCTTTAGTTTTTTTAAAAAGAAAGAACAAAACCAATATTATGTATCGTTAATATATAATAAATATATTATATATTGATAATACACAATATATCATATTATATAGTATATATAATATATACTATAATATATAGTATATATTATATATATTATAATATATAGTATATATTATATATAATAGTATAGTATTGTATATGTATTATAGTATATATGATATATACTATATATTAAAAATATTATATAATATATTATATACTATATACTATATAGTGTATATATATAATATATACTATATACTATATAGTGTATATATATAATATATACTATATACTATATACTATATATATAATATATACTATATGTACTAGACGTTATAATATATATAGAGTGAAAGAGAGGGAGAGAGAGAGTTATCTAGGTATTATGGTCTCTCCCTCTCTCTCTCCCTTCATCCCTCCATCTCTCTCTCTTAGGTCTCTCCCCCCTTTCGTCCTCTTTCTTTATCCCTCCTTCCCTCCCTCTCTTTCTATCCCTTTGTCCCTCTCTTTATCCCTTTGTCCCTCCCTCTCTCTCTCTCTCTATCCCTTCATCCCTCTCTTTATCCCTTCAGTCATCCCTTTCCCTCTCTCTCAAGTATTTCCCTCCCTCAATCCCTTGCACCCCCCTCTGTCTTAGGTATCTCCCTCCCACCCTACCTAGATAACTCCCTCTCTCTGTCAAGACGCTCCCTCCCACCCTACCTAGATAACTCTCTCTCTCTCACCCCCTCTCTCTCTTAGGTCTCTCCCTCCCTCTATCCCTCCCACCCCCCTCTCTCAGGTCTCTTCCTCCCACCCTACCTAGGTAACTCTCTCTCTGGTCTCTCCCACCCCACTCTTTCTCTTAGGTCTCTCCCTTCCACACCCCTCTCTTAGGTCTCTCACTCCCACCCTACCTAAATAACTCTCTCTTAGGTATCTCCATCCCACCCTACCTAGATAACTCTCTCTCTTTGAGGTCTCTCCCTCCCACCCTACATAGATAACTCTCTCTCAAGGCTCTCCCTCCCTCAATACCACCCCCCTCTCTCTCTCTCCTCCTCTCTCTCTCCCTCCCTCAATCCTCACACCCTCTCTCTCTTCAGTCTCTCCCTCCCACCCTAAATAGATAACTCCCTCCCTCTATCCCTCCCACTTCCCCTCTCTTAGGTCTCTCCCTCCCACCATACCTCGATAAATTTATCTCTCTCCCTCCCTCTATCCCTCCCACCCTACCTAGACAACTCTCTCTCACTCCAACCCCCCCTCTTTCTCTCTCTGCTCTCTCTCTCTCCCTACTTCCCTCTATCCCTCCCACCCCTGTTACACCCCAAGTGTTATTATCTATTTACTATTACCTAGTTTGGTAAATTGCTCAATAAATATGAATGTGTTTTATTTATGAATTTTGATGGAAATATGATGAATGAATGTTTGACTAAAATTAAATGATTGATGATTCAATATATGAAATATATATTATGAATATGACATGTATGTAATGTATATGAATGCATTGATTCAGCTAACTATTGTTATGGTAAACTAAGCTAAATGCAGGAACAGGTTCAAGCCTCCAAAAGGGAGCAGAAGTATCACTCAGGAGAAGAACTTGGTCTAGTAAGCTTTCATTCGACCTTACTAAACATTCACACACTCATGCCCTAGTTGGTCTTAGTTGTTAGGAAAAGTTGTGTTTTACACCTTGCGTAATGTTTATAATGTAATTATTTATTTATTATGTGTGTGGTGCACCTAGGGGACCTAGAAATACGTGCATCACTAGGAGTTAATATTATTGGGGCCACTTTATGTTGTATGTAACACTGAGACATAACTTATGAGTTGTAAAATGTAATTATTTAATATTGGGAAAAATAATTTAAATAAAGTACCCAATATTAAATGTGGGGACATGATTTTGTAATCTCATGGTTTTAGTCACATGATTTTATGTAATACCACTTGGTCATTTTGTGGGAGCTTTTTTCTATAAAAGTAACCACAAGGGTAGTTGTTGTAGGTTGGTTAGTTTGCAGGTTAGCTCTTGTTAGCATTTGTCAGAGTTTGAAGCATGACATGGGATGTGTGGTTACATGCTTGTTCACATGGATTGCTTGGATAGGGCTTGATGCTTCAATGGTGTTCATGGAGACTCTGAAGATGTATTGTGATATTTATTGTTGCATAATACATGAGTGATGGATGCTTTTGGAGGCTGGGTTTTTTCCTCTTGAGGGTTTTCCTAGGGTATATCATGTGTCATCTTTTATGGGTATGTTGTATATTCTCTTGCATGTGGATTCTGATTACTGGGTAAGTGCACCAAGATGGTTCCCAAAAAGGGGACTTAAGTGGACAACTTTTTTTTGAAATCAAGAAATACTGACCTTGGACGTGAAATTGAGGATACTTAGACAAAATTTTGAGATGGAACAAAAAGAAGGATTCAAGTGCTCCGAGTCTACTTTCTAAACTACTAATTTATTTTCAAAATGATTGAGATTAAGGGGTTCAAACGAGGGACGTACACAAATTGGTGTTGTTTTTGTTAAAAAAACATAACATAGCAACTCTTGTACGACCCTCGTACGATGAAATTTTTTTTAGTATTTTTAAAATCGCAATGGTCATAAGTTAGCTGACAATATGTAGTTGATGCACAATTTTTTTGATAATTTTTTAATGAATATTTGATTTTTTACTAATTTGCGAAGTGGACATATCCTGAAAATAGAATTTTGGCCGTGCTACCCCTACAAATTTTGGAAACTAATTGATTTGTTTTTTTTTTAATTTTTTAATTTTGTAGAATGGAGTCTAGTTTCTAAAAATGTAATTTATTTGAAAAATTGATGAACGGTTAATTTATAACGAAAAAAATACCAAACACTGCTTTTTGGCAAAAAAAAGACATACAGATAAAATAAATTATGGATGAAAGACTTAACATTTTCAGAAAGTGAAAAAAATTACATCGTTGGATAGCTAAGAGATAACCCAACATTACCCATGTGCTCGATTTTTTTGATATTGAACCACGTGCAATCCTGACGGTGAGCACGAACTCGATTATGAGAAATATGGTGGATTTTTTAAAAACACGTCTCTGGTCGTTGGGAATGCCCTCCAAGCCTTTGGGTTGGTATTCCAAGGCAAATACCAAGCTTAAAGTTTGGAATTCCCAAAGCAAGATATAACGCGAGCGTGTTATAACGCGCTCGCATTATATCTCACTTTTGACATGGTTTTTGCTTCTGCGGGGAACATGTCTACTAGCACATAACGCAAGCGCGTTATAACGCGCTCACGTTATGTCTTACTTTATGTTAAATGCTAATATATTAATGTATGTTGATATATTTTTATGTACATGTATGTATGTATGCTTGTATGGATGTAAGATTATATGTACATATGTATTATGCTTGTATGTGCATTTATGTATGTCTTTAAATGAAGGGAGAATTTAGAGAGTCTAGAGAGATGGAGAGGGGGTCGAAGTGAGATTTTAAGAGAGAGGGAGTGGGAGAGAAGGGGTTGGATTGAGGGGGACTTAGCTAGGTAGGGTGGGAGGGATAGAGAGGGAGGGAGAGAGAGGGGGGGTGGGAGAGAGAGAATTGAGGGAGAGGAAGAGAGAGAGGGGGGTGGGAGAGAGATAATTGAGGGAGAGGGAGAGAGAGAGAGACAAAGAGAAAGAGAGAGTTATGTAGGTAGGGTGTGCGAGGGAGAGACTTGAGAGTGTGAGGGGGTGAGATGGAGAGACGGAGAGACTTGAGAGATAGGTAGTGAGAGGG